>CM034079.1:31705053-32247584 GCA_019845555.1 Aristolochia fimbriata | reverse complement strand
CCTAGAGAGAAAGAGAAAAACCTAGAGAAAGATAGAAAAATGTAAGAGAGAGAAGAGAGAAACCTAGAGAGAAAGATAGAAAAACCTAGAGAAAAGATAAAAAACCTAGAGAAAGATAAAAACCTAAAGGTCAAACTATTGATATCATTTAAAGGGTAATAAAGTTTAAATTGTTTGCCTTGTTGGTAACTCATATACTCACATGAGTAACAATATAACATTACCTTCTTGATACACAACAATACATGATCAGCACAAATAAAGTCAAATTAAGTTTGAATTTTCTACATTCTCAACAATACATGCTCAAGCATGTATGCACCATCTGTCAAGTGTTTGAATCTTCTAGATTTTGTAACATGAAAATAAATAAGTGAACGATAAACCTATATAAATTAATAAAAATTACTAACTTTAAATTTTCACCTCATTCATCGACAATTGATGAAAATGATGAGATATCATCACTATGTCACAAATAATCAGAATCATCTCACAGTTAGTAAAAAAATTTTATATAAAAGTTTATGAAAATAAGTATAAATAAATTTGGTTACCTTGCATATCATCAGTATCCAATCTTGGGCACAAAGTAAGAGCTTCTACGGTTTGTTGGATTCATGAGCTACGGTAGTCATCTAATACTCTACCTCCAAGACTGAATGCAGATACGATGCAACGACACTGGAATTGCCAATATATCACGTGCCATTCTTGCCACAATCGGATACCTAGATGCATTTTCTTTCCACCAAGTCAAAATATCAAAGAAACTTTCTTGACTAGAACTTTTGATAAATCAGCCTCCTCCTCTAAGTAAATATCCAAATCCACTTCAAACTCAAATTCAGAGATCTTTCTTTGAGAAAATTTTGAAACCATTGTCACCTCTATTGTATTAAAGATGAAGGTTGTCCGAAGTGCCCTGCCACATTATCTTAGAGAATTGTACACTTGAAAACTCACTTGCAATAGATTTATATTCAATGTAAAGATCTCTCAATCCTTTATGAATATCTTGAATTTTCTCTTCAGCTTCTTCACCATAAATCATCTCAAAGAAAAAATTTATTGGTTGGAACTTCAACTTTGGATCAACACAACAGCAATAGCCAACACACAGTACTCAATACTTTTTAAATTTTTTCATCATTACAGAAGCCATTGAAACCATAAGGGGCACATGACAACAACTACATTTTCTCCAAGAGTATATAAATTTGACAAATTTCAATGAAATAGAGATTAGCCGTTGGAGTTTTTAACATTGGAGAAAGTCATTGTTACCTCATAAAAATTCTTCAGAAATTTACAAGTGCGCATTCTCCCATTCTTCAACTGAAAGTAAAGGTTTTCTTTCTTATAAGCTTCATCGCGTTAGAGCATACCTCATAAATGCATCATAATGCCGTGTTCAACATTATATATGTTGAATTCATCTAGTTGGGACATCCAAAGATACTGACTTATCGCGGGCCTCGAACTTGGTTTACCACTTCTTCAAATAATTGCTCTCTTGCAATAGAAGATTTTACAAATTTCATAGAAGCCTGAACCTTCTCAGTCACATAACCAATTTCTTTAACTCCGATCCGTACAATTAAATTGATAATATGTGTACAAATAACGCATGAAACATAACACCATTCAAAAAGAAGTTTATAACTAAGTCTACTCACAATCTCTCTAGCCATAACATCATTAGCACTCTGAGTTATCCAAGACTAAAGTTATGTCAACTTCTTGTCCAATATTCCACTCATACAATTTTTTGTAAAGATCACCTAGCCATTGACAACCCTCAGATGTGGAGATTCAACCATACAAAGTTTAAAATCCTTTTTGAAGCCTCAATCTTCATCAATAAAATGACAGTTAAACACATATAACCTTTATTTTGGTTTAAGTCACATATCACTAGTGAGGCTAATCTGAGATGACATATTATCCAAATAATTGTACAACTTCTTTTCTCATGTGCAAAAGACCAACACAATCTGATTTGATTGTATTCACGAAACCATGTTGAAGTCCGGCTGAAGATTTTTGAGTAGACCCCTAAACCCAACATGATCCACATTGAAAAAGGGTACTCATGAAGAATAATAGGTAAAAGGTCTGTCCTACTACGTTCTTGGTTAAAAAGTTGCTTCCTTTTCATCATTTCCTAGAACAAGGGAGCTTCTGCTTTCGTTTTTCATATCTCAAGATGACTTCTTAAGTGGGATGTACCAAGTCTACTTGTTGACTTAAATGTCTTCTGCAATGTTTACAAATTGCTATTTCATTTGTATCATCCCTTTCAAAATCAAATAAACTTTTGACATTATCTTTCTTTTTTAATAAAAGGTGTTGATGATGATGTTGCATTACTATTGATGTGGCTCTCATCATCAACCAAATTAATATCCTCTGACATTTTAGCTACAAGAAGAAGAAGATTACGATGAAGAAAATAAGAGCAGGGAACATAGCAAACATAGCAAACATAATGATTAAAGATATTTAAAAAGGCTCAAAAGTAAGTCCAATTAAAGAAGTAAAGATGGGAGAATAAGAGCAGGAACAGGTCGACTTAACTTTCCCAAAAAAAGTTGTTGACAAGCTAGGGTTTTGAGTTGTTGGGGAAATGGGATGAGAGACCAGCTATTATCTATCTATCTATATACATACATATATATGTATCTGTCCAGAAAAGAAGCCCCAATTGCCTTGCCAACCAAACCCATATCATTTAAAAGCAACTCTGAACTTGCAGAAAAAAACAAATCAATTGATCTTGCTCTCTTTCCATCAATTTCTATTAGACAAAAACAATCTCAAAAAAGTACAAAATGGGTTCCTGCAGTTCATGAAATAATTCTCAAGACACCAAGGACAAGCAAGCAAAGTAATTAATTATTATTTCAACAGCGTTAATTCGTTTGAAAAGAAAAAGGAAACGAGGAGATTATTAATTATATATGAAAAGCTAAGATCAATAAGCATTCCTGTGGCTTGATACAGTGATAACATTGACCCACAAAAAATCAAAAGAATCCAAGGTCGATTCATCATCTTACACACAAGGGAAGCTTCTAAACCCACTTTCCATTCACCCGTTAAAATAAGAAAAAGCAGTCAAACAAAAACTCATTGGCTGCCAACAAATCCATGGCTCACCTCTCAAGGAATGCATTGATGCTTAATTGTCTCCCCAAAGGATTAATTGCCGTCGCGCTCACGGATACTTCCCCTCCGACCAAAACCAAACTTAGGGCTGAATTTCTATCCCCCGCTATTGTGTCGTTTATTGTGTCGGGAGGGGCGATCCGTCAGAAGGCGAAATGGAGGGAGTCGAGGCACGGTGAGCCGGAGGAGTTGGGAAATGGAGGGGGGGGAGTCGGAGTGGGGGGAACGGAGATCAAAGTGGAATGAGAATGGAGGGGAAATGGAGCCGGAGGGGGAAAGCCGTGAGAGTCGATGGTCGGTTAAGGCTTTGGTATGGTGGATATCCATTACGATTATGAATACAAATGGTAATCAAATCATTAACAAATGAATATCCGATAAGGAGCTTATCGGATATTCATTTGTTAACGATTTGATTTGAATAATTTGTATTTGATTGGGATATCCGGCCCATTGCCAATCTCTAGCTTTGTAGCCCGCGATGATAACAATCCACTATATAAACTCTGTTCCAAACCTTTCCACCAGGGTTTACACAAAAGTGTCTTAAACACCTTATTTAACAAAGAATGTGAAAGTGAATACGTTTCAAGATCCCAAGACAGTAGTTTGTTATCATCCACACTTAAGTTCCCCCTCTCGTATGCCTTCTTCAAGCTCCCCCTACGTATGCTCTCTTCAAGAAAGCTTAGACTATGTCCCATGTCAGGTCTAAAACATCGACTGCAACAACGGTTTGCAACATCACTTTTATCTTTACAACAGCTTCTCAATAAGCAGATTGATGAAAACGAATTTTACTCCATGAGAACTCCTTCTCACAAATTTGCACACGCTCTAGAGTTCTATCTTGCATCCTGGCCTCATGCCTTTATTTAGTTCTCTTTGATATTTTCTGGCTTTCCTTTATATCAATTCTCTAAATTTATTGTCAACTCAATCTTGATTGTCTCTTTTCTTTCTTCTTCTAGTTCAATCACATCCTTGTTACTTCCATAATTAAGAAATCTCGGTCAAAAATATATATCAATCCTTTAAATTGATTGCCAACTCGATCTTGATTGTCTCTTTCTTTCTTCTTCTAGCTCAATCACATCCTTATTACTTCCATAATTAAGAGATCTCGGTCAAGATATTAGAACCTTATTAAACATGTAATGATTTGTTAAAAATGACAACTTTACCCATGGGTAGTGTTATTGGCAAAAAAATAAGAAAATAAAACTAATTTTGATAAAAATGATAAAAATGATTTTACCATAAAATACAGTAATACCGACTAATTTTGGACAAAATATATATATTGTTATTTTTCTTATTTTAGAACATACATGTATAATATATACATATAAAATTATAATTTTTCTATTTTTTTCTAACAAATAGGATTTGTACCATATAAAAAAAAAAATAAATTTATAGTTAATTGATCAAAACGAATTTTATTATAAAGTAATTAATGTTATTTTGCATAATTTTAAAAAATTCATATATAATATATTCAAATTTATTGTTATTTTTAATTTGTAAAAATTTAACAACTATTGACAAAATAAATCACCTAAATATTTAATTATTTTACATACTATAAATAGCCTAAAAAATTATTATTTTAGTTTTGTTGCTAATGTCAAGTATTTATGTATATTATATCACCAAATAACACTACAAGAAAAAACCTTTTTGTCACAAAGTTTTTGTCTCAAATACATTTAAGATCAACATATTGTCTTTTATCACTTAATAAAACATTTCGTGACAAGAGATAGACTAACTAGAAAAAGAGTTTTAAATGAGGAAAACGTTTTATCACAAAAGAAAATTGGTGACAATAAAATTTACCCAAAAATCTCTATTTCCCACTAATTTTGTTGTCACTTAACTTGTTAAAATCGTGAACAAAATGATGAACATGTTGTCATGAATTAGAGTTTTTGTGATAAGTGGGAACACCAATAAAAATCAAACATTTTATGAGTTTAGACTTATTGTCACGAATAATATTCTGAATAATAGTGGGATTTCTATTGTTACCATTTTTCTATTTCGCGGACTAAAGGAAACCCAAGTGGAGGAAAAATTATTAAGTCTGGACGGTTATCACTTAATATCGAGATTTGTGACAATAAAATTACTCATGAAATGTGTTGTCACTCTAACATGTATAAATTGTAACAAGAGAATGAACATGTTGTCGCGATTTAACAATTTAAGGTGACAATAGAAAAACAGAATTAAAAATTTATTTTAATGAGTGAAACCTATGGTCACGAACACTTTTTTGTAACAATAGTGGCATATCTAATGTTACAATTTTACCGTTTCGTGAACTAAAGGAAAACACAAGCAAAGTTAAAATTATTAAGTCCATAACCTATTGTCCGCGAATATGGAAATTGTGACAAAAAAATATCCTCTAGAAAAATCTCCTTTTTTCCTACTTAAATGCGTTGTAACGAGCATGTTTAAATCGTGAATTATGGAAAGTCCTTTTTTGTCATGATTTACCTTTTTTTGTGACAAGAGAAAAATAGTATTACAAAAGTTATTTTCTAGTGTGAGACTTATTATTATGAAAACCTTGTCGTAACAATAGTAGAATTTATGTTGTTGCAAATTGCTAAATTCATGACTATAGGAAAATGCTAGAGAAAAAATTTATTAAAGTCCGAATCTGTTGTAATAAAATAGAAATTTTGTGGTAATAAATTTACTTGCTAAAATCCTGTTTCCCTCAAAATTTTATGTCACGAACCGAACAAATCGTTACAATATGATGCTCATTGTGTCAACGATTTAGGTATTTCGATGACAAAAAGATCTTAATTTTAAAGATCTTAAAGTTCAATAATTATTTAAAGTTTGAACGTGACGTCAAAATCGGACGCTGCCCAAATTCGACAAGTCCACACCAACTACTCACCCAATAAACCATCCAAATTTATTTTGTATGCTATGGACTCTCCAACAGTCCATCCACCGATTTCACCGAGATGCCCACCGTGGGTCGAAGATCAATTTCTCAAATCGACCGCAGACAGCAGAAATCAGAGCCATGCCAAGCGCCTCAAGCCGCTTTCGGCATCAGCTCGACAAGTCAAGGCAAGCCAAGAGGAATTCCCCAGATCGACTAAGTCCGGTCGATCCCTCGGGAGGAGAAAAAGGAAAGTTCCCTCCTCTTATTGATCGAGGGAGGAAAAGGGGGAGTTTCCTCATCCTTCTCTCACTCCAACTAAAGCAAAAGCGAGATCCTCTTTCTAAGGATCGAAGCTTCAACCAACAAGCTCGCACGACCGGTTATAAAAAGCCGTAGATAGAACGTCCTTGGGAAGGAAAGGGAGTTCAGAAAATCTCAATCAGGAGAAGTTTCACGCCAACAACTCGCCTAACTGGAAGTTCGTCGATCGCACTCAGTTCATCGGGAAACTCCACACAGCCACCGAAAACGTCAACAAGCTAATCACATCGAACACAAAATACTTCCGTCCAGCCGAATTAAAGCTAAAAGCTTTTCGTCTCCTTTCCCGAGTTCATGAGTCGTTGTCGCGATCTCGAGGAGTAGGCCTAAATCTAGCCCACACCGTCGAGAATTTTCTCTCGCGACAGTAAGCATTCTCGATCAAAGAAATTCATTCCCAAGGGGATGAAAAAATCAAGTTTGGGGAATCAAGCAGTCGACATTCAGAGATTCGAAAATTCTCTTGAGCCCGAAGTTGTAAATTCTCAAGTTTGCCGGAGTACACGCTAGTCTACCAAAGAAGTTCTACACGTTCACGGTGACGCCAACACGCCAAATACACGAAACACAAATAATTCCGTCCGCCGACTATACCCATCGTCGTCGTGCACACTCACTTGAGGCCCAAAGTTATTTGTCAAATCGCGATAAGATTGTGACTTCGTCGTCAACCGTATCGGAGGTTGAATTAGAGGAAAACTAGAGATCGCACCCATAAAATTTCCCAATTCTCAAACTCAATTGTAATTTCTCTATTTTTTAGTCAATTAATCAATCGGTTCGCCTTTCCAGCGGACCAGAGGTTTTAGCCGAAATAGATTTGCACGCCAGGTGGGACATCTCCTACCTCCCATCTCCTTCTCCAATAAAAAAAAACAAAACCAAAATCCAAATCCAATGGCCAGCCACAACAACAACGGCAACAATGACAACAACAACAACAACAACGGGCAAATCAATTTGCCGGTTCGAGCTACGCCTACCCTTGCCCTACCACGGTAGCAAAGCTCAACCTCAACAACTGAAGTTCATGAAATCGACAGTCGACATGCGGCCCACCGCTTGTGTGCTCGACCTCTCCACCACCAGCTACTCACCCAATGACAAGGCGTTGGTCATGAGCTTGACCGCAGGACAGGCTCCATTCATGAAAGGATGCATGCACGCCCGAAAGCGGTGTTCCAACCTCAGACTGCCGCGACCTCTTCCAGAACAAGTCGCGGCGGCACCAATCAAAGTCGCCCCAGCGACGACAAAGCCAAGCTACCTAACTGCTACAACCATGCCAGCGGCGACAACCCGGTTGTGTCCCCCGACCAAATCACCAAGGGCACGCCGCTCGCCATGATCGAAGCATTTCGAGCGGGCGACTACCCAACCCTTCCACTTTAGAGAGGAAGACCCAATCGCCGCCTCGCAGCCTCTCCAGGTCGACTAACACCCGCTGCCGATTCTCCGTTCGGTCACCAATTGCAACCGCTCCTTCGGGTTGCGATCTCTCCTCGCCTATTCTCGGGAGCCACATCCTCGGCTCCAATCATCAGAGTTGTCGCCATGGCGACATCGGCCAGAACGATGAGGAGCAACTTGCTGAGATGCAGGTCATGCTCAAGGGCGAGCAGAGCTTAACAAATCCATGCGAAAAGACTCGCAAATAATGGCCCACAATGCCCAAATTGCAATAATAGCGAGAAGTTGGAGCTTCTCACTGCGACGTCTCGCTGGAGGTTGACCGGAGTCGGGCAACAACCAGTATGACAGCCAAACCCCGCTTGGAGGAGCCACAACCTGAAGCTCTGATGGCCACTAGGGAGTCGCGTTTCAAAGAACCAACCTCCCTCACACTCGACGTGGTGACTGAGATGATAAATTGCGTCGTATGAAACAGCTCTGGCGAGAGCAGATCGGTCTCCTATCGGAGGCAATGCACTCAGTGGATCCAAAATCTCCCGATGTCATTCGGGTACAATCCACCTAAATTCCAACAATTCAATGAGCGGCGACAACACGAAGCAGCACGTCACACACTTTATTGAGACTGCAATAATGCCAGCACTGACGGGCGACTTGCTGGTCAAACAGTTCGGTCGGTCGCTGAAGGCAACGCTTTGATCGATACATCGAGCTACTCCAAGAGTCCATTGACAACCGGGAGCAGCTCGAGCACGAAGTTCCTTAGCCGGTTCATGGTACCAAAGCGCATTGCAACGCTGGTGGAGCTCACCAAATCTAAAAGCGTAAGAAGGGCGAGAAGGTCATCGACTACATCAATCGATGGCGTAAACCTCAGTCTTAACTACAAGGAGAGCACGTCTCTGTCTATCAAGACAGAGATCGACATGTGCATCCGGGAATGAGCTGGGGACTACTCTACTTTCTGAAGGGCCAAAAGTCGAAGACTTCCGGAGTTAGCGACCGAGGCCCATAATATGCAGATCATCATGGAGCAAGTCGGTGATGGCATTGCCCTGATCGCTGAGCCGAACAAGAAAGGGAAAGCCATTGCGAAAGAAGCTAAGGAGGAAGCAAAAGTGGCCTATGATGAATGCCTTCGAACCGGTCGAGTCGGAGGCAAATCGGCCAAACTATGCTTTGGCTACACTACCGGCTGGTCCTGGGCGACAAAATATTGGAGCTTGCGACGAAGGTCGAATCGCCATTGACGAAAAAAAAATGCCGCGATCGCCAACCCTATATTCGTCCTTGCCGAAGTCTAGTCCGAGAACTAGAATCAACAAGCCTTGGGTCGTGAGGAAGGAGTATCATCCTAAATCCTGCCCACCCAACCGACCACCCGCTAAGGTCACACAAAACTGGCACCCCAAAAGTTGCTGCAGCCAGATGCACAGGGGTGGATATTGGTCACCCGCAAAAGAAACCCGCCGAGAAATCGAACCGCCCCGGCACCACCTAAACAAAGGCGGCTGCCAAACAAAAAGAGCCGCTGGCGCCAAGCAAGACTCCTACGACAGCCGCCCGAGGAGCAAACAAAGAAAACGAAGACCCATCACACTAGCGGAATTCTTGAAGGAAATCTTCACGCCACCGCCGATGGTAGCGACATGCTTGGTGACTCCTCCCAAGCAAGCCAGTTGGGAAGAAAAAGGCAAGATGCCAATAGTTGAGTCGCGACGACCTGGAAGCGTTGTTGCAACAAATTTCTCCCTTGAACGACCTACCGGGACGATTTGGACCTGCCCATCCGATCTCGCAGGCCCCCTGATCAAGGTCCTCGACAAACCAGAAGAGCTCCAAGCTGAGCTGGAGCAGTTGCTCATGCGGAAGAACGACCTGTCGAAGGTCGGTCCTGACTCGCTCAGGGAAAGCACAGGGGAAGCCTCCTCGCCCGCACAAATGTCACAGCCCGGAAGAGTCGCCACAGTCTCCTGCCCACCATGCATCACTTTCCGAGAAGAGAATGCTCAACTGGGGCAAAGATCCATAATCGGCCGTTATAATGTATCAGGCTACATCAGGATCACTTGGTCAAGTTTAACACTCATCGATTGTGGTTCTGCAGTCAACATCTTGCCAATTCGAACGATGAAGAGCGCCGCATCTCCGCTGGTGACTTGTCTGCAGATCTTTGCTCATTCAAGGGTTCAACCAAAGAAAGCCAGCGACGCCGACATGATACGGTTGAAGTTGCTCATCGAAGACATGATGGCGAGACCCCATTCCAAGTAATTGACTCCATGACATCATACAATTTGCTCTTGGGTCGACCGTGGCTCCACACTAACGGGTCGTACCATCGACACTTCACCCGCTTCAAAGTACTGGAAGGACGGTGAACAGAAGACGGTTTAGGCTGATGAAAGCCCATTCACCGAGGCAGAAGCATCGTTTGCGTATAAAGCTTTACCTAACGACAAGACCGACCGTCAAAGCTTCATCCTGGCGGGTCAACCACCCGATGCCAAAATTGTCATTCCACCAAAACAAATGGCAAAGCACAACTTGGTGTTGAAAGTCGCACCGCCCAAAACAACCGGGCGATAACAACAACAAGATGACCACATCGATGACCGCGGTGACGCCGGCTTAATGTGCCTATACTTAGGTACATTCCGCTGATAGCATAGAAAAGAAGGAGAAGCCCCTCTTGCCATTTGCCGTAACATCGAACCGACTCGGCTCAAAGAAGGAGTCACCCTGCAGCTGCCAAAGCTCGAAGATAGAGCGTCGTGTTGAAAAAATGGCCAAGTCCGAACGGCTACAAACGACTCGGACGACCAAGGGCTTTGATCCAATGCCTATCGGTTGCTGGCCAAAGCTAGAGTTGACCTTACCAAGGGGCAGCTGCATTGACACCGCTGGTAGCTATTAGATCATTACACCAACACAAGAAAAACTAAGTAGAAAGGGTCACGCCATCCCCTAAAATTGGCATGACCTCGCTACCAATCAGAGAAGCCGATCCAAATTGTCAGCCAGGGAAACCGATCCGAATCACCGGCCAGGCAGCAAATGTGCATCAAGTCTCAGCTCGCCCAAAAAAAGCAAAGCTCCGGTGAATCATATACATGAAAGCTATCATTGACCAGAACTAAAAAGAGAAACAAAGCCCCACTGGTCATTTTACACATCGAGGGCCATGATCGCGAGAGCCCGCGGTGTATGACGACAAAGTTATCGGCAACGATGAACCAGGCGACTTGGTACTGGTTGTTCGGTGACCCATGCTCTTCATGAGCAAGACGGGGGGCAAAGTTTTCGCCGAAGTGGGAAGGTCCCTACACCGTTAAAAAGAAGCTTACACAAAAAGGTACCTACAAAATCGCGAAAGGCGGATGGCAAGTTTCTTAAACGATTTTATGCCTAAGCAACATCGGCCCGGCGGCACAAAGCATCCATTCGATCAAAGATGGACAAGGAAAAAAAAAAAGAAACAACAACACTGGGGGCAAAAGCTTCTCAATAAATCGAACATTCATGTTCGAACAAAAAAAAAAAGTACAAGGGACACAAGTCCAAACAAAAAAATTGAGCTCTACTACAACAGCTCTGAAAAATATACATCCAAAGTGGTGGCATCTTGAAGTCGGCAATGCGGCTCCTCAACCAAGGAGCTCAGCACACAAGGTTGGACCACTTTCATTTCCCCGACTCGTGCAAAACCAGCTCCTCTCGAATCCGCGACAACTTCCGGCTCAAGGCAAGCTATCTCTTCCACATCCACATCAAGCCGCTCTGTCACAATCGGCCTGACCTCTGATCTCCCCTGCCTTGGTAGCTCTAAGTCGAGAGTTCGATACGCCTCTCTAGAGGCTCACTCGATCGCAGAGACGAGGTCGATCCATCAAGAGATGCACTCGGTGCGCTTTTATGCACACTCAACTGTTGAAGAACATCCGACTCCTCGGAGAAGCACCCGGCTGCAAGGAAGAAGATGACAAAAGTGGCAACGGCTGTGAAGGGGGGACGAGAGCAGTACAGCTCGGCTGCGCGTCTTAGAGTCACTCCCTCGTCATTTTGGCGACGGGTTGCAATCCAAAGTCAAACCGCCTCGCATCTTCGACCGAAGGAGGCTGCGATGAACTCGCAACATTGGCCGGGCCTTTACCAAACTTGGCAGTAGTAAGGAGATCGGCACGAGCACCCAGTATTGATTGGCCGCTAAGAGAACAAACAGGTACGCAAAATCTCTCAAAAAAAAAAATCAAAACAAAAGCAACGAAAAATAGAACAGTCGTGAAAAAAAATCAAAACAAAAGCGACAAAAAATAGAACAGTCGCAGAAAAAAAAATCAAAACAAAAAGCGACGAAAAATAGAACAGTCGCGACAAAAAAAATCAAAACAAAATCTAGAAAAACATAACAAAGTCGCGGGAAAAAAAAAACAAAGCGAAAAAGAACAAAGTCACCAAAAAAAAATTCAAGGCTTAAAAAAGCAAAAAAAAAATAGAACAAGGCGACAAAAGAAAACGCCAGTTCGAGGTTCGGCGACTCAATAAGCCAACCCTCCGCCGGTGCACCAGAATCACGGCGTCAAATCAAGATAAGCAAATCGCGAGAAGTACGCCAACACAAGTCTGGAGATCCACCCGACTAGACACGCCATTCGGCGACCAAGCGAGAGATGAAGACTTGACGATCAAACCAGAATCGGGCAACAAGACTTTGGCCAAATTACAAACTCGATCAAAAGCCGGAGTGATGTCACACTATTGCCTCGATGGCAAATAGCCGCAAAAGCAAAAAGCGCAGAGGGCGTGGACAAGTCAGAGTTATAGTGTCGCGTTGCACTATCAAACTTTGTAAACCGAACTACACAACGCCCTCACGAACAAGCCAGGACTAATGTCGAAAACACCCCGGCTGACCAAGCCTTCCTCCAAGTCCGCCATTGCCCGACCAAGCCAAGCTCACCAAAGGCTTAAACTCCACCTCTCCACTGCTCCCACGAAGTCCGTCATAGCCTGGCGACCAAGCCAAGCTCATCGGCTTAAACTCCACCGCTCCACCGCTCCACCGAGTTCGCCATAGCCTAGCGACCGCCAAGCTCACCAAAGGCGAAACTCCACCGCTCCACCGGTTCGTCATAGCCCTAACCGAGCCGGACAAGGAAGACAACCCAGCGATCGCGCCAGACCGATTGAAGGAACACCTTGTTCGCCGCATAAGTCCGACAGTTAAGTCAAACACACGCCGATGACAGAACTGGGAGTCACCGTCTTCACCGACCAATCGGCAGTCAAAGCGAAAACACGAACGCAGGTACATATTTCCACAAAAAAAAAGGAGAAAATCGAAATAAAAGTAAAAAATCAAAGTAAAAAAAAAGAGATAAAAACTCAAAAAAAAGAGAAAGTAAAAAAAAGAAAATATGTTTGACCGATTGGACTCGATCAAGAAGCTTGATCAAATAACGTTGGCTGTGTAAATACTTTGCGCTTCACGACGCAATGAACAAGTCACGACCAACAATGCCGAATGTCGTCATCGTCAAAAGTCGCGCAGCGCCAGCGAGAAGTGATCACACCCGTTAAAAGTCGCGGCAACAAAAGCGCCCGGATTTGCTCGCGGGGTGTTTTTGAGAACAAACCCTTAGAACCAATGGGAGGCAGATCCATGCAGGCGGCGTCAGGGCCGATCTCCCACGATTTGGTCGGGTGCGACCACCTTATCCCCGACCCTTTCAGGATCGAAAAAAAAGGCTCCCGACCCTAATTAAATCCGCGAACCGTTTCTCTTAGGCCGACACTCTCCCCCGACCTAAATTTCAATTTTGAGCTCCATTCCCCTCATTCGACCCTCCTCTCGGTAACCTTGGCTCTCCCTTGGCAGCCCCCCCCCCTCTCTCGGCCACTCCCCTCTCCCTCTCTCTGGGCGACTCTGGGTTCTTCTCATCCATAAGTCTCTCTCTCTCTTGCTGCAACTCTCTCTTGCTTTGCTTGAGGTGGTTGTGTTGCATGCTTACCCTGTTGTATTTTTTATTTTATTTTTTGTTTTCAATTTTTTTTGATTTATCGTTTTCCAATATGAATTTCTGGTCACTCTTTGGCGGCATTTATAGGTTATCTTCTTCTTCTTTGCATTTTGATGAGGATCTGTGGATTTAAATGTAATTTGAACTGTCTTATTAACTGAGATGCTAGATTTGCTTTTCAGCGATGATGTACAGGACCAGTTCCTCGCTTCGTGATCTTGTTTATTTTTGTTGTGTCATGGAGGAAGCAGATCATGATGTGCTTTCGTTGTTAAGTTTTATTGATGTCTTTCCATCTCTTTATTGTTTAAATTACAGAAGTGGTGCTACCATGGGCTGCTGGTTGTGTTCTTGTGATTATCCGGTCATTGCCTACATATTTTTGTTTGTCTGGTGATGGCTTATTCGATATGTGATATTACTTGCCTTTTTATCTACCAGTTATTTGATGAATTTCAAGGTTTTTTTTTGTGGTTTACAAGATAAATGGATGTGCTTATCTGATTTATCTTTTTTGTATTTTGTAATTTTTTTTGCTCCTTGGTGCATACCCTTTGACAGATCTTTGAAAAGGTGACTCCATTTTGCTTCTTTTATTGATTCTACTTTAAAAGTAACCATTCTTGATAAATCATGTAAGATCCGATGCATTTTTAGATTCTCTATGTATAAATTTTTCTGCTTCAGCTCTTTCAGAAATAGGGCACTTTTTTAATTTATAACTCATGATCTATTTTTTTTGCCACAGCTAACAAATGGATAGCGGACTAACAACTCGGTGTAGCCCTGTTTTTTTCTTAGAGACAATACAGAAGGCAAAGTTGAAGGAAAAACATATAAGGGCAATAAAAAAGACCCCATTTGGGCACTTCTTGGAAGTCAAAGGTGGGCATATCGACCTGAATGGGCTGAAGGAGTACGCATGGGGGTAGGCATTGCACAGACACATTGTTTTGCAGTTGTCTCAAAGAAAGCCAAGAATAATGGCTACTTTACAGGTAATGCGTTGGTGGTGACGGTGAGTAATTATATTTCATCTGGTTGTTGTCTCCGGGCGATTATAATATGGATAGTACATTACTAATTGTATTTTTTTTTATGTTGTAGGTTTGGTATTATGAAACCATGTCCCTTCTAGGTAAGTTTACCTTTTGCACTAATAAACTAGTTGATCCCACAGCAGTTCCATGTGTACTTAAGTGGGGCAGCAACAAAGTACATCAGAGTGGGCGATATGAAGAAGTTCACCAGCAAACACTAGATTTGCAGGTTAATATTCTTATTTTAGTTGATTTGTTTACTTCACAAAACTAAGGAGGTCGTGGTACTAACCATAGCTCATCCCCTTTTTGGGAGGAGGAGTGGGAATAAGGGGAAGGGGTGGCTGCCCACCCACCACAAAAGCAGAAGCTATTATATCTCAATTGTAAGACTAAGTCATGCAGGTTTGAAATTGAAGAATGCAACCTTGGAGAGTAAAATAGGTAAGATGGAGGCTACGTTGGAAGACGGCAACTAAAGATGGTTGTCATGCAAGCTGCAGGCTGGACGGAGCACCGTGAGGAAGCCCCAGTTGCAGAAGAGGCCCCAGTTCCAGAAGAGGCCCCAGCAGCACTAGAGGAGGCCCCAACAGTAGCAGAGGAGGCCCTAGCTGCAGAGGATGCCATAGCAGCAGAGGACACCCTAGCAGTAGAGGACGCCCTAGCACCAAAGAAGGCCCCAGTTGCAGTGGAGTCTGCAGCCGCAGTCGAGGCCCTAGTAGCAGAGCAACCGTCTCCCCGTCACCACAAGAGGAAGGTGAAGCCTAGTCAGGCCATGATTGCTCCTTATGTTTTGACGCACACCTCCAAGAGAACAAAGAAGACTAATTGTTAAGCATCCATAATGTGTAAATTAGTTTTTTGGATGGATAGCTCTGTTGTATCTATTATTTTTGAATTGCTAACTAGGTGCTTGGCACTTGTATTTTGTCACCGGACAATTCGTTTTTTTTGTTTACTGAAATTTAATCAAATAGTATTTTAGTTTAAAAGGTGTGATTGGTATGTAGAGTGACTACATGGTGTTATTGGCATTTGTTAAAGCAAAAGAGCAATCTTCAGATTTCCAAATGAACATTCGTATTTCCAAATGTTTGCTAGTATTCTATGAGATCATCCGGTATTTTCAGGTCTTTCATGATATTTTCAAGCTTACAAAGAAGTATGGGTTGGTTTTTGGCGCTACCGCGCTGAAACGGTGCCTGAAAATGGCGCAGTCGCGCCATTTCTCGGGCGATGTAGCTTTTGATGGCGCTTGGTCGGCGCCATTTTGCTTAATCTAAAATGAAAGATGGTATTTTCAGCTCTCGAGGTGTAGCTATTTTCACGCCTTCGGTGTTTAGAGGTATTACATGGTATTTCCAGATGAACATTGGTATTTTCAGATGTTTGTTAGTATTCTATGAAACATTCCGATATTTTTAGGTCTTTTCGAGGTATGTTCAGGCTTTCGTGGTATTTTCTTGCCCTACCGTTTAAGATGGTATTTTCCTCTCTGGAGGTGTTGGTGTTTTCACGCCTTGGTGTTTAGAGGTATTACATGGTATTTCCATATGAACATTGGTATTTTAACCGTTTGTTAGTATTCTATGAAAACCACTTTGCTGCCGCCCAAACCACGAATCCAGGCGATTGAAGTTAGCGAAACACCGAATCCGCGATTGAGTTGCACCAAACACTTTGAATCCGCGATTCCGGATTGTTGCCCTAACACATAATTAGCGATTCGGTGATAGCTATCGCGAATCCAGCGATTGATGATAACCCCTATCCGCGAATCCGCGATGGTGATAGCCTATCACCGAATCCAGTGATTGATGATAGCTTTATTTGAATCCCTTTGACTCGGTGATAGCCCTATCACCCGAATCCAGCGATTTGGATAGCCCCTATCACGCCGTCCGTAACCGGTGATAAGCCCCAATCCGACCAGAATTCGGTGATAGGTCAGGTATCCGCGAACCTTCCGGTGATAGCCCATATCACCGTTCTGTAACCGATGATAGGCCCTATCCGCGAATCAAATTATGGTTCGGTGATGGATATATCCGCGAATCCGTGGTCCGGTGATAGCGGGTATCCCCAAAACCGTATTCTGGTGATGGGCCCTATCGCGAATCCTGCAGGATAGGCCCTATCGCGAATCCATAATTGGTGATAGCCCCTATCACGCCCAAACCCGTACTCGTTGATGGCCCAAATCACCAATCCATATTGGGTGATAGGCCCCACGATAGCCCATATCCCCAGGTCTGCGTGATTCGGTGATGGGCCTTATCACCGAATCCATAATTCGGTGAAAGCCATTATCACCTAATCCGTTGACCGGTGATAGCTATCACCCGAACCTGCAATTGGTGATAGCCCATATCACCGAATCCGCAATTCGGTGATACAGCCATATCATATCGAATGCAATTCAGTGATAGACCTATCATCGAGATCCGTCAATTCAGTGATAGGCCTATCACCGAACCGTCGCATCGGTGATGCCCCTATCACCCAACCCGCAATTGATTGATAGCCCATATCACCGAATCCGTAATTCGTTGATGGACCCTATCGCAGATCCGTATTGGGATTGGTTGATGGGGCGCTATGACGAATCCATGGTGGGTGAGGCGGTATCACCGGTCAATTGGGTGATAGGGCCTATCTCGAATCCGTGAATTGGGTGGGCCTATCACCCGAATCAATTGATTCATTGATAGCCCTATCATAGAGTCGTGGTCGGTGATAGCCCTATCACCGAATCCGTGGTCGAATTGTTGATGGCCCCTATCCATAGAATCGTCAATTGGGTGATATCCCTTAGAATCGCGAATTGGGTGATAGCCCTATCCATGCGAGATCCGTGAGTCGGTGATAGCCCTATCGCAGAATCCGAGGAATCCGGTGATAGCCCTCTCGCAGAATAAAGTAGTCGGTGATAGGCCCTATCGGCCGAGATGGGCCCTATCCGAGATTCTGTGATGAGCCGCATCGCCGGTCTCGGTAATTGGGTGATAGGCCCTATCGCGGGAATCCGTGTCGGTGATAGGCCCTATCGCGAGATCATTCAACCGGTGATAGTTCCATCACCGTGATCCGGCAATCAGTGATAGGGCTATCACCGATCCCACGAATTGCGATAGGGGCGTCACCGTATCACCTGACCGGGTGATGGGCCGCCACCGGACTAATGATCTCGCGATAGGGGCTGGTCACCCAATTGATGGATTCTAAGAGCTATCACCCAACCACGGATCCGCGAGGGGCTAATCGGACCGACACGGACCGTGATAGGGGCTATCAACGACCACGGATTCGCTGATAGTGGCTATCAATCAATTAATGGATTGCGCGAGGGCTATCACCTATTGACGGATTCGGGTGATAGGGGCTATCACCGCTGACGGATTCGCGATAGGGGCTATCACCGGACCACGGACTGCGATAACGCCTATCACCTACCACGGATCTCTGCGGATACGCCTATCACTGACCATCTGATGCACGCTCACCGACATGGATTCGCGATACGCCTATCACCCAATTACGGATTCGCGATAGCTATCACCCCGATTACCGATTCGGTGATAGGGCTATCACCTACTACGGATTCTCGCGATAGGGCTATCACCGCACGACGGATTCGTGATAGGCTATCACCGGTCGACGGGATTCGGTGATAGGCTATCACCCAATTACGGATTCGCGATAGGGCTACCACCGACCACGGATTCTATGGATAGGCCTATCACCCATAACGGGTGATAGGGGCCATCACCCAACCACGGATCGCGATACCGCCTATCATCCAACCGCATTTGGTGATAGGCCTATCACCCTCACGTGATTGGTGATAGGCTATCACCCAATTGATTCGGGTGATAGGGCTATCCATCACCCAATTACTGATTCTGCGGATACTATCACCTGAATTACGGATTCGTGATACGCCAATCCACCACTTCGTGATTGGGAGATTCATCACGGTGATAGGGGTGACTGCGATCGCGGAAAACCGAATGGATTCTATGATATATCATCAATGACGGACCGTGATAGGGCTTTCACCAATCGCGATTCGTGAAGTTAGGTGCTATCACCGTAATCGCGAATTCGGCAGCTAGGGCTAACTCCCAATCGAGAATTCGAAGCTAGCTGCTAACTCCCAATCGCGAATTGGCTGTTAGGGGTTAACCCCAATCGAATTCAGAGTTAGGGTTAACTCCGAATCGGGAATTGGCCGTTAGGGTTAACTCTCAATCTCGAATTTGTCGCTAGCTGCCAACACTGACCAGGATTGGGAGTTAAGGGCTAACCCCAAACATTTGGAGTTAGAGGCTAACCCCACCGACATTGGGAGTTAGGGCCTAACCGCCACCCGCAATTGGGAGTTAGGGCCTAACTACCTATTAGCAATTGGGAGTTAGGGGGCCCCCGCCATGCAATTGGGCATTAGGGGCTGAATCCCAATTGTGAATTGGGCGCTAGGTGCTAAAGCCGGGCCAGAACTAGGTGTTAGGGGCTGACTCCCATTTTTCTTCATTTATTTGGATTTGTGGTCTTAATTTTTATTTTACCATTAAATGCACTTACCAATCGCAACTATCTTTTTATTATCCTCTTAAATTCAAAGTTAGTTTATATGAAAAGAGTTAAACGACGATTGCACAACCCGTAAGATATATTTCTCAAGAATCTAATACGAATCGATTCATATAGTGATGCAAAGTGAAAGATAGTATTGAAATTAGTCGAGCTTCAATTTGTTGTGATCTTGGATGCCACTTAAACAAAATTAATCTTTTTCTCCCTCCGAGCAATCGTCCCTAAATTTATCTTACTTTTTTATTAAGAATCAAATCATCAACCCCACCCCTGTATGCCTTGTTTTAAATTACTGGCCGTATTGCAACTCAAATGAATTGTGATAGAATACTAATTTAATGAAGTTACTTAAATTGAAACTGGAAGATCTCTTACTTTGGGACAGAAATAAAAAAAAAAAAAAATTGTTTACAAAGTATTAGTTTTCATAAAACACATTGATGCACTACAACTGTCAAGTTGCATAATAATTTTTGGTGTACATGTATTGTTGTTTATGGAACAATACATTTAAAGGAAATCATAACACACAACAACATCGTAACCACTGCCCCCAAAGAAACTCTCATCGCTAAGCTATCTTCATTTCACGTGTGTGGCATGTAGACTTCATTGAGAGCTCCACGCCTGAGAAAAATGACAATAAATTACTTAAAAATACATCCAACTCTAACTAATAGGATCTCAATAATTTGATTATGATATTGCATTTTTCCTTCTAGACTCATAACTGGTATAGAATTAAACCACATTCAGGACAATGATAATATTACTGAATTCACATAGAAAATTGAGAAAGGAAAGAAGCTAACATTCACGACAAATCACAACTAGCATCATGTTATCACATATGCAACTTGGCAAAGCAAAAGAACTAAGATACAAGCCTTTCTCGATCGGGGAAACCATGTTAATGAGGTGAGCTTGAGGTACTCACGGTAGAACTCCGTAAGGTTACCACCCAGCCTATAGTCAACCCCTTTAATAGTATTTTTCCGCCGCCATGAGCAGCTTGTGTTCATTAAGAAAACTTATAAATGAAGTCAAACAAACATATGATGGAGGCATTTACTTGTGTATCTTAAAACAATAATTAGTGAATAAAAAGTATGAGGTAGGGACTAAATGTTCATAACACATGACCAATATAAATGAAGATGGCAAGGATCAAATTATCCGAATCCGCAAATTAATAGCCTTAGCAAATCTGTGTCCATATAATATTTAGAAGCATAACATAACACAAGTATAACGTCGAGATAACTTCGACATAAGACACAAGGATCATAGTATATATGATTCAGATAATAGTTGGGATATTGCCCGACAGGCTCCTACTTTCACTGTTGGAGGACTATCACCCAGATAACCAAACCAGAATAATCATAAATGTTAACCATGCACAAGGCAATACCCAAATAAAAGGCCAACATTAACATCTGAAGTACTTACACATCCAAAGCAATTGAACCTATAGCAGCATGCAAAAATTGATCAACAAGTCTTTGGCTCAACTGTCAAATTTACAAAAACCAGTCAGCATATTCAAAACAGAAAATGAAGGCATAGATAACAATAATATACACTCTGAAGTTACACTCTGTTACCACAGGTGATAGCTTTGCAACTGCAGCAAATGCCCGGCCCATGAACAAAAGGTGCTTCAATCAACCCTCTAAAAGGAACTAGCAGCTAGTTGACAAAAACTCAACAATAAAAAATAAGAAAAAAAGAAAAACGCAACGCAAGTTTGATCAACAGAAATGCATATCACACCTGGTCCTGTCTCTCGAGGCAATAATAACAATCATAGTAATAACAACAATAACAATAAATTATCCCTTTTTCTCCAAACATTAATGATAAATCATTCAAAGCTGAGTTATGAAGGTCTAACAACATAATCCAGCACATCACTATGAACCAGATAACTCTCCTCCTAATGCTTACCAGACATGCAACGACTGTTAGTAACTTCATCCTCATCAGCAACATACTGGTTAGCATCCAATCACCACGTATGAACCTATAGAATCAGTAACATAAATTAAATGAAAACCACTATCATAAGTGAAATGAGACAAAAAAAAGTGAGACAAAAGGAATTGTAGAGACGATCAACATAGTAAATGGTAACCAAATAGAAGAGACAAACCCAGCGAGATGTTGTTCGTCACTTACAAGCAAAGATGCTGGCAGTATGCATCTAAAGTGTCCAAAGACTACTAATATGATTACATTTACTGTGTCTACACGCTCTTATGCATCTGTTACACACTATGCAGGAACCCCTTCATTAACATTGCTGCAACCCCTTCATTAACATTGCCCAGAATAATAAGCAGTAAGAGGAACGAGGATCGCCCTTAGCCCCAGTACTGCGTTTTCATTACCATCATATTCAATACAATGTAAGTTGCTTATAACGTGTAAAGAAAATCCCACATCATTTAGATTCCCTATCTCCGCCAAAATTCCACATTCCTGAAATTTGTTTGTCCACATTGATGTCATCGAAATGGGAGTACTGTGATCTGGTGCTAAGGCAAGAACAACAAGAAAAACGGAGAGCAGCAAATAAAAATGAAGCACCTAAGAAAAAAGCAGAAATACTTAATACTCGAATCTAAAATGACGATTTCTGTATTACTTACCCTTTAGACATTTTTTTTTATACTAACTTTTTTTCTGTTGTCGCTTTTGATTGTCAATCATTTTACATATGCTAAACTAAAAAAATATCACCAGACTTTGGCAGGATTAAACAGACAAGCATACTACAAGCACAAAAAAAGTATGGATGATGAACACTTGTTGGTCAAAGTACCTCTTTGTGACATTGGAAGCCAACGGATGTTCTTCCTCCACCTAAGATCCACTGCATATATAATACCTTGTTAGTTGGCCCCAAAAATAATCTATTGAATAATCAATAAAGGAAATTATATGGATCTTTATACAAAAGAAGGGCAAAATGTAAGAAGAGCTACCCAAATCTAATTATCTACTTAACTTGGAATATAAACTTGTTTTTCTAATGTCCTGGGCATGTAAGTGGAAGTTGATGCAGCCTTCAAAAGACATGAACACAAGAAATATGATATAAAACGATCTTGTAAGCTACAGAAATAGAAGCCACAAAGTTTAATACAACTGACCAATTTTCCATGTTTAGTTGAATGCTATTGAGGGAACTGTGCTAATTTGAGGTGAGCAGAAACGCGATAGTGGCTCAGCCGCCTGTCCCATGCATAAATAACTCCGTTGAGACCGGATGCAAACAATCTGCAGAAAAATACAGGTATCCCTTAGTTCAAGTAAAAGAACATGACAATCTTAAGTATGCCAGATAGAATTAACACCTCAAATGAAGGACTGCTTGTATTTTTATGTTATTGTACCACTTAAAGCCCCTACTGAATAGCTAATGTTAATTTAAAAGTAAATTTAGAGGAAAAATTGTTTGAATTACAATATCCCAAATATATCATGTTAGACAACGGAGCTTGTAAAATGACGGAATTAGTTGGACGAAAGCTCAGGTCTAGTTTCAACAGTAATCCAAAAGCTCAATCTGCTTTTCTTTGTCAGAAATTATTAAAAATTATTTTTTCTCAAGTTTATACTCCAGAGAAGAACAAGTTACGCGCCCTTGCATTGTCATCAGTGGTAACAGCAACATCAGATATGCCATTGCAGACTTCCGACCCATGTGCAGTGCTAAGCTTTTATTTTTAACACATGTATGACAAAATGTTGAGTAATGAGTAGGAGTAGCAGTTGTGGTAATGAGAGCATCATATCATTAGTTCTTAGAAAAAGAACAATATTATCAATACAATAGCCAGAAAATAAATTTCATAAAGACCTAACTCCCATCGAAAAGAACACATTCAAGACATCTAGAACCATATTGGAATTGGTATGTAAACAAGAGTTACTATAACTGCATATGCATTCTTAGACAAGCTGGGAGATCGACTAGAATTGGAGAAGAGTTCAAAGTACGACATCAATCAGAGGATTTATCATACAAACTAAAAGCCTTGAGCCTTAAAGAAACATAAAACCATTAATTCTACTTACAGCTGCAAGATGATAGACCTAGTTTACTTGATCCATCTTTGTTACCAGAAGATGACACATCAAAAGCTTTATCACTCGCCAACAGAATATTGATCAGAATTTGTTAAGTGATCAAACAATTCAACTTCAAGGCGTTCAAGAGCACAATTCTCAATACCAATGGTTGTGTTTGATTCAGTTGATCTGCTCCAATCTTCTTCAATTCTAGGTAATGAACGTGCCACTGCCTTTGGAGATGGTTTACTCACACCATAGCCAGCTTCTCAACATCAAGGACACCTAATCAAAATCAACAAAATATGGAATCTCTATTCAAAATTATTTGTATGATTGGCTTGTATTCCAAACCTCTTCTTGATATCTATAGATGCTCCGATAACCAATTTTTCAAAAACTAAAGTACACAAAATTAAATTATTACTTTAAAAAAAAAAAATGTAGGTACCATCCTACTCTAGACTACCGTGCCCTGCATACTCCCAAGAGGCAAACACCTTACTGTCCACACAACCTAATTGGCAGTGCTACCTGCTATATGTCATCTCAATGAAACCCAAACAGGCAGAAATCGAGATGGAAAACCCTATAATTGAAACGTTGGATCATCAAGTGTTGAAAAGATATTCATTTGCCAACTAGAGGCAAGTATATGGAGAACCAGATTTTAAGGAAGATAAAGATTATTTAAATATTTCATGTGTCCACCTTCTCATTTAGCACACATACAAGATAAAAAATTAGCTGATATTTTAAATTTTTCTAATGAAAAAACAAACAGAGAAACTTGGGGACCAATGTTTCTGTTAGTTTATGGTTCATAAAATAAGCATTTAAGACACAAGAAGCACAATGAATCACAAAAGCAGCAATGATGTGCCAAATGGCAAAATAACTACAGTCCACACACTGCATCTAATCAAAGCCCTAGAGATAATTCCTCGAGCATAAACCTTTGAATATAACAGGATGCATAGCAACACAACTTTATTAACTCAAGATCAAAGTTCGTAATACCTAAAGATTGGAACAGGAAAGAGGAATCTGAGACATAATCGATGAGACAATCATCGACAAAACAAACATCAGTAACAGAAAGCCCCGATCAATGTCTGCATTCAGCTTATCATCATCCATCATGCAGATTCAAAATTTCAAACACAAGTCAAAATTAAACAAAAGCAGCTAAAAGAGGCAAGCAGACTAGGACAACGCTTTTGTAATGAAAAATTTAATAATAGAAATATGGGGGTGGAGAAAGATGAGGGAGGAAGAGGGAGGAAGAGGGCGGGAGGAGGAAGAGGGGGGAGGAGGAAGAGGGCGGGAGGAGGAAAGAGGGGGTGTGGGAGGAGAGGGAGGGGGGGGGGGAACACCCCAAAAAGAAATACCAACGCCAACACCATCTACAAAACCTGTCACTTAACTGTTCAAGGAGACATGTGGGTCCAAATTCAAAGGTGTATTTATGAGCTTTTAAAAAGGGGTTGCTATCTCTTAATCCTTTCCTGACGTCCTCTTGGATAACAGGTACAATCAACTAAATGTCCATTAGTAAGTTCCCTAAAACAACAACAGCCACGCCTTCAAAAAAGCTCAAGCAATTCATCTAAGAAACAAACTGCATAAACCTTGTGCGTTTTCACTGTCTTATGCAACAAGTCGAGATTTCAAAAAAAAATTTTGGGCACTCTCATCGGTTGAATCATCATGAGATAAATAAAGACGATGAACAGAAAGAACCTAATGTTAATAAAAGGAAGAAGACAATGGCCTTACCTTTGAGTGACTGTACTTGTGCCACACCTAAGGAATGCTCAAACTGGTTAAAAGTAGGGGACCATCATTCAAGAGCAGAGCTTTTAGAGGACATCAGACGGCCTTGAATACTTGCTCCACCATCAAGCGGCAGCCATCAAGCGGCAACTGACGAGCGGCAACCAGCAAGTGGCAACTTACGAAAGCAGCAACCGGGAATCCTAGGTTGATGAACAGAGAGAAGAACGACGAGAGTCGGAGGGCAAAAAAATGAAAGAAAAAAAACTAAAGGTAAAAGGGTATTTTGGGTATCGACAAATAAATACTTAACCGACGCTTGTTATCCGTGATTTGCACCAATAAAAAAAATGTGCTTAACACGCCGCGACGGTAGTCCGGTCCTTTATTCATTCATCGCAGTCGAAGGAAGCCAGACGATCATCAGATCCTCCACTTCATTCTTCCTCAAGAGGCATCGCCTTCTTCAATCTCCCAACTCATGGGCACCTCCAATTCCCTAACACAACAGCAACGATCGAACGATGAGCCGATGACCTTCATCGCGATTTGATTGAGAAGAAAAAAAATGGGTCAAAGTTTCAGAAATCAGGAAAGGGACTGGAAAATACCTTTCGTGAGTTTGAACTTGCAGCGGAGATGAAATCCTCACAGTAGTCTGAAAAGATTTTCTTCATACGCTTTTACCGATTTGGGCTCTTCTTCCTGAGGCAGAAATGCCCAGAACTTCAGGATTTGGATGTAGCTGCTATTAGATTTTTCTCCACATCGACGCCCATAACAGAGTACCGATCGTCGCCGACGAGGTTCAGTTGCAGAAGCTCCACGCCCGACCCTATCATGAAATTGAGCTCATTCTCCTGGGATGGTTCCCATTACAGAGCTGGGGTGGCCTACCTTGCAATTTATAATGCTAGAAGCAATTTCAGCTCTCAAAGAGAGAAACAGAGCGAAGGGTGCACCAGTAGGTTATGCACTGGTAATGAATCTTTTCAGAAAGCTCTGTTACAAGCACACTTCTGCCTGTTACCAAGGGCTTTCAGGAAAAATCGTAGGACAATAATGCATACATTGAACAACAATTTGCAAGTTCACTAACAAACAATCAAAGATGACGAAAGCATACATTACGCAGGACAGGGTGCAGGCAACAAGGTAAGAATCAACAATAACAAATTTCTTTTCACCTGATACAATAATCAGATGATGGAATCAAGAGGACAACCAATGAAGCAATAAAAGAAGAAAGAAATCAAGCCCATAATCGTGATAAAAATCAATAGAAAAATCAACAGAAGACAGGAACCTAGAAGGAACCACAATGACACTCAATCTAGCCAACCGACAAGTCAACCACATCCCCCCTACAAACCAACAATCAACTCCAACAAGTCTCCAATAGAAAGACACCAAATGCTACGAAAAGGAAACCATATTCAAGCACCCAAAAAGGGTAAACAATAGAAACCAACAAGAAAAGAAACCGACTAAATTAAACAAATTAAACTAATCAACGACCTAGGTGACGGAATCACAAACCCCAGATCAAACAACTTTATGTTTTGCAACTTAAAAGATGCTAAAGTCTAAACCAACGAAGATCACATTAATGGAGAATAGGACAGCCCGGTTACCTCGGACTATAAGCAGAAGTTGCTTGGTGGGTGGGATTGGTTGAGAAGGAATCCAATCCTATCCATGCTTTAAAGAAGAACTAGAAAGGAACGAGGAGGAGATAAACAAAACAGAAAACTTCTTTTCATAAAATGAAAATGATGGTTTTTTTCAGTCGAAAAGGTCTGTCACAAATGCTTGCAGAGAAATAAAAATATTAAGGGAAATCAAGCTTACCGTAGCAAAATCAGAAGATGTTTCTCCACCATAGAGAACTTCGCAGCTAAATCTCGGACACAGATAAACTACGAACCCTAAAACTACAAACCGTTCTTCTTCTTTCCCCTCTCTTTGAAGAAAGCTAAAGGCGAGCGACGACTGCCGAGCTGCGAGTAGCGAGAGGCAACTGCCGAGCTGCGAGTAGCGAGAGGCAACTGCCGAGCTGCGAGTAGCGAGAGGCAACTGCCGAGCTGCGAGTAGGGAGCGGCGAATGGCCACGGCGACCAGCAAAGGGGAAGATTAGCCGAACTTCGTGAACGGAAAATGATCTTCGCTAGAATCGGGACCGATGAATCGCTGGAATTGGAGGGAAGAAGCGCTGGCGTCGGGAGGGAAGAGGCGCTGGCGTCGGGAGGGAAGAGGCGCTGGCGTCGGGAGGGAAGAGGCGCTGGCGTCGGGAGGGAAGAGGCGCTGGACGGGAGGGAAGAGGCGCTGGACGGGAGGGAAGAGGCGCTGGACGGGAGGGAAGAATAACTGAATAAGCAGAACAAGGGTATTTTCGGTATAGAAAAAATATTACTTAACGACTGTTCCAGTCCCGCGTTCGGCAAAAAATGTGCGAACGCGGCCGAACGGTTCCATATATATGTTCCATATATAGTTCCCGGTCTATATATAAAATGAAAAGAGGAAATGAGAGATATAAAGGAGAGATATATAGATAAGTTCATATATATATATCCATAGGGTTCCATATATATATATTGTTCATATATATATATATATATGTTCCATATATATATATTTTAAGTTCTATATATATATATATGTTCCATATTATTCATATTATTATATATTACATATATATTCCATATATTGTCCATATTATGTCCATATGTGTTCCATATGTGTCCATATTATTATCAGCATATTAAGTTCCATATATTATCGGGTATTATTTGTCCATATGACGTTATTAAGATTATATTGTCCATAGACATTAAAAATATATTAGTTCCATATGTCCATAATTGGCTGTCATTTGAGTTCCAGAGTCCATATTGGAAAAAAGATGTCCATAAAAGTCCATTTTAGAGATATTATTAGAGAGGAAAGATAGATGTCAGAGTCCATATGAAATCATTGAGAGAGGGAAAGAGGAAATGAGAGAGAGAAAGAGGAAATGAGAGAGAGAGAGTAAATGAGAGAGAGAAAGAGAGTAAATGAGAGAGAGAAAGAGAGAAAATGAGAGAGAGAAAGAGGAAATGAGAGAGAGAAAGAGGAAATGAGAGAGAGAAAGAGGAAATGAGAGAGAGGGCAAATGAGAAAGAGAGAAAGAGTATATATATTATGTGTATATCATATGCCCTTTACTTTTAATTTGTGCCCCCCCAAAATTTTTTTCAAGCTCCGTGCCACTCGACCGAAAGGAAGCATGGCAAACAACCTACCTAAGTTATGCGCATGGTTGCCAAAGGAATGGAGAAGAATGCAGCCCGCATGAAGAAGAAAAGAAAAACAGTTAGGGTTTTAAGAATTAATCCCCAATCGGAATATATTAACGGTTTTCAATGCAGAGTCAAATCAGGACTACTTGGGAAGTCCAAGACAAAAAAGGGAGCCGCCAAGTAAAACTAAGGTGGGGCCCACCATGCCTACCTCCTAAGCTACTCCTCACTTGTCCTCATTTCAAAAATTAACCGACCAGCCAAGTAAAACTAGGGTGGGGCCCACCATGCCCCCTTTTTATCATAGGATCTTTTACGGATCATATATCCACTTTAATTTAAATGTTGAGCCATATATCAAATCTAGATTTTGATCGGATGATATATTACGAACATTTTTACCCCTGAGAACCAACCGAGTTAAGTAAGTGGTTCACCTTAGAAATCCGGCCCAGCTTAAACGTTTCACCTTGTAGAACCGGCTACCTCTTATGTTTGTTAGGGTTATTTCTCTCTTTATTTCCTCTCATTTCCTAAGAAATTGGTAGTCACCGGGAATCTCCGCCTCAAATCGCCGTTGTCCGTTGCCACCATCGGTGGTCGCCGCTGTTGTAGGTATTTCTCTCGTCTCTCCCCGACTTTAACCTCTCTCCATCGCGCTCGTGATCTTTCTCGCTCTCTATCTCTCTCCATCTCGCTCTTTCTCACTCTCTCTGTCTCTCACTGTCTCTCTGCTCTCGTAATTGTCTTTGTTTTTTCTCTCATGTTTGTTTCTTGTTTCGTTTTCTCTTGCTCTCGTCTCTGTCTCTCTTGCTCTCGTCTCTCTTGCTCTCTCTTTGTCTCTCTTCTCGTCTCTCTCTCTTGCTCTCATCTTTGTCTCTCTTGTTCTCGTCTCTCGTCTCTCGCTTTCTCCCAACTTCAAATATTTTCTTGCCCATGCAAGATGTCGATTTCGATTAGGACTCTGGCTCTACAATCCTTCCCAATGGCAAAAGTGGGGTTTCTTCAGATCGAGAGCAGCTGATGATTTTGTAAACTCGCCTGTGTTGGGATGCGACACGCCGACGAAGTTTTGTTTCATCCTTTAAGCCTTTTTTTTTTTTTTTTTTGGTTTTGTTTTTTGTCTTCTGTTATAATTTCATTTTACCTGTGGTTGTGCCGGATGCCTCGTTGTTCTGCAATGGTGGAAGAATAATGAAGGGTTTCCAAATCTCTTGTGTGTTTTTATTGTTTCGATTTTTCCCGACATAGTTCTTTTTTGGTCTTTAGCTCAATCGATAGAATGCTATAAGGCAATTCATAAAAATTTGCTGATACTGTTAAGTTTATTCCTAGGTCTGGTGAGAAGCTAATTAGTAACTTCAATTGGACAAGGGTTTGAATCTGTTCTATGCACCATCATTGCTGGCTATATCTCTCATGGAACTTTCATACTTTTTATTCTAAATAAATTCATTCTTTTATTTTCATTTTTTTTCCCCCTGGCTCTTATCTTGTAAATATTCTCTTATTGAGTTCCTTGTCACCATTTTACAAAGTACTAATATAGAATAGAATTTTTTTTAATGTGACTAAAAGATCTATTTAGTTATATTTAGCCACACTATGTAATGTGCCCTGAAGAAACCGGGTACATATCTCATTTGTAATTTCAATTTTAGTCTTTAACTATTGAGCAAGATCATCTTCATTGCACTATTGCTGAATAGCTAGAACGGGAGTTTTTTTTGTGTGGACCTTAAAATTTTATAGGGCTAGGGAGTGCTCTGCTCACGTGATCAATTTTCAAGGGAAAATATTTGGTATTAGCTTATATTTTCCACTAAAAACTGGCGTTGTAATTCTTATTACAACTGTAATTGTGAATGCTACTCTTTTAAACAAGTTAAGAATTGCATTATAACTTTGTTTCAGTATTTATTCTTGTCTGGGTAGTCACTTTGTTGATTAAAGAGTAGATACAAGAGGCCTCTGGCAGCCTATAATGTTTGTGAATTTCAGTATTTTTTAGGCCTTATCTCTCAAATTTTGAGTTGTACAACCATTTTTTGTTGTGTTGTTTTTTAGATTTGTCACTTTATTTGTTGTTGAGTAATGTTGCTTATAGTACTTCCGAAGATAGCATGTGTTGTAGGCTAGAAATATCATGGGGCTAAGTAAAGTTGTAGCAAATTGATAAACAATGCTTTTAACTCTCAAACATGCTAGGATAATGTTAATACTAGAAATGAAGTCTAAATTATTTCTTTAAATAATCATGCTGGCTTTGATAGTATGCAACAGATATTTGATATATTTGTACTTATCTTATGAAATGGGGTCCCGCGGCAACAGAAGGCTTTCAAAGGATCTGGCCCCAGGTTTGAAGGATCAATCCTAGTTTTGTAAGCCCAATCCAAATAGTAGTTTGCAAAGTCTTAGCGAGTAGCTATTTGATTTTATTCTAATTCTTAAACTTCTTGTGGATTCCATCTATAAGATCTATTATAATTGGTTGATTTGTTTTATTTTAATCCACTATGAATTAATCTTAGGCTCTTAGCTAATGATAGTTTATTTACAAGTTTATAGAATATCGACAACTTTTATGCACCCATTAATTGGGTTATAGGAAGATCTACGTAAGAAATAGTTCACTCGATGATTGTGTGATGTCATGTGTTTAATGCTTCTTAGTTAAATGGAGTAACGCTAGATGAATGTATGGAGTACCGTGTGATGAACGATGGAGTACCTTTGTTATAAATGCATGAAGTACCTTGTTATGAATGCATTGAGTAATGCTAGATACATATTGATGTCAATATGAGAAAGACTCTCTTGGTTCACTTATTGCTGAGGTGAGTTTATGAGTCTTCTTGTGCTTTATGCAATGTTTACTATTTCTAACTATTGTTGTCCATAGAAGTCAAAGAAACCTTTGCATCATTCATGCAGCCTGAAGATTTGACTCAATTAATGGTTTGATCCTGTCAATCTAATGCATCCACGGATACTCATGGGCTCTCTCAACCTTTGTCAATCTAATGCATCCACGGATGCTCGTGGACACTAGCAACCTTTGTCATTGTTGTGATCTTTACCATGTTAATTCTCTGTCCCTCCTAGCCTTTCACCTTTATTTTGGTGCTGCTCTTTCTATATGAATCTGATTTTATTTGCAAAAGATTTTACTCCTCTTTTTGCTCCTATAGGCTATAACATTAGGAGGAACCGGAAAAGAAGTTGGAGATCACCACCCCAAAATAGGCCAAGTTGCACTAACTGGTGTTGCTGCAAATATTCTTGGTAACATTACAATACGGGAAGGAGCCATGGTTGCTGCTGGATCCCTTGTTTTAAAGGACATGCCCCCCCACACAGGTAATAAATTCAAGCTGCTATTATTAGGACAATCCCCTCTTTAACTTTAAATGTGGACCTAGTGCCAAAATTACTTTTACCGAAAGCATCTCCAAATTTATGCCGCGTGAAAACTTTAGAAGAGGAATCCAGAACATGCAACCATTATGCATTATATCTTTCATCTAATGTGGTTGACATAGTTTCACAATGCAAGGTTCTATAACATATAGTTTTTGTTCTTGAATCACTATATCGTTCTCATTGTTAGTTAGGATTTCGCCTCAATAGAAATTAATTTTATTAGTCCCTGACTAACTCCATTTTTTTTTTGCCTTGTGTCTTTTTGTTTGAAGCATGGCTACCATATCCATAAGTTGTTTTCCTTTTCCATTCTATGGAAGTCCTTGGATTATTGGTGTCTGAATGGTTACCGTGGTTAAGTAGTCAAGGGGGGCATTATTTATTAATGGCTACAATGGCATGAAAGACTTATAGGCAGTGGTATTTAGTGTATTAGTGCCAAGGTTTTTTTCATCTTTGTTCAGAGTATTTAGTGTAGCAATTTCTTGAATTCATTTTTAGTCTATAATCGTTTCTCTTGCTAAATGAAGTCCTTTAGATAGTTGAACTCCAAACAAATCTTTATGATGAAAGTCTCTATGAAGGGGTATTAAATTTTCATTGGTTTGAATGTTTTGTCTTTCTTTCTAATTTCTCTTCATTAAGTGTAAAAGTTTTGGTCAATGGGCTCATGTTACCTCTAGAATGAGGAAGGTTGAGTGATAAAGGCAATGTGATCCCACAAACATCTAAGATATCAGCTGCTCTTATATTTTGAGATGTTTGTTAAGGTACTTTCTTGTATGGTTGTAGATGTCCTGACATTTCATCCTAAGCATCATTCATCTGCTTTTGTAATAGACATGTTTTGAGAGGATCTTTAAGCTCAAAATGGTAGACCGCTCAAATTAATCATTTGAGAGGGTGGTGGTTCGAATCCACCAGGATCCATATTATTTATGTTAAGTTATTTTGTGTATCTCTTTTATTTTTTAATCGATTTTGCTTCTTTGTCTGAAATTTGAAATGTAGCTCCCGACTAAGCTCTTGTTATGTATTTTAATTCATGTTTCTTTGTTTACTATCCTATAGCTATATATTGTGTCCTTAGGCTGATAAACTATCGGTTATGTATTAGGGACATTGTGTCTTATTATTTGAATTGTGTCCTTAGGCTGATAACCAAATCTTTCATTGTTTAGTTTTTATTAGTTGTGAGTTGGAATCTATTAGAGTTCTGTAATGTTCTCTTATTTCATTGATAACAGAACCTTTTATAGGATGACAATTTTCTTTAGCTGCAACAATTTGACCTTGGGGGTGAGCTGGACTTGCAAAGGTCTTAGCTGTGAGTTGTGATTGTTTCTAGTTTTTACCCACTTTTCTAGCCAATAACATAGTACTTACCCCATTTATAACGTTGTACCGAACGCCTAAGGCGCCAATAGTGACACCAAAGCACTGTTAAATAGAGAGTTGGACGTCATGGCGCCAATGTAGTCCAACACTTATAACATAGTACTTACCCTATTTATAACATAGTACTTTCCCTATTTATAACATTGTACATTTTTAGCTTATAACATAGTACTTACCTTGTGTATAACATTGTATTTTTTCTACTTTATAACGTTGTACATACCTTGTTTATAACTTTATACTTTTTTTACTTATAACATAGTACTTACCCTCGCTTTATAATATAGTACATGCCATGTTTACAACGTTGTAATTTTTTTCTGCCTTATAACATAGTACTTACCTTGTTTATAACGTTGCATTACAAGCCAAGAGTTCCACAAACAGAGCCGCTCACGGTTAATCTCACGGCCATGACATAAGGCGTGACCGGATCGCAGGTGGCCAACTCTAACAGAGCTCCTCACAGGTTATCTCACGCTGGTGACATGACTCGTGAGCGCATCACAAATCCATTCACCTAACAGAGCTGCTCACAGTTTTTCTCACGCCTGTAACACGACCCGTGAGCGTATCACAACGAAGGAGCTTGGCCTAATAGAGCTGCTCACGGTGCTTCTCACGCCCGTGACATAAGGCGTGACCTGCTCCCAAGTACACTATGGGCAAGGTGTAATAGAGCTCCTCACATTTTAGGTCACGACCGCGGACAAAGGGGAGTGAGCGCCTAAAGCGCCGTGGACGCCCATGTGGTGTAGCACTAGTAGCTTATATTGTGTCGCCTTATGCTTTTTATAACATTGTTCTTTTAAGACTGTTAACATAGTACTTACGTAGTTAATAACATTGTACTATTCCAGCTTATAACACAGTACTTACTCTGTTCGAATAACATTGTACATTTGTAGTTTCTAATATAGTACTTATGTAGTTTGTAACATTGTACTATTCCAGCTTATAACATAGTACTTACTCTGTCCGAATAACATTGTACTTTTGTAATTTCTAACATAGTACTTAATTTAGTTTGTAACATTGTACTATTTCAGCTTATAACATAGTACTTACTCGTCCGAATAACATTGTACATTTGTAGTTTCTAACATAGTACTTACATAGTTTGTAACATTGTACTATTCCTGCTTATAACATAGTACTTACTCGTCCGAATAACATTGTACTTTTGTAGTTTCTAACATAGTACATACATAGTTTGTAACATTGTACTATTCCAGCTTATAACATAGTACTTACTCGTCCAATAACATTGCACTTTTGTAGTTTCTAACATTGTACTTACGTAGTTTATAACATTGTACTATTCCAATTTATAACATAGTACTTACTCGTCCAATAACATTGTCCCAAGTGGCCAACTCTAAGCTGCTCACGGTTATTCTCACGACCGCGGACACAAATCGTGGAGCGCATCACATAGAAGAGTTTTTACCTAACAGAGCTGCTCACGGTGTTTCTCACGGCATAACCCATGAGCGCTTTACAAAGAAGGTGCTTACCTAACAGAGCTGCTCACGGTTTTGATCACGGTCGTGACACAACCCGTGAGCGCATAAAAAAATGAGCTTCTCCTAACAGAGCTGCTCACGGTTAGGTTCACGGCCGTGACATAACTCGTGAGCGCTTCACAAAGAAGGTGATTATATATTAGAACTGCTCAACGTTCTGCTCACGACCGTGACACAATCCGTGAGCGCTTCACAAAGAAGGTGCTTACATAACAGCGCTGCTCACGATTATGCCCACGGCCGTGACATAACCCGTGAGCGCATCGCAAAGAAGAGCTTCTCCTAACTGAGCTGCTCACGGTTCTTGTCACGGCCGTGACATAACCCGTGAGAGGAGCTTCATGTTTTGACGTAAGGGCTGCTCATAACAGAGCTGCTCTCACGCTTTATCTCACGGTCGTGACACAACCCATGAGTAGAGCTTCATGTTTTGACAGAAGGGGCTGCTCATAACAGAGCTGCTCACGCCTTATCTCACGACCGTGAGATAAGGCGTGAGCGCATCACTACGGTGAGATAAGGCGTGAGCAGCTCACCAGGTTTTGTCGCAAACCGGGTTTAAGGTCTATTTCATTGGGTTTAGACAGGGGTAAAAACGTCTGAAATATATCAATCGTTCAAAATATGAGATTTGATATATGGCTCAACATTTAAATTAAAGTTGATATATGATCCATAAAAAATCCTTTATCATATCTTTCCTTGGCCACGTGATGCATTAGAACAGGTACAATCCTGTGTGGGCCCTCAACACCCGAATCGTGGGGCCTCTCCCAGATTCGAGTCAAAGGAGTCAAATGCGCCTAAGCGGGGCCCACCATCTCTCTCTCCCTCCAATTTTAATTTTGACTTGGATGCGTTGATGCACTGCGGAATTCAGACATCAGAGATATCAACTCTCCTACTGCGAAGTCTCAGCTCGACGACAGTGGTAGCTCAAGCAAAGATCCAAATTTCATATACGTATATGTACCATCATATACGTATTCATATATGCCAAAAAAAATAAAAAAAAATATACAACCCCTAAAAGAGCAAGAAGGCTAAAAGGAAGAAAAAAAAGAAAAAAAAAAGAAAAAAAAGGAAAAATTTTAGTGTACAAAAAATATACACTATCCTAAAAGAGTAAGAGGACAGAAAATACGTACACAAAAAAATCAAACAACCCTAAAAGAGTAAGAGGGTCCAAAAAAAAGGGATAGAAAAAAAAAATTTGTGTGTCGCGTGAGTATGAGATTCATGTTCGAAATTCACTCGTTCCCCTAACGAGTAAATCTCGAATGGGGCAATTTGTAGACGTCAAAATCTGACGCGGCCCAAATTCGACAAGTCCACACCACGACTCACCTAATAAACCATCCAAAATTTATTTCGTGTACACTATGGACTCTCCAACAGTCCATCTACCGATTTCACCGAGACAGCCCACCGCGGGTCCAAAGATCGATTTCTCAAATCAACCGACAGACAGCAGCAATCAGAGCCACGTCAAGCTCCTCAAGCCGCTCGGCATCTGGCTTGACAAGTCAAGCCATGCCAAGAGGAATTCCCAGATCGACTAAGTCCGGTCGATCCCTTAGGGAGGGGAAAAAAGAAAGTTCCCTCCCCTCCTCTTACGGATCGAGGGAGTAAAACCAAGGAGTTTCCCCATCCTTCCCTCACTCCAACTAAAGCAGAAAAGCTCAATCGAGATCCTCTTTCTAAGGATCGAGCTTCAACCAACAAGCTCACGCACTGGTTATAAAAAGCCAGAGACAGAACATCCTCGCAAGGGAAAAAGGGAGTTCAGAAAATCTCAATCAGAGAAGCTTTCACGCCAGCAACTCCGCCAACTGGAGGTTCATCGATCGCACTCAGGTCGTCGGGAAACTCCACACGACCACCAGAAACGTCAACAAGCTGATCACACGGAACACAAATACTTTCGTCCAGCCGACTAAATCAGTCAAAAGCTTGTGTCTCCTTTCCCGGAGTTCGTGAGTCGTTGTCAAATCTCCAGGAGGCCTAAATCTCTCCCACACCGGTCGAGAATTTGTTCTCTCGCACAACAGAAGCATTCTTGATCAAAGAAATTCATTCCCAAGGGGAGGAAACAATCAAGTTTGGGGAATCAAGCAGTCTGACATTCAAAGACTTGGAAATTCTCTTGAGCCCAAGTTTGCGTGATTCTCAAGTTCGTCGGAGCACACGCAGTCTACCAAAGAAGTTCTACACGTTTATCAGTGATGTCAACACGCCAAATACACGGAACACAAACAATTTCGTCCGGCCAACTATACCCGTCGTCGTTCGTGCACACTCACTCGAGGCTCAAAGTTCGCCGTCAAATTGGAGAAGGTCGTGACTTCGTCGCCAACCGCATCGGAGGTCGAATCAGAGGAAAACTAGGAGATCACACAATTGTAATTTCTCTGTTCTTTTAGTCGAATTAATCAATCGGTCGCACCTTTTCGCGGACCGTAGGTTTTTCGACGAAATAGAATAATTAATAATATTTGTTCTACCCGATGTTTAAAAACTGAACTGGCATCGAACCAGCAGTTTGCCCAGCTCAGGTTGAACCCGATTAGACCGGGTTGGACTACGAGTGGGCACAGATCGAGTTTGGGTCGGGTTTCTGAAAACCCGAACCTGACCCAACTTATATAACCCGAAATTCGAACCTGTGAAAAATCCGCATAGGTTTTAAAACCCAAACCCGACCTGCGGGATGGATTAGGGAATTCAAACCTGTGTTTTTTCAGTTGGGTCAGCCGAAGTTACCGTGAAAACCCCACCTGAACCCCACCCCTAGGTTGGACCAGTGGTTAAACCATTGAATGTTATAATCTAGATTTTAGATGTATTTAATATTTCTGTATGAAAAAAAGAAAAAAACCATCACGACTAAGGAGAAATGGACCCACTCAATAAGAACCGGATTGATCTCCAATTGGTTCAATTGGGTTGGACCGACGGATCTGGTTTGGTTTTAAAACACTAATTCTACCTTTTAAAAATTCACTAAATCTCTAGCTATTATACTAAAATTTTAATATTAGTTAAAATAAAATAAAAAAGATAAATGTACCTGTGTTTGAAAAACCGAACCGAACCGGCCGGTTCAACCCAATTGAACCAGAATCGGAGGCCAATCCGGTTCTTATTGACTCAGCCCTGTTCACTTAAATCAGGATTATTTTTGTTATTTTTTCTATATAATTATTAAAAAAGTATTAAAGTATAGAGTATAGTATTTAATGGTTGAACCATTGGTCCAACCCGGTCCAACCAGGTTCAACCAAAACCAGACATACTGCCGGTTTGATGGTCGGTTAGGTTTTTAAAACACTAGTTAAGACTATAGAAGGCAACGAATATGTAACATCGTGACAAGGCAGCCTTTTTCCATTCCTGCTCGCCTATCTAATTTCCCCATTCCCAAACGTTCTTTTTCCCTTGCATCTCTTTCCTACTCACCTACGACATTCTTTCCACTGGAGTTCTGAATTTCTTCGATCGTTCTCTCAGACATTTCACCGTCCCGCGAGGAATCATTAAACCCTTCAAAAGCCAGAGCTCCTCTGCAGGGCGTAGCTTTCAGAAAATTTCTCAAGGCAAGGTATGTTTCTCTTCTCTCTCCTCCCTAGCTTCCTCTCTACTTGACTTCGTTTGTTGCTTTCTGTCTCAATCGGCTCTCAATCGGCTTCAGAAACCCTTTCAATTGTTTGTTGCTTTCATTCGACTTTATGTCTCAATCGACTTCGTTTGTACCTTCAGAAATCGTTTCATTTGCAGTCTGCTCTCAATCAACTTCATTTAGCTTTAGAAACCCTTTCATTCGCATTTCCTGCTCTCAATTGACTTTGTTTGTAGCTTCAGAAACCCTTTCACTTGCAGTCTGCTCTCAATCAACTTTGTTTGTAGCTTTAGAAACCCTTTCATTCGCAGTCTGTATCTCAATCGACTTCGTTTGTAGCTTCAGAAACCCTTTCATCGCAATCTGCTCTTAATCGACTTTCAACTGGCGGATTCATCTCTGGTTATTTTTTCATCTTTCTTATATTTTTTTTTCTTTTGATTGCTAGAATGAATGTCCCTGTGCCGGTCTCTTAGTCTTTTGATTTGTCTCTTACAGATAGTTGTCTAAATCGTTTTTTCATTTATAGTTCTTTTCAATATTTATTTTTGTTTTGTTTTAATAGTTTTATTGAGTGACGCTATTTCCCTCTCTAACAGATATAACAAAGCTAAGAATACCATGCAGAAATTGGAGGTTTAGTTTGAAGTATTTGTACTATCTTATTCGGTAGTGCACAATCCGTAAGTTGCAGCCTATACGTTTGTTTAAATGTCAATGTGGGTAGTATTGTGATTTGAAATCCTATGTGTTTGTTTAAATGTCAATGTGGGTAGTATTGTGATTCGAAATCCTATACGTTTGTTTAAATGTCAATGTGGCTAGTATTGTGATTCAAAATCCTATACGTTCGTAATATATCTAAATCCTAATATTTGATTTATTAATGTATAATGTATTACATCTTGCTTTGGTAATAATAGTACATGTATGTTCACTTTCAAACTTGTATAATTCCTTCATAACTAATCAATCTTAATTTTTCAAAACAGGGATGATATATAAAACTACTTGTGTGACAAAATAACCTTATCACCAGGCTAGATCTGCTCACTCAATTCCATTACGTTTTCAATTTGGCCATGATGGTTTTGTTTGTTTGTGTACCATATTGGTTTGATGTGACGGATCGGTTGGATAGTGGGTTTGTCTTGCTTAAAACAAATTGATTGTTAACAGTTCTTTATCAAGTCTAGGAAAGTACTATGAAAATCTAGCTTCCAATTTCTGCATTAAAAGCGTGGTGCCTTACGTAACTATATAGCTAACTGTAGTGCCACAACTGTAACAAGCGACTTGACTTTGTGTTTTTTTTTTGTAGCTTTTGGTTATAATCCTTCAGGCGTAAGAAATGGGAAATGCACTGTCCAATCACTTTAATTAATTAAACCCCCAAGTTAAATTATGACCACCCAATGACTTCTTTGCTAGCTCCATGAGTGTTTGGAGGAGGGATCTGGTCAGGTTGCATAAATATTGGTCTAGATGTATCCTCCATATGCAATTGTAAAAAAACGATCAATTTATGATTGTTGATAAGGATGCTGATGATGATGATAAGGATTACAAGTTAGGTTTTTTTTAAGGGTTATGTACTTAGGAGTGTATATATTTACAAGTTCAAAAGCTTTTCTGTTAAGTGTTTGTTTGTTGAAGAATGTTTTGAGGCCATCCAAGTCGGGGAAGATAGTCTTTTAGGCTGTTTATTTTATTCCACCTAGTAGATTTTTTTTTTTTTCTAAAGTAGAATATTCTTAAAGAAGCATCCTTTCACTACTTTCTTTGGCAGGAGTTGCCTGCCCTCCGGGTGTTCCCCTACCCCCTATAAACCGCAGGATTTTTTGGCTCTGATTTATAATGTTTTTGATGTCATGAGAGTAAACAAGTGCCTATAGGTTTCATTTTATTTATTTTCTTAGCTTCTAACTGAAAACTCAGTACTGATTACAACAAACAAGGCGGGAGGGTATGGAGTATGTACTTATAAAGAAACAACTCTTCATTTTCTCTTTCTAAAGAGGGTTTTGAGGGTAGGGGGGGGGATGCTTTGTAATGGTTGAGGGGCTATTTTGTAAGAAAGAGGGGAGAGCTGTTTTGTATAAAGGGGGAGGCGGGACGTTGGTTTAAATTGGAGGTGGGATGGTCTTTTTAAATTGGAGGGAGGGGAGCAATTTAATGATAGGGGTTAAAGTGTAGTAATAAATAGGGGTTAGCATCGGGTTGGTTTGTTGGGAAACCCAACCCTAAAACACTAGAAATAGATTCCAAAATCCAACCCGCGGGTCATGTTTGGGCTTGGGAATGCAAACCTGATTTCAGATTGGATCGGGTTTGTGGTCCCTTTTATGTTAGAGGATGTTGTCGGCTAATATGAAAACTTTTTTGGTTATCAGGAATGGACAAGAGTTGGATGCAAAATTGGCGTTCTAGGTTATTCAACAAAGAATACAAAGAAGGGGTGAAGTATTTCATGCAAAAGGCACAAACTGTAGTAGGCTTAGACAATAAAGTTCGTTGTCCTTGCCGGGTTTGTGCTAATGGGGATTTTCACTTACTAATGGGGAAAGATAAGAACGTTGATGGAAACCAAGAGCTTCGTACAACACCCGTACCTCAGTTTGGCAGTGACATGGACGGAGAATTGAATGAGGTATCATTCTTTCCTTTTGAAAAAATTAAATAGCCAAGAAAAGAAAGCGAATCCCTACTACATTAAACTGGAGGAAGAAGAGTATATTCTTAGAGTTGAAATATTGGTCTAGTCTAAAGTTGAGACATAATTTGGATGCCATGCACATTGAGAAAAACATATGTGACAATATTTTGGGAACAATACTAAATATATCTGGGAAGTCCAAAGACTATGAATGCAAGGTTAGACCTTGAATATATGGGGGTAAAAAAAGAACTTCATTTACGTAGAGACGGTGACTCGATTAGTATGCCACATGCTTCATATACTTTGACACAAGCTGAAAGAAAACAATTTTGCGAGTGGTTATCAAAAATCAAATTTCCAGATGGATATGCTTCTAATATTTCAAGATGGGTAAACACTAGAGCAACATCTTTATGTAGTTTGAAGAATCATGACTGTCATGTGATGCTCCAATGTTTAGTTCCGGTGATATTGCATAGCCTACTGAGTAGGAATGAGGCCACTCCAATCATTGAGTTTGGCTTATTTTTTAAAGAGTTGTGTTCAAGAAATCTAAATATAGATGTATTGAAAAGGTTGGAAGTAGACATCATACTCATTGTGTAAACTAGAACAAATTTTTTTGACTGTATTTTTTTATGTCATGGTTCACCTAGCAGTTCATCTACTGTGTGAGGCGCTATTGTGTGGTCCCGTCCAATACCGATGGATGTATCCGGTTGAAAGGTATAATCTTTGTAGATCTGCTATAATATTAGTTACGTATTTGTATAACAAATGGATTTTAACTTTGAGTTGTCAATAGATTTCTCCGCAAATTGAAGATATTCGTGCAAAATAAAGCACGACCTGAAGGTTCAATTACAGAAGTATATATAGACAATGAAGCTCTCACATATTGTTCTATTTATATAGATGGGGTGGAGATGAAGTTTAATCGGGCATATCGGAACTATGATGAAGACCCTTTGAGTCTAAAAAATAAGATTTATGTGTTTTTACATACAGCTCGAGAATTAAGTGGAAGGAATGAGTTGGTTCTCACCCCATCTATGTATAGGAAAATGTTGTGGGTTGTTGTAAACAATTGCGACGAAATCGAGGAATACCTCATGTAAGTACTCGTTGCATTGTATTTCATTATTTGTTATTGTCAAACCATGTTGTTAACTTATTTGATTTCTATGTTAAATAGTGAGCATGAATGTCTCCTTCAACAATTAGACACATCTAATTTAGAGGAATGACATGAAAACCAGTTTGTGGACTGGTTTAAAGTTAAGATTAGAAAAAACCTACCACTTTTTTATCTATCTAAGACCTTTTAGAATTCAAATTTCTTGAATAAAAGTTTGATATATATATATATGTGTGTGTGTGTGTGTGTGTGTGTTTGTGAAAGACTTGGTCAATGAAGGAAAACTTGATATATGCAGTGACATTTACAATCTTGGTTTTGGATCGACTTCTGCTAGCCGCTACTCTAGTTGTATTATTGATGGAATGAGAATTTACACAGAACAACTTGAGAAATATCATCAGACACAAAATAGTGGCATCGTTGCTAGAGGCTACTACAACAATAATTACATTGACTACTATGGCATGATGGTCAACATAATTGAGCTCCGATACATGGGAAACAATTTTGTATGTGTTATTGTGCAAATGGTATGATGTCAGGAGTAAGCGAGGCTTAAAAATTAATAACTGGTTTACAAGCATTAATACCTCCAAGACTTGGTGCAATGATGATCCGTTCACTTTGGTTTTTTTAGCAGAACAAATTTATTATATAGATGACCCAAAAATTGATAGTCATTGGCGCGTTGTGGAAAAATTCACTATGAGAAACACATTTGATATCCTAGAGCAGTCAATTGTTGGTAATGTTGAACCAGTGGGATACCAACAAGATACCTCTACTACTCATCTCAATGTAATTGAAGGGGATTGAAATTGTTGGCCCATTGGCTAGGGCAGATGTTCCTCCAGAGCAAACATATTCACCAGCTCCAAGGGTACAACAAAAAAGGTAGAGGTAACGAAATAAAAGAAGAAGAAGAAGAAGAAGAAGAAGAAGAAGAAGAAGAAGAAGAAGAAGAAGAAGAAGAAGATGATGATGATGATGATGATGATGATGATGATGATGATGATGATGATGATGATGATGATGATGATGATGATGATGATGATGATGATGATGATGATGATGATGATGATGATGATGATGATGATGATGATGATGATGATGATGATGATGATGATGATGATGATGATGATGATGATGATGATGATGATGATGATGATGATGATGATGATGATGATGATGATGATGATGATGATGATGATTCTTTAATGGAAACTTAATGTATTCTCTTGTATGTTTAGTGGAAATAGTGATGATACATAGTTATGTTGAACTATTTATGTGTTGATTTTAAATATATATTTTTAGGTCTACTTGTTTGTTGGGTCACAAACCTTTCTTAATTCTATTGGAGTTTCAATGCTAATTTATTTGCTGCACAGTGTAAGTTTTTCAATTTATGGGGGTTTGACTCAAGTTTTTGCAAACATGGTGTGTGTTATTTTTACAAAGCGGGGAGGGGGTTGCTTTGTGAAAATGGGGAGTGGGATAGCAGTTGATTTGTGAAAATGGGGGGTGGGAGAGGGGTTGTCTTGTGAAAAATGGGCGGGTTTAAGTCGAACAGGGGAGGTTGATTATCTATTTTTAAACAAATAATCATTCTTTGTTTATTAGGTTCAAAATGCCTTCACAAGGGCCGTGTGGTACACGTCGTAAGACTACCAAGCGCATATCCATACCGAAAGTGGGTTGTTCTTCCTCAACACCTACAATTGATGTTGAGTTACCACTTGCTCCTCCCGAGATTCAACTAGCATCTTTAGATGCGCCTTCCACAGGTTCAAATTCAGTTTCATGCTCAGAGGGACTTTTTGGACATCAGGTATTTATAGAAGGAAGTGAGGTACCAGGATTTTATGATTGTATCCGAGGGAGTGAGGGTATGTATAAATGATTAACAATGTTATAATTACTAACAAAATTTGGTCTTTTGATTGCCTAGTAAGAAAATTTTTCTTCTTTCTTTGAGAGACATTTGCATCTCAGACTGCTCAGAACGGGGTAGAGGCCCTAGTTGTGGTGCTACAGTTGAAAAAGTGTTATGGTCGATGAATGGGAGAAAATACCAATCACTTTCAAAGACACCTAGAGAGATGAGGGCACCTATACTTCATTGTTTACCCATCATGTGGGTACTGCAGTAAGAATGTTATTACTTCTTGCTGTTTGAAAATTTAAAGATTTTAAGGATGAAGATTTGACAAATGCATATGCCTACATTCAGGTAATTTTAAATATGTATATTTTTTACTCATAATAACTTATTACTTATTAAACTTCATTTTTTTGTGGATAGAACAAGTTTGGTATTGATATCACAAACAAGGACCATAAGGTTATTGTACGTCACATGATCATGGCAACGTTTCGTAGGTATAGGGGTCAACTGCATACATGGTTTCTAGAACATGGTGGAGAACTACAAGGTAGGTTGACGCCGTATCCAGGGGTGTCAACAGATGTTTGGAAAAACCTCTATGACATTGTCTTCACGTCTTCGAGTTATAAGGTAACTTAAATATTTTGGTTATAATATGTGGATTTCAATTATTAATACATCTTATTACTCAATTTATGTTTACAATTACATAATCAATAAAAAAAAATAAGATAAACATCCAGAAGAAGAAGGTTCGACATAAGACTGGTCCAATGTCAGTTCAGCGCATTTAACGAGATATGGTTACGTATTCCCTTCATTTAAGTTACTTTGTTCGTGTTGGATTTTTTTATTTACAAGTAATTTATGTTTTTTTATTCATATATCTTTTAGGGAGATGATAAAAGCCCCATAAATCAGTTCAAACGAACACACTGTTCAAAAGATGGCATGTGAGGTTTTGGTGCAGAAGAGAAATATGTAAGTATTAGTTTCTTCAATGTAAATTCATTAATTCAAATTTTTTATTGGGTTTTCTTATTTATGTCCTATAATAATTTTTTTCTCTTTTTAGAACCAAATGGTGGAAGCTAAAAAAGCTGCATCTGAAATTAGTTCTATTGATGAACTATTGTGCAAAACATTCTTTGATATAGGTCTGGCTACATCAAAGGTCAGAGGAGAGCCCAACCGTATATTACCAGAGGATCTCGAAGCTCTTTTACTTCAGTACACTTGGAAGCAAAATTGTCTGAGTATTCCCAAGAAATTCAATCATTGAAGGAAGAGAATGCTTCTATGCGTGATGAGCATTCTCGAGATATACAACTGTTGAGAGATGAGAACAACAAACAAATAGAGAGTAACAAATAGATGGAGGAAAAATATGACAGACAAATACAAGACATGTTTGAGATGATTCGTAAGTTGCAGGAAGCACAAAACAAAAGTTAGATATGTATTTTTGTTTTAATACATAGTGTACTTGGGTTTACATGTATATGTTATAAAGTATGAAATATTATTTTGTTTAAATTTGTATAATATACTTTTATCATCTTTATATTTGTTAATGAATTAATTTAATTTTTATGCATTTGATATTTTTCAAAAGAATAAAACAGCAAGTACTGGAAAAAGAAAAAAAATAGGTAAAATGCTAAAAAAATATAAAACTTCTTGTCACGAAATTTAAATTTTGTAACAAAAACGTGGTTAAGAAAATTTAAAATTTGTCACGAAAACTTTTTTGGTGACAAAAAATATAATAAGTCACGAAACTATTCAATTTTTCATGACAAGAACTAAGGAGTTTTGTGTCACGAATAATTTTGTGACAAAAACAAGGCCCAAATAATTAAAATAATACTTTTATATTAGTCACAAAACTATTTTGTGATAAAATATTTACACAGTAACGAAATAATATTTATTAAGTATAAGTCACGAAACTATTTTGTGACAACAAGGAGTTATTTCTTGTCACGAATCGAAAATTTTTGTGACAAGAGACTGATCCAAATTTGTTATTTCTTCTTGACTTTTTTTGTCTTGATATCCATTTTTTGTGACAACATCATCAAATTTGTTGTTACGATTTTTTGTGTTCGTACCAAAAACTTCTTGTTAGGAAAATATAATAACGAATTTCTTGTTACGAAAATTTCGTTACATGAACGTATTGTCACAAAATTTTGGCTTCTTGTCACGAAATTAGATGGTGATAAGAAACCTTCTTTCCTGTAGTGTAAGTACAGTATCAGTATCCAAATAATTATTTTATAGTTTTATGCAATTCAGAATAAAATTATTATTTTCTATAAAATACTTTTTTTAAATTAAATTAAACCCTAGAAGTGAAATTTAATATAAAGTCATATGTTTTAAAATTATTTTGACATATGGAGACAGACAAGCATGATTTCAAGTCTAGATGTTGGATTCTCATAACAAACTGGTAAACAATTTTCAGCAATGGGCAACCCTCATGGAGATACCTGGACTCGTCTTGTTCCATCAGCAAATCATTTTGCGAACTCAATCTGGATAGTTGGTACTGGGTGGGAGGAGTCCTAAGGTCCTCACAGTTAGGCCCCTAGGGTCTGGTCACAAACTTTGTATGAGGACTAGCAAAGCAAAGCGGTCCCCACAGGGAGGCCTATGGGTACCGGCCTGCCAATCCCCACATGGGGATACATGTAGGCACCAGCCCCTCAGACCCCAGAGCAGGCCTTGTAGGCACCGACCCGCCAGTCCCACAAGGTGTCACCAGTGGGCACCGGCCCGCAAGTCTCCACAGGGTGACACCTGTGGGCACCGGTCCCCGTAGTCCCGAAAACTGGACCAGTGGGCACCGGCCCGCCAATCCCATATGGACACCTTTGGGCACTGGCCAGCTGATCCCCACAAGGCGACCCATGGGCACTGGCCAATCAGCCCCCACAAGATGACACTTGTGGTCACCAGCCCGCCGATCCCCACATGGGGACACTTGTGGGCGCCTGCCTCGCGGCCCCCACTGCAAGACCTATGGGCACCGGCCTGCTAGTCCCCACATGGGGACACCTTTGGGTACCGGGCCCCCGGTCCCCATAGGAACATTTATGGGGATTGATTTTCTATGGCAGTCACCTTTGATAAAATCGGTCCCCATAGACTGACTATGGGAACCGGTTTTGATCAACAGGTCCCCAATAAGGGGATTTTTACTAGTGAACCCTTGCCGGTGTTTTGCTGTGTGGATATCTTTTCCCCTTCGTGACTTGAGGTTTGTTGACCCTAGTTTTTAGACCAGACTCAGCCCTGACGAACACCAAATTTGTGGCTACGATGTTCTCTTCTTTTTCAATGATTATGCGACCTTACGTCACAACTTCCAAAATTTTGTCCTTCAAGACGAAACACTTCTCGGTGGGATGTTTGAGTAATCGGTGATATTTACAGTAGTTGGGATCTCTAGATTTCCCAATGTCTACGACTCTTTTGGCTTCGGGCAGCTGGAGCAGGTTGGTCTTAAGCAATTGTTCGAGCATCACCGACATGTCAGACTCTGGGAAGGGGTATGTCTTTGCTTGTTTCTCCTTCAGCATCTGTTTCTAGAAGATTGCTCCGACAAGTGGCCTCGGGGGGTAGCTCGGCCTCAGCTTCCCTCTAACCTTGACCGGCTCAAAGACATTTTTCGCGTATGAGCCTTTTGTCATTTCTTTGGGTTCCTTTTCTATGGCCTTACCCTTCTTGTTCGGGTTGTTTACCGGAGCGCTACCCTCACCTTTCTGCTAGATGAGAATCTCCATGTTGAAAGCCCTTTTTGCCAGTTCCTGGAAGTCTTTGAACTTCTAGCTCTAGAGGAAGTAGAGAAGTCCCTAGTTCATGCCGCCACTGCACATCTCAATTTCTGTCTTAGTGACGAAACAACCACTTTCTTTGCAGGAGAAAGGGGATCATGATCCTCATTCCAAGGAAATACCTCCAACAACTAGACGGAACCGGCTACAAATAGCCAGAAACATTTTGTCGAATGGGTTCAAAAATCTTTGTTGAGAAGTAATCTCACGCACAAAAGCTCTCTCGAGCCGAAGAAGTTAAGCAACTCGCAGTTCGTCGGGATTCACCAGTTCGACCAGAGCAGCTCTATATGTTTGCCGACAACGTCAACAAGTCGATACACGCGGAACACGAACACTTCCGTCTGACTGAAGAAACAGTCATCGTTCGTGCACACTCATTCAAGAACTTGGATTTCTAAGTCGACTTCGCCGTAGTTTTAAAAACTTCATCACTTTGCACGAAGATCGAATTAGAGGAAGACTAGGAGATTGTACTCGCATTTTCCTGACTTTCAAATACAAATTGTAATACAAATTCTCTGTTATAAATCGAGTTATTCTCTCTGTCGCACTTCTTCGCGGACCGGTGAATTTTCGGTGAAACATTAAGTCAGGTCGGGTTTGGGTTTTCAGAATCCCAACCCGTGCCCACCCCTAACTAGCGGGCACCCCAAACTACAATATTTTGGGGTAATTGTAGTATTTTAACTACAGTATTTTCACGTTTTTAGTGTCCGGGTCAAAATACCGTTGTTGAACCCAAAACACTGCAGTTTGGGGTGCCCGCTGCATAGAGTGCCCTCCAAGTGATCCAGACTCTATATGGCATACACACTTTTGCAAGAACGACAAGAAGCAAAGTGATCATCTCTTAAGTTCGTCCAATGCTCCAATACAAATTAAATTTTCAGCCTTGCTACATAAGATGACAATTAGTGATAAAATTTATTAACTAAACGGGGATAGGATTCAAAAGGAGCAAAGTGATCATCTCTTTAGTTCGTCCCCCAGAGAAAGTGTACTCGTCCTTCCCGTTCCCATAGTACAAGGCCTCAATCACTCGAGCAAGGCTCACCGGTTTGCCGATAATGTACATCGTAAATGGAGTTGGCCGGAGGCAAGCCTCGTTCACGTCCTTCCATGTTTGGTGGTAGAAGCTCTTGAACAGGCCATGTACCTCCTCCTCTGTCTTCCCCTTCTCTTCCATGAAACACTCCACGCTCGATCGAATGTGACTTCTTTCTTGTTCAAACTGCAAATGATTGATATTAATATATATATATATATATATATACCTACATGATCAGGATTGATCAGTTTATATATACCCATTTATGCAAATGATCGGAGCTAGCCAGCATATATAGAAAGGCGCAGTAGGTAGCTGCCTGCATACCTCATGGGAAGCGAAATCATCCATTAATCGACTCATCTCCGCCACGGACTGGATGATCTTCGGATTGGACTTAGCCCACTCGAATGCCTCGATTGAACCTTCTTTCATGAAAACCATGGTGAGGGTACATAAAGCATGGTAACCAGCCGATTTTGTTGCGACGTGCAGGTACTCCTCTGTTCCCGGTGTGTAGCCTTTGTGATGCCACTCTGCTTCCTTGAAATAGCCCCAGAATAGTTCTTGTAACTGCAGCGACACGGGAAGAAATAAATAGTTAACAGAACGCTTTCAATCCCGAGTCCGACCTAGTACTGTTTCATATCAACAATCGAGAAATCTTCCGTGCGAACGCGCCTCACCTTGAGGCTGCACAAATTTTAACGGAAGTTACTTTTCCACTTTAACAGTAATAAAGTTATTAAAAAATACCATAAATACCCTTTAGAATAGCATAGAAAAATTTAAAATACCATTCATATCCCAAATAAAATTTTAAATTAACAAAAGTTAAAAGTTATTCAAAATTACAAGAAATACCCTTTAAATTAGCATTGTACAATTTAAAATACCATTTGTATCTTAGATGAAATATTAAAAAAACAACAAAGGTAAAGTTATTCAAAAATACCAGAAATACCCTTTATAGTATCATTGTATAATTTAAAATTCCACTCATATCCCATATAAAATATTAAATATTTCAAAAAAACCCTTTAACGGTTTTTATGTAAAAAAATCAGAAATACCCTATTATGTAAGTATTCTATAATTTAAAATTTTATTCATATCCCAAAAAAAAAAAATATTACATTATCGATTACGATTTCAAGTGACAATATATATTGTCGGTTAAGAATGCAAATCACAATGTACATTTTCAGTTAGGAATCCAAATGACAATGAACATTTTCGGTTAGGATTCTAAGTGACAATGTACATTGTCGGTTATGAATCAAGTGACAATGTACATTGTCGGTTAGGATTCTAAGTGACAATGTACATTGTCGGTTAGGATTCTAAGTGACAATGTACATTGTCGGTTAGGATTCCAAGTGACAATGTACATTGTCGGTTAGGATTCTAAGTGACAATGTACATTGTCGGTTAGGATTCTAAGTGACAATGTACATTGTCGGTTAGGATTCTAAGTGACAATGTACATTGTCGGTTAGAAATCCAATTGACAATGTACATTGTCGGTTAGGATCCTAACCGACAATGTACATTGTCGGTTAGAATCCTAATCGACAATGTACATTGTCGGTTAGAAATCCAATTGACAATGTACATTGTGGTTTGGGATCCTAGCGACAATGTACATTGTCGGTTAGAAATCCAATTGACAATGTACATTGTCGGTTAGAAATCCAATTGACAATGTACATTGCCGGTTAGGATCCTAGCGACAATGTACATTGTCGATTAGATCCTAACCGACAATGTACATTGTCGGTTAGAAATCCAATTGACAATGTACATTGTCGGTTGGGATCCTAACCGACAATGTACATTGTCGGTTAGGATCCTAGCGACAATGTACATTGTCGGTTAGATCCCTAACCGACAATGTACATTGTCGGTTAGAAAATCAATTGACAATGTACATTGTCGGTTAGGATCCTAACCGACAATGTACATTGTCGATTAGGATCCTAAGCGACAATGTACATTGCCGGTTAGAAATCCAATTGACAATGTACATTGTCGGTTAGGATCCTAACCGACAATGTACATTGTCGCTAGGGATCCTAACCGACAATGTACATTGTCGGTTAGGATCCTAACCGACAATGTACATTGTCGGTTAGAAATCCAATTGACAATGTACATTGTCGGTTGGGATCCTAATCGACAATGTACATTGTCGATTAGAATCCTAATCGACAATGTACATTGTCGGTTAGGATCCTAACCGACAATGTACATTGTCGGTTAGAAATCCAATTGACAATGTACATTGTCGGTTAGGATCCTAACCGACAATGTACATTGTTAGTTAGGATCCTAGCGACAATGTACATTGTCGGTTAGGATCCTAACCGACAATGTACATTGTCGGTTAGGATCCTAGCGACAATAATGTACATTGTCGATTAGGATCCTAGCGACAATGTACATTGTCGGTTAGGATCCTAACCGACAATGTACATTGTGGGTTAGAAATCCAATTGACAATGTACATTGTCGGTTAGGATCCCTAGCGACAATGTACATTGTCGCTAGAAAATCCAATTGACAATGTATATTGTCGGTTAGGATCCTAGCGACAATGTACATTGTCGGTTAGGATCCTAGCGACAATGTACATTGTCGGTTGGGATTCTAGCGACAATGTACATTGTCGCTTAGGAATCAACCGACAATGTACATTATCGGTTAGGAATCCAAGCAACGATGTACATTGTGGGTTAGGGAATCTAAGCGGCGATCCTAACCGACAATGTACATTGTTGGTAGGATTCAAGTGACATTGTACATTGTCGGTTAGGATCCCTAGCGACAATGTACATTGTCGGTTTACAACGAAAAATACATTGTTGGTTAAGAATCCAAGCGACAATGTCGGTTAGGATTCTAAGCGAGAATGTACAATGTCGGTTAGGATTCTAAGGGATTGTGCATTGTCGGTTAGGATTCCAAGTGGATTGTACATTATCGGATTTAATTCAACCGACAAATATCGTTGTCGGTTCGAATTAGAAGCGACAAAATGTACATTGTCAGAGAGATTCATAGAAAGAAAAAAAGCGATAATGTACATTGTCGGTTAGGATTCTAGCGACAATGTACATTTTCGATTAGGATTCAAAACGACAAAGTACATTGTCGGTTAGGAATCCAAGTGAAAAAGATAAAAGAGAAAAATCCAGAGAGAGAAAAAAGATAGAAAAAGGAAAAACCTAGATAGAGAAAAAGAGAAACTTAGAGAGAAAAAAAAAAAAAATCTAGAGAGAAAAGAGGAAAAAAAAGAAAACTTAAAAAGAGAAAAAGAGAAAAACTTAGAGAGAAAAAAAGAGAAAAAAGAGAAAGAGAGAGAAAAAAAAAAAAACCAAGAGAGAAAAAAAAAAGAAAAACCTAGAGAGAGAAAAAAGAGAGAGAAAAAGAAAAAAACCTAGAGAGAAAAAAAAAAGAGAAAAACAAGAAGAAAAAAAAGAAAAAAAACTTAGAGAGAAAAAAAAGAAAACTTAGAGAAAAAAAGAGAAAACCTAGAAAGAGAAAAAAAAGAAAAGAGAAACCAAGTGACTAAGTAAAAGAGAAAACCTAGAGAGAGAAAAAGAGAAACCAAGTGAAGAAAAAGAGAAAAAAAAAGAAAACCAAGAGAGAGTAAAAAAAAAAGAGAAAAAAAAGAGACTAAGAAAAAAAGAGAAAAACCTAGAGAGAAAAAAAGAGAACCAAGAGATAAAAAAGAGACCTAGAGAGAGAAAAAAAAAAAGTGACTAAAAAAAAAGAGAGAAAAAAGAAAAAAGAGAAAACCTAGAGAGAGAAAAAAAAACCTAGAGAGAGAGAAAAAAAAAAAAAAAAGAGAAAACCAAGAGAGATAAAAAACCTAGAGAGAAAAAACCAGGGAGAGAAAAAAAAAAAGAGAGAGAAAAACTAGAGAGAAAGAGAGAGAGAAAGAGAGAAACCTGGAGTGAGAAAGAGAAAAACCTTGAGAGAGAGAGTAAAACCTAGAGAGAAAAAGAGAGTACAACTTAGAGAGAGAGAGAGAAAAAAACCTAGAGAGAAAAAGATAGAAAACTTAGAGAGAAACGTGATAGAATACTAATGTAATGAGGTTACACAAGTTAAAACAGGAAGATCTCTTACTTAGGGACAAAAATAAAAAAAAATTGTTTACAAAGTATTACTTTTCATAGAACACATTGGTGCACTACAACCTGTCATGTTGCATAATAAATTTTGTTGTTCATGTATTGTTGTTTACTTAAACAATACATTTAAAGGAAATCATAATACACAACAACATCAGAACCACTCTGCCCCCCGGCAGCTCTCATCGGTGCCAAATTTTTATCTTCATTTCACGTGTGTGTGGCATGCGGACTTCATTGAGAGCTCTACAACTGAAAAAATGACAATAAAGTAATTAAAAATACATCCACCTCTAAATAATAGGATCTCAATAATTTGATTATGATATAGCATTTTTTCCTTCGGACTCATAACCGGTATAGAATTAAACCACATTCGGGACTGATAATATTTCCATTACTGAATTCACATAAAAAATTGAGAAAGGAAAGAAGAAATTTGGAAACACCCCATGGAGCAATAAGAGTCATGACACTCTCAGCCTTTAAAAAATTAATTGCCTTGATAATTCAAGAGTACATGAAATTGTATTGTCCAAAGCAAAGATGAAAGATAAGAATAATATTTTGTTTGATACATGTTTGATAAGAATGGCAAATGAAAAAAATTTCTGTTTGATAAGAATGGTAACCAAAAAAATTTCCGTTTGATAAGAATGCCAATGAAAAAAAAAATTTGTTTGATAAGAATGAAAAACAAAGGAAGTACTTTAAACAACTTCATATCATTTATTGCAAATTACATATTTCCATGACTCAAGTTATCTTTGACTAAGCCACTATTGGACTTTTACTGGACCCAAGACTCTGCCAGCAGGTTATGCAAAAACTCAAATATTAAAAAAAGATGAAAACCATATGAATTGATTATTGACATTGTGAAGAGCTACAACAACCTACTTTAAAAGATTCAAGTAAAGAGATTCTTTAATTAGTCAACCAAGGTGAAAAACCATCGGAGAGTCTCGGGGGCTTTTGGGGTCCTTTTTTCCGACAACCCTTTTGGGTTTTACGTTAATTAGGTTTCTAGATGACCTGTATTCTTTGTTTGTAGAATACCCTTCCCATGCATCGTCGAGTCTCTCTTGGAGTCTTGATGGTTCCTATGCCCTGTGATGACGATGATTATGATGATGGTGACGGTGGTGGTGGTGGTGTTTGATGGGACTGAATTTCTTTCCTATCTTTTTTCATCGACCCGGCTTCGTCTCCCGAACCAAATCGATCCTCCCACCGTCGTAAAATGGATCAAATAATCCTTTCTTATGTAACAACCACAACGGTATGATAACTACAAACATCGAATCCAACCAAGGCGGAGATATATTGAATGTGGCGGCTGAAGTCGAAGAAACTTGAGCATTTGTTTTTACGTTCATAAGGCACGATCATTAAAATTTGGGGCTATTGAACAATGCAGCAAAGTTTATAGTGATGTGAACGGTTTGATTTGGCAAAGTTTATTCAGTACCTGCATGATTTACCGGTGAAAAAATCTACAAAATAGCCCCAAATTGTCTTCCATATGCCTCTTATAGCATCAAAGAAACCATTCATTCCATCTTTTCTTGTCCCGGTATCGAACAACCTGAAAAGTTAAAATAACTATGCCGAAATGATTCCTTTAAGAAATATCAGAATGGAGGCTGTTCTAAAACGCCCACGAGACCTCGCCATTAACAAGAACAAGAGCGGTCGTCACAAATTGGCATGTTGCTCGATCAATTTTATTGAAATTTGAATCTTTCAAGATAGCTGCAGCCCGGTAAAAAAAAAATGTGTCAACAAAAAGAGAATTCTTAGGTGCCACCTTGTACAAATCTTTACGAAAAGCAAAAGAAATAGATTGTACCGGTACACTCATACCAGCGAGCCTGATTTGTAGTTGGATAGACTTCAAACGAACGCCTAGCGGTTTCTTGAAGTTTCAACCCACCTCCATCCGACCGATACCTTTGGAGCAAATCAAACCGTTGACGAAAAAATAAAAACTTCATCTATCGGTCAAACCATTAGAAGAAGATAAAAATAATCACGGTGCACCAAAGCAAGCATTTGGCGATCAATAGAGTGATATGCGAGGGAAGAATCAATGAAATGGGGCCACGAGGGAATTATGTGCGGTGATAATACCGTTATGTTTGTATGATGCTTCCAAGGTACCAATATTCCTAGTAGTGATTGTGGTCGTCCCAAATTGTGTTAGAGCTTCAAATGTCGAACTGTTACACTTATAATTTCACGGGACTCCTAATCATGGAAACAAATAATTAAACATCAATGCCACAAGAAAGAATGAAAAAACGTTGATCGGTAATCATTCAATAAAAGAGAACACGAAATAACTCACCTCGATAAACATATTCTATATCATCAGCACGCAGTTCAATTAACAGGTTCATGTTTAAAGCTTCGTTATTCCTATAGAAAATGAATGTGTTTCGGCGTCCCCGAAAATGGTTACGAGAAAAATCTTGAAAAACAAGTACTAATAAAGATGAAAGTGGATATACTTGTTACCGCATCTCACAGAGAACGTAAAACTTACGGATGTTCGTTGATTCTTTCAAACCTGCCCTCCACTCTATATTGGGGCAACAGATTATTCTCGATCTCGTATTGATCCGCCTGATTAAGATAAAAAAATTAAGATGCGCTTTTGTGTATACATGTGATAATACGTTTGCATTGAATATAAAGGTTGAGCATGACAGTTAGCTGCAGGTTTGAAATACGGACGTGCCAAAAATCCCAAGAATCGGTTATGCAAACAACTCCCGTGGTCCCCGAAAGCGAAGTCCGGCAGGCGGTAAAAGCCTCATAACTCCGCCAATTTTGTCACACTCGATGCCATCAATAAATCTCACTCTCTCAAGAAGCATCCACATAGAGAAATTTCTTCCTAGATTCTCAAGGGCGATCTTCGTAACCCTTCAAACGTCGGAGAGTGCTAGTTATAGCTAACCAAACGTAAACGGCAAGTAATGGGGTAGAACAAGATCATTACATAGAGAAACAGAGATTTTGAGAGCTAGTTTCCCAAGGAGAACGTTTTTTAGCTCAAGTAGTTAAAATAAGCCTTTTAGGCCGACATGTTGAATGGATTGCTCGCAAAACAAAAGGTGCAAGATATCCATGGAAAATAATAAGTAAAATTACGACTGAATATCTAAGGGGCTGCCACTTATGATCAAGGTTAATGCTGAATGAAGTTGTGACATACCTGTCTAGGGATAACTAGATAAAGGTCTTCAAAGGACGGTATACTAGTATAGCCAACAAAATCTCGAAGAGGTGAACTCTCAAGAAATTGTCATTGGACAATGCCGTTACATTTCTTGGGACCGACAACCACTTCCCTGTCACCAAAGTTTAATCCCAATGGAATGAAAACCCACCCATTCACTTGATATTTATAAAAAAAAGGATTAAGATCTCTTAGTACAACTTTGTGCTCAACGATTACACTGATTATCCCCGATGAAAGATGATAAAATATAAATAATGTTGTGGAAGAATCATCGAAAGAAAAGTATTTGAAAAGACGGGCATAAAGATGGCAGGTCCCATGTCAATTGTACTAACTCATTTATCTACCAAAAGAGAGATGAGTGGTATGCTCTTGAATGAAATTAAAAGACATTGAACAGTTATGGACAAAAAAATAGATAAAAGCACGTAAAAGCGACAATAGAGAATTAGAGAGCATCATTCTAGGCATATCTGAACATAATAAAACAAAATGGGAAATCAAGAAATCGGACCAAAGGGATTTCAAGATTGATGCGACTTCATCGATGTTTTTGTTCGTTTCTTTACTTGAATAGGACATTAAAACCAAGTGATCGCCTCCCAATTTCAAACACATGAAACCTTGAGAATATAAGCAATGAAGAAAAGAAAATAGGTCATCAAATACGCATTACCATTTCAGAAATAACGGATAAAAAGATAGAGAAAATTAAAAAATTTAAAAGAATAATGAGGTATACAACTTTCAAGGAAATAAGTTAATATAGTGATAAAATAATAATTAACCTTATTTATATATCATGGTGAAGATTCAAAATATCTAGATTTGAAAATAAATAGTACAAATAACATGTTAATTTTCCATACCAGTCTTGTGAAAATCGAAGACAAGCAAGTGTTGGCCTTTCCTTTTAACAACGTATCAACTACACAAAATCGACAACAAAGCTTATAATGAAAGCGATGAGAGAAAAACTAAATTTTCAGTTTCATGAATATGATAACAAGGCACTCAAACCCAGCACTCACAAAAGTTTCATGATGTGGACTGAGTCCAGCGCCTTTGGTCCGAGGGATAGCAAATAGGCTACTTACGGGGAACAAGTAAAGAAATTAACATACAATGTATGATAAGTGGCAAAAGACCAACGCAAGAGCCTAATCTCACCTTAGTTTTTGATATAACGACCGCTTTGATCTTTCAACCCGTATCCGGTGGAATGATGAATGCGATTTTATTGGTTTATGAATTATGACGGTGAATTGATTGAAAAGGCTAAATGAGTGAGAATAAAAAGATAGAATGTCATGATCTCGAAATGGCCGACTTAGATGAACAAGAAGAAGCAGAATGTGATTTTCCCTTCTATCAAGATGAATTACTTGCCTCTCACATGATTTAACAATTTTGGTAATCAAGGCGTCGGGCTCACATTTGCGTGTTTCGGACGGTATGCTCCTCGGCTTTGAACGGAACATCCGAAAAAAGCTATAATGTATTAACATTACGTAGTTTCTTTTTCCCTCTGAGAGAGATCTCAAAAGAAGCTGCATCTTGAAATAAAGGTAAAGAACTAAAAAGGCAAGTAATATCATTGACCATTCAAATGATACAAATTGCATCTGTTTGTTGAAAAAAAAAAGGAAAGATAAAATTTTAATGGACATAAAGGCCTCAGAACCGATGGTACAAAACCAACTAATACAAGCAACCTACCCGTATGTATGTTATCTCCCTACAGTAGCGTATGCAGCAGAACTTGTTTATTTGTAATAATTGGGGGTGTTCTTATTGTGCGCATCGGTGAGTTGCATTATCCTCTGTTTCAACCAGTTCTCGCTACAATTGAAGATTCTCCTCCACTCTTGAGAAAAAAGGAAATGCATCGGATAATAGGATTAAAGGACCGAGAATGAAGAGTTGTACTCCTATATATGACAAGACTGAAAATCAAGCGTCACTTACCGACCGCTAGGCACCGCCAAGTTCACTACAATCTTTTGCTTGCAATCCAACCTCGTCTAGATCTGAGTGCTGCTTCGCGACTTTTCAATCTTAGATTTCAAAAGGATTTCGACCCGAATAGCCTTTCGGAATCATAACGTGAGACAGAGATGGTATTTACAGGTAATTTTGGCATTAAAATATCAAAAACGATGCATTTGTTAGAAGCTGCGTTCTCACCGATAAAAAAAAGTGAGAATGTGGGCGCACCGCAGCCCTTTGCTCCTTAAAATAATCCGATACCCAATTCCTCGGACTTAACTAGAGGATTTGCATAAGCAAAAGTTAATAGTTGAGTTTCAAGGCAATATCTATTAACCGCATCGATACGAAGACGATTCATAGTGGTGAAGGAATGCCTAACATACACTATAGGCAAACATTTACACAAGCATAAAGGAAAGAAATGTAGTTCATACAACAATAATTCAACCAAAATCTTATAAACCACTTGGAAACGGGGAGAGGTTGAGAGAGGTTCACCAATCAAAATTTTATGAATCAAGCAGGCTTTTCATAAGTGTTCTGGTCACGGAACTCAGAAATAACGACTCTGATCATTTCAGCCACATGAGGTTGCACAAACATGTGGGTGCTATCCAGCATGTGCAATATGAACCTCCGGGAAGCGGTAAAGATGCATTGTAGCTGACAATAAATTGTGCCATGGGTACATCGCTGCAAACATCACAATAGTGTAACTAGAGCTAATCATGCATCTGAAAAAGCAGGCCAATCGAAAACAAGCAGCTACACGCACCATGAGATAAAGAGTCCCTTAGTAGCATTCACCATAATGTAAGCGCCAGAGCCTTTACCCGCACAAAGGAATGTATAAACCATAACTCATACAAAAGTCTTCGCGGACTACTGGGATCATCACATAATGCAGCTTATATCTTTAAAAACACAAGATCTGAGATGCAAATGGAGCTACTTTTTCATGGTTCCCTGGTAGTAACAATTTTGTCGTTATTTGTAACTAACTATGGTCATGGCACTTGTCCAATGCATCTCAAGTATGTTCTCAGATGATCCTTTACAAGTTTAATACGCATGATATTTTCTAGACTATTTTACCATTGCCCGAACCTTCCCAAAAGGAGATGGATTCATTTTCAAAGTTCTTTAGCCATGACATAACTTTTTTATCAATAGGTGATCTTAACTCCTCAAACTCCCCGCTCATCTTTAGACAAAAGTACACTTTCAAGTAAAATCTCTACATCTCATCGTTTCACTCTTTCACCAGCTTCTCCAACAGGATATTCCACTTTTAGTTATGTGTTCCAGCATCTGAAGAAATCTTCTTGTAGCAGTTCACATCCAGTTCCTGCTCAAACTTGTTGACCTGGGATATTTGCAGCAACTTACTAAAAGCAACTTTGACTCTCACAGCCAGCAGCTCTTGGACCTTAGCAGATTTTTCAAGGACTATTTTGACTAATCAAGCCTACTTATACATGATTTTATATTTGCTTCCACAAAAACAACTTTTTAGTAATTTCAGCTCTTGCGGAGACAAATACATTTTAAAGGAGGCTTGAATGTCTAATTAAAAAAAGAGGCACTAGAGGCAATGCAATCCACCAAGCCTCAAAAACACATACTAGAAGCCATATGTACAGTATTATCAGCATATAAAAGTGGATAGAGAAGGCCAATTTTGTTTTAAGGCTCAAATCGTAAATAAATATGGATTTCGAGAGCCATTTTTTTTTTTTTTTTTTCTATCTGCTAAAGTTTTAGTTGAATAATGTTATGAGCTATCAAGTGATTATACTTTCTTTAGATTGGTAAAAAGTTAGAGATGTATTCCTCTAATAAGTAGATAGTTTAACTCTTCTCATTGCTTGATTGCCCTAGCTCAAATAAAGGAATCTTTTGTGACTTTTGGGACTTCATCTATCCCTACTCCTCATATACATCTATCTCTACTCCTCATATACCATTGAACAATGTGTTATTTGTTCTTCAATTTTCACTTAGTCTTCTTTCAGTTGGTAAAAGTAACAAACTGGATTTTGTGACTACTTTGCTTTCCATTGTGTTGAAGACAGCAAAAGCAAAGAGGTGATTGGCACTAAGTGACTAATTTGCTTTCCATTCTGTGTTAGTGATCATTACTAAAGTGACTTGGTTATTTAAAAAGAAAATTCTGGAGTTTTCTCTTCATTTGAGCATTGTCGGTTCAACGTTAAACTTAAGGTATTTAGATTTCACTATGCTAAAGAATATCTTTCACATCAATCATAAATGTATTGTGCAAGGAAAGGTACTACTCATTGAACATCATCTACTTAGTCAATAGCATTCCTGCTTCCTTCTACCAAAATTTTTCCATCAAACTAATTATATGCCATTTGAGGGGAAGAAGATACACCCGAGAACAGAAATCCTGCAAGTAATTCCAGGCAATTGGAAGAAGTTCAATAGCCTGCAACTTCCACAAAGCGAAGCTCGAAAGCAGTTCATTGGTTGTTCAAGACTAATTGGAAGCACAAGAGAAGGTGAAAAATCTCGGGCTAGAACTTCATCGAGTAGCCGAGGAACGGCCGAAAACCGAAGCGAACTTCGATTGAAGGACGACGTTATGCCACAAAAAAAAAGTTAAACAAAGTGTCGAAGTTTCGGGGAAGAAGATCATAGAAAATTGCAGTTTCAACAAATGGAGACAAAGAAGGGAAATAGCCCTAGCAAATAAAACGAGACGAGGGGAAAAAAAGAGAGGCAGAGAACACATACCGCGGGCGGAGCTTCACCGGCGACGGTCGGTTCGCGAAGAACTACGAATAATGAGAGAACACCGTCAACAGAGAAGCCAAGTATTAATTTTCAATCGGAGAATCCCGAGAGTGTTGAAACATTGGCTAAGAGCAGGAAAACATCTTATCGTCCACACAACCTAATTGGCGTTAGCTAGCTGCTATATGTCATCTCAATGAAACCCGGCGGGCAGAAATCGCAGATGGAAAACCTTCTCATTTAGCACACATACAAGATAAACAGCAACGGGTAAGCTACTTAACAGCGGGCGAACGACGATGGGCGGCGGCGCGACGCCTAGTTCGAATGGCGACGGGCGACCGGCAATCATCAAGCGGCAGCGGCAGCGGCAAGCCGGGTAACCGACGAGCGGTAACCGACGAGCGGTAATCGACGAAGCGGCAACCAGCAAGCGGCAAATGACGAAGGGAACCGGAAACCTAGGTTGATGAACGGAGAATAACTACGAGAGTCCCGGAGGGCAAAAAAAAATAAAGCAAAAAATAAGTTTAAAGGTAAAAGGGTATTTTGGGTATAGAAAAATAAACACTTAACCGACGTTTGTTATCCGCGTTCGCGACCGTTAAAAAATGTGCGAACGCGCGCCGCGACGGTAGCCCGGTCCTTTTTTTATACTAACTTTTTCGTTGTCGTTTTGATGTCAATCATTTTACACATGCTAAACTAAAAAATATCACCGGACTTTGGTAGGATTAAACAGACAAACATACTACAAGCACAAAAAAATATGGATGATGAACACTTGTTGGTCAAAGTACCTCTTTGTGACGTTGGAAGCCAACGGATGTTCTTCCTCCACGAAGATCCCCTGCATATATAATACCTTGTTAGTTGGCCCCAAAAATAATCTATTGAATAATCAATAAAGAAAATTATATGGATCTTTATACAAAAGAAGGGCAAAAATGTAAGAAGAGCTACCCAAATCTAATTATCTATGACTTGGAATATAAATTTGTTTTTCTAATGTCATGGACATGTAAGCGGAAGTTGATGCAGCCTTCAAAAGACATGAACACAAGAAATATGAAATAAAACATTATCTTGTAAGCTACAGAAATAGAAGCCACAAAGTTTAATACAACTTACCCAATTTTCCATGTTTAGTTGAATGCTATTGAGGGAACTGTCTTAATTTGAGGTGAGCAGAACTTACACATAGTGGCTTAGCCGCCTGTCCCATGCATAAATAACTCCGTTGAGACCGGATGCAAACAATCTGCAGAAAAATACAAGTATCCCTTAGTTCAGGTAAAAGAACATGAAAACCTTAAGTATGTAGATAGAATTAACACCTCAAATGAAGGACTGCTTGTATTTTTTATATTATTGTACCACTTAAAGCCCCTACTGAACAGCTAATGTTACTTTAAAAGTCAATTTAAAAGAAAAATTGTTTGAATTACAGTATACTAAATTTGTGGAATTTGTTTATTGGGGAAATCTCGAAGTTTTTTTGCCAATGTTCACTAGGAGTTGCTTATGCAGCTTCTTGACAATAGGAAACTCCTGCGAAGTTTTCCGTAGTCAAGGTGTACTGAAAAGTGAAAATGTCCTTGCAAACACTAGCACTCAGGCTCATGGTGCTCAAACTTATAACATTCTCCATGACATTTGTTAGTGAACCATCGGATAAAACACCGGGAAGAAATTCCAGCAGAAGCTCAAGTCCCTTGTAAAGAAAATAGGAAATGTAGGCCTGTAGTTATTTCAATCAAAATGAGATGAAAAATTTCTACGAAGAGGAAATTACCTTGGATCAATGCAGAAAAGAACAAAGCACCTGATTATATGGAAAAGGAGCCAAGGAGACAAATCTGGGTGTACAACTAGAAGAATGACCTAATATGTAATGCAACAGTTCACGAGACGACCTAAGCAACCTCGAATCGGCAGCCTAGAGTATGCTTGGAATAGCTTAGGAGCCAACAGCACATACCAGACTTTTCAATGTTTTCAATAAATCTAGGAGTAATCTCTCATCCATACGGTAAAAGATGTAATTCAATCCGGTCGTGTCTTCAAGAACTGCTTCAACGATATGCATAGCAACCTGTAAGAGATGGATTTCTGAAGCTTTTCACTGGAGACAAGTTTCTCTGAATATCAAGGATAGAAAAAAGAAAGTAACCTCTATTTGAAGAAAGCGAAAGGCGAGCCACGACTGCTGACCTGCACGTAGCGAGCGGCGACTGCCGAGCTGCGAGTAGCGAACGGCGAATGGCCACGGCGACCAGCAAAGGGGAAGATTACCCGAACTTCGTGAACGGAAAATGATCTTCGCTAGAGTCGGGAGGGAAGAATCGCTGGAGTCGGGAGGGAAGAATCGCTGGAGTCGGGAGGGAAGAAGCGCTGGAGTCGGGAGGGAAGAGGCGCTGGAATCGGGAGGGAGGGAAGAGGCGCTGGAGTCGGGAGGGAGGGAAGAGGCGCTGAAGTCGGGAGGGAGGGAAGAGGCGCTGGAGTCGGGAGGGAGGGAAGAGGCGCTCGAGTCGGGAGGGAGGGAAGAGGCGCTCGAGTCGGGAGGGAGGGAAGAGGCGCTGGAGTCGGGAGAGGGAAGAGGCGCTGGAGTCGGGAGGGAGGGAAGAGGCGCTGGAGTCGGGAGGGAAGAGGCGCTGGTGTCGGGAGGGAAGAGGCGCTGGAGTCGGGAGGAAGAGGCGATGAGTCGGAACGGATGAATCGCTGAAGAAGCCTAACATAAAATCGACAGAAAAAAGGAGGGTATTTTCGGTATAGAAAAAATTATCACTTAACGACCGTTTCAGTCCGCGTTCGCACCGTTAAAAAATGTGCGAACGCGGCCGCACGGTAGCCCGGTCCATCAACAATAAGTAAAAGTTGAAAATTAATGTCGTACACGATGTTTTACGTAGCCAATTTGATTGGGGTATCCTTCCTCGTCGAGTTTCTCTTCGGTTTCTTTAAACAATGTTACTATTTCATTGTAAAGAGGCTTCATGTACTCAGGTAGCCCCTCCATGGCAGCCAAGTCCCATCTGCATGTATGCAAGCAGCTTTAACATATATATATATATATATATATATATATATATATATATATATATATATACCACTTATACCTTGATTATAGCCTTAAAAAAATCAACATTTTGGGATCTGAAAATTCTGATCATTAATTATTAGATGCATATATAATATACTCTCTTAGCTTGAAATGTTCTGTATCTTAATTATGTAACCTCTCGACTGCATCTGTATATAGTTTGAGCTCCTCGTAAACCCCATATGCATCGTAAGTATCGTCTGTCAATGAAATCAAGCTTAATGTTTTGGCAGCAAATACTCTAGATCGAGAGAAGCGGGGTTCTGGAGCTGAGCTCAGCATCCAGACATAGCACTCCACCACTCGATCTCTGGCGTAAGGTAGCTTCTCTACTAATCCTGACTCCTTCCACCACCTAAAACATTAAATTCCATTAATTAATTAGAACAACCACAGTTAGTTATTTATATACATACACAGTACTCCTAGCTACTTGCATGAACTAATTAATTAGAAAAAAGGAAAGAATATTTAAAACAGCTTTTAATTATTTGCCTACTTGGAGACTTCCTTGATCTCTCTCTGGTACAGGGCCTGAACAAGGTTGTATTCCAATTTAGCACATTCGATTATTGATGAGAGGATGTCCGGATCAGATGTCTTGCCCTGGTTCTCTTCGTAAAACGAGATGAAGTACCTTGAATTTGTCCATAGCAGTCTCTTGTGGGTTGAATTTCTAGCGCCCTTTGGATGTGTTTTTCTAGAAGTGGGTCGCGGAGAGTATTAGTGGCCAAGGAAGACTTGAGATGTTGAGTAGTAAAAGCAATGGCCTCGTCCAAGATGTCTTCTCCTCGTATTTCAAGGAATGCTGCTTCGTATAGACTTAACAAGCCCTTCACATCCCTGGTGAGCTCCTCTTTAAAACTTTTCCCATCTTCATTCTTGTACTTTTGGAATACATCTGTACTAGTCAAATTACAACAATGAAAAATATGTATTAATCAAATATTAATATAATGTTCAACCACATATGTATAGTTAAATCAAAACGCTAACTAATTATATAGTCGATCATTATTAATTACAAGAAAATTAAAGATAATGGGGTCGAAGGAGGATATATAGACATAGTAGTTTACCAGCAGATGCCTTGTATCCTCCCTCTCTCAATACTCTAAAATGCGTGGCCTCATGATACAGATGATCATGTTTTTCACCATGACTATCAATATCAATGCTTGTAGTGTTGTATATTCTATATAGAGCGTCTTCTATTTCTTCTTCAAATTCATATTTCAAACCCACACGTTTGATAACATCAACTAAGTGAATCTCTGAAGGGGTTCCCCGGGCATCTCTTAGAATCTTCTTCACCTTCGCTTTCAGGACTTGAGCTCTTCTACTCCATTCATCCGACTTCTGCATACAGATTATTAAAGATCCATAAGTTAGTCACTTATATTACATACTAGGGCATGCATGCATCGATCCATGCATAATCACACAATTACACATAATTAGAATAAATATTATGTATAAACACATAAAACAGTACAAAATGAGCGAGCTTCACCTTTTCATCTTGAACAAAATCAACGAAGAAGTACCCCCATACCGAGGGCGGAAACTTAGCACTAGGGCGCACAATGTTATCTGGTTTTACTGTATTTTGATCGGGTCGAACGGCAGTGGAAAGGACGACATTGGTGCTACTGAGAGCACCGGGAAGCGCCATTATCGTAGATAGCTTGCGAGAAAGTAAAGTGCAAATAAGTAAGGAGAGGTAGCTGGGTGATTGTCTGCTGGATTGTTATGTGCTTTATAAAGCTTTGTGTTTCTTTCGAAACAAGAAATTCATTGAGGACATAAAAAATTAAGCAACTAGCTTCACGTTTATGATAATTAGCAAAGAAAATTAAGGTTGATAACACATCATGTTCAAGAGTGACACCCTACCTCGGACTAGTAAATAAGTTTAACTGCAACAATTATGTCGGTTGGCTTTCATTGCATGACAATATATATAAGGAGAATTACAATTCATGGAGCTATTGTTGCCTAAATATTGAATCATGAATAGATGTTAATAAAAAGCCCCTCATCTAACCCCTGAACCGGTTTAAACCATCATCAAACCTAGTTAAAACCAACCCAACCGATCTCATTGAAAACCCACCGATCAATCTCCCTTTTTTTAGAATAAAATATTAGTTAATATTCTGTAACAAACTATTATGTTACACATTACATGTTTTTTCGTTCCACATAACATACTAATTAACGGTATAATTTCACTTGAATCTGACATAATATATTAGTTAATGGTTTATAACATACTATAATTATGTTATATATGCATATATAACATATTTTCTCGTTTTGAATATCATACTAGTTAATGATATAAGTTATTGCGGTTAATGGGTGTTTATGTTATGCATAACATACTAGTTAATAGTATAATTTCGCATGATTGAAGGGTGTTTGACCTTATGAAATTGGCATAACATATTAGTTAATGTCCCATAATGTAATATTATGCTATGCATAACATTTTTTCTCGATAACATAACATTGATTGCTGGGTTTTCAATGGGTTCAGTCTAGTAGGTTTTAAGTGGGTTTGTCGCTGGTTTAAACCAGTTTAGGACTTAAGTGAGGGGCATTTTCATCCTGGCGCATGACTCGATATTTTATCAACTTTCATTGTTAAATATTTAGGCAATAATTGCTCCATGGAACTCATTTAACCTGTTTGGTAAAACTTGTGAAGTACGTGAAATGCAATTTGTTAACGTTTTCTTTCTGATTTTTTATTAATCCAAGAAATTGGCAACACGAAAATTAGACAAGTGACGTCGAATTATTATAAAAAAGGGAAAATGAACACAACAACAAAAAAATGTTATGCATAACATTAATCCTATCATTTTCATTGAAAAAATTACAGCACTTGCTGGAAATCACGTGGCAAGCAAGTCCAAACCAATTAAGATTTAATTCTTAGGGTTGGGGTTTATCGGGAACCCAACCCAACCTGACATGAAATACTGGGTTAGGATTCCCAAATCCAACCCGCAGGTTGGGTTTAGGTTTGGGAATCCAAACCTAATATCGGGTTGGGTTGGTTCGGGTTTATTAGAACTCAACCTGTGGGATTTTATATATTTTTTGAAATATTTTAAGAGAATGTAAAAATTGGGTTTAGTCAACTTGGCTTTGGGTTTTACCAAAACTCAGTAGGTCGGGGGTTGGGTCAGGTCGAATCGGGTTTGGGTTTGAAAATAAAAAGTTCAGGTCGGATTTGTATTTGGGTTTTTTTTTGAATTTGGGTTATATAAGTTTGGTCTGGTTCGGGTTTTAAAAAAATCCGACCCAAACCCGACCCGTGCCTTCCTCTTTTGAATCATTCATATTAGATAATATTTCCTTGAATTCTCTATTTCACTAAAATAATTAATAATTTTTATTTTAAATAATTAAAAAACAATGTATTTGTATGCACCAAAATGTGAACGACCCAATTTCGACGAGTCTAGAAATCCATCGATCCAGAAACCGATCGTCGTGGGTAGGCTCTGTCGATTTTCGAAGTCAGTCGTCGCAGCCCATCGCGAGGTCCAGCCGCGTCGCTACATCATCGGTACAGTCGGCGCCTCCGTCAGTGGAAATCCGTCACGTCAGCACTAGTCAGCATGCCCCGTCACTCAACTCAACGGTTGAACGACCAATTCTGGTCGCCAACTGAAGGAGCTAAGAAGGAGGCCACGATCCTGGTCCTTCTCCTCCCCTTCTTCTCTCCCAACTACAACAGTAGAAAGGGGATCGCGATCCCCTTTCCCAGGAATCAACCTCAACCACTGGACAAATTCGGCTACAAATAGCTAGAAATTCCCTGTTTCGGGGGTTGGAAAAATTCAAGTCCGAGAGCATTCACTGAAGAATCACTCCACGCACAGAGCTTCTCTCTAAAAAATGAAGGTCTGAAAACTCCATCACTGAGAAGAAACTCCACATGCAGAAGCTTTCGAACCAGAGAAGCCAAGCCACTTGCAGTTCGTCATTCAATAATTCGACCAGAAACAGCTCTACACGTTCCCCGACAACATTGCAAGTAGACACACGCGGAGCACAAATACCTCCGTTCGACCGACAAAAGCTACACCAGTTCGTGCACGCTCATTCTTGTAACTCGAATCTCGACGACGACTCGCCAGAAGCTTCAACTTCGCCAAAATTGTAACGGAGATCGAATCAGAGGAATACTAGGAGATTATACTTGCAATATTCTGACATTCACACTCAAATTGTAACACAAATTATTCTGAATTAATCGAATTACTCTCTCGGTCGCGCCCCTTCGCGGACCGGTGGATTTTCGGTGAAACAATATTCTTTTCATGACCCTCAAGTTATTAAGTCTTTCATATGTCAGACAAAAATTAAACTCACATGATTCGTGTTTAGTAGTAACCACTGAATTAGGGCAAAAGGTTGTACACACAAGCACAAAGTAGTATAGCTAGCTGTGAATTAAGAAAGACAAATTAAAAGAATAATTAAGGGAATCGACAAGCTAGCCCTGCCATTATCAATTTCTTGAAGTGATATATCATGACCTGCTGATTAATTAAATTAAATTAAGAAACTGAGTGTGTCCCTCGAGTTCCCATTGATAAAGGGAAAAAGTGCCGAATGGTTGATAATAACCTTGTCGTCAATCATATCTAGTATATAATAAATAGGAGCAATCGAGTGTGTTAAGGAAAATCTTTATTTCCTATTGGGCTTTCCTTGCAATAGTAGTCTATCCTGTTTCTTATATTCATAAAGAAATAGGATTTGAGACAATCGGCGCCAATAAAAGGAGTTGGGACGAAAAACTCGGCGAAGCTTTATGGGCATACAGAACTTCGTTTCGAATGCCAACCCAATCGACCCCACATTCGCTGGTCTACGGCACCGAGGCAGTGCTCTCGCTCGAAGTACAACTTCCTTTTCTACGAATTGCAATGAGAGAAGGGCTCACGACAGAGGAATGCACCCAACTGCGACTCGCTGAATTCGAGTCACTCAACGAGCAGAGACTCGAGGCACAACAACGTCTCGAATGTTACCAGTCGCGTATGACCCGAGCCTTCAACAAAAGGGTACGGCTCAGGTCATTCAAGAAGGGCAACCTCGTGATCGCAGTCCGACGGCCAATGCTCTTTACGAGCAAAACCGGGGGCAAGTTCGCACCGAAGTGGGAAGGACCGTATGTGGTGCAGGAAGCCTACACCAATGGCGCCTACAAGCTCGTCACCTCAAACGGTTTGAAGCTGCCGATAACGAACCGTAAATTCCTCAAACGATTTTAGCCATAAAGAGGGCAGCGAAAAAAAAAAAAGAAAGAAAAAGATAGTCGAATAAAAGAAAAACAAGTACTTTTCATTGCCAAGAAAATGTGTGATGAGAACAGTACAAGCCTCACAACAAAAAAGGGAGGCTACAAAAAAAAAGAGGGCATTTCCAGTCTCCAAAAAAAAAAAAAAAAAAAAAAAAAATACAAAATAAAAAATAGAGTGACTACTAAAAAACTAGATCATGGCGAAGGAAGCTCAAAGTCAGCCACCCGCTGCCGCAGTCGCACCACTTCGGCGCAGACCTCAGCCAACTCTTGTCTCGGCCTCGTCCTGAACAGGGAGTGCACGAACAGAAGTAAGCTGACCCTCGAGAACAGAAGCTTCCTCCTCAGCAATGTCAATTCCCCCACGAATGGTCGCAAGCTCAGCAATGAGGGAGTCGAGCTACGATGTGACGAATGCCAGAGGATCACGAAGTGCTGACTGCTCAGCCTCTGCAGCTTCACGTTCGGCCTGACGTCTATCCAAATCTGCGGTTAGGTCATCTCGCCGACGATTCACACGATGGACAGACCGCGCGAGTTCAGCTTCAGAAGCAAATCGCTCGGCCAAACTAAGCTTCCCGGCCAAAGAATTGCGTAGCTGCTGAAAACGAGTCGACTCTGAAGCAAAGTCTTCCACCCACTGCTCCAGAACTGAAATGTCGACTCTACTCCTCTCAAATGCTCAAGAATGGCACGAGTGTCCGCCACGAGTTGAGGCGAACATGGATCGTCGGCCGACAATAAAACCGACTCGACGAACACTGTCCACAGTCCCAGCGCGGACCGCTGCACCAACAGCCTCGACGTCGCCGAAACGGGGTAGACTGAAATCTAAAAAAAAAAGAGGGAGTAGAGAGATGAGGCAAGAAAAAAAAAATCAAGAAACAAAGAATGAGAGGATTTCTACTTACCGACGAAGGATGTGAAGTCGACGAATCCTCACTAACGGGTCGATGAACTGAACGTGAAACTCCTTCCTTGGCAGCAAGAGGCGTTTCTCCACTGCTAGGAGGAAATGTGACGAAGGGCTCCCTTCTCGAAGTTGCGGCAATTGGAGGACCTGAATCCGAGACAGAGTGCTGAAATCCACCAACAACTGCCTCAACCGAATCCTCACTAACGGGTCGATGAATTGAGCGCGAAACTCCTTCCTTGGCAGCAAGAGGCGCTTCTCCACTGCTAGGAGGAAACGTGACAAAGGGCTCCCTTCTCGAAGTTGCGGCAATTGGAGGACCCGAATCTGAGACAGAGTGCTGAAATCCACCCCACAACTACCTCAGCCTCGCCAGTCACAAACTCACCGGTGACAGCAGTAGAAGGCGCCTCTCCCCCGACCCACTCTAGTTGTCGAGTATCCTCTAACTCGGCAAGCTCAAACAGATCGTCTTGCCGAAAGACAGGCTGGCTCATGGAAGGAGCGACGACGACCGCAAGTGTATTGGAAGTCAAGTCGACTGATTCTTCAACTGCCCGCGACCTGGCCTGGTCCGCTTGTGCAGGCACCACCTCTGGCTCCACGGCGGCCCCTCCAGTTGACGGAACAACAGACCCGTCGAAAGGCGCCATCTTCCTAGCTTTCTCCCCCGACTCCGACAGAGGAGCCTTCGAAGGCGGAACGACAGAAAGTGGAGCTACACTCGTCAAAGGCTTACCTAGACCACTTCGTAGTCGCTTCTTGAAAGGAGGGGGGACGAAAATGGAAGGCTCTGCTTGTGGAGCCACGGCCTTCTTCTTCTTCGCAGCAGTCTCCTTCGGCGGGGTCACCGACTCAACCAACCCTTTGCCCTTGTCCAAAGGAGCATTATCAGCCGGCAAAGATAATACAATTGGTCGAGGTTCCTCCTTTGCTGGAGATGATTCTCTAATGATGATACCCTTCGCCGGTACGACTTTCGACGACGTCGACACCTTCTCTTTCGCAACCTTCGGCCGGGGCGTCTTCTTCTTCGTAACTTTACCCTTCTTCGCCTTCTGAGGAGCCGGAGGCTTTGCGCTTTTTTGAGAGCTCTTTCGAACAACACCCTCTACACCATCTCCTTGCGCAGGCGGCAAAGCTCCTTCCAGCGCAGATGCGTCGGTAAATTTCTTCAACGCACGCTGCACTAAAAAAAGGGGGGATGGGAGAAGTCAAAGAAAAAAAAGAGAGAAAGGGGAAGGAAGAAGAGACAAATGAAAATAAGGAGAAGTTAGTACCTCGAAGAGGGGGACGATTGCCTCAAGCCAGGATTCCCAAAAAAGAGACGTCACACCCGGATCGGAACCTGGACTCACGAAGGCCGGCACCTCCACACAGCCGAGAGGGCAGGTAGTCCCAGCTCGCCATACTTCCACCAGTGCATTAACCGTGGCCGCTTTCCGTTGGTCAACAAATAGCGCTGCCGACAAGTCTTGGCAGAACCCAAATTGACGAGCAAACCGATGCAGACTGTAAGGTTCCACTATGAGGAGGTTGCATTGCCGTAGGACGAGAAAGGTTGTGCGCAAACAGCGGAAGTACTCCACTTCGTTCCGAGATGCAAAATGGCTAGGCTTGTCAATAATCGGGCCGGGAGGAAGAGCCTATGAAGGATACCAGCATCGTACTCCACCGCGCCAAAACAGAGAACGAGCCTCTTCTTTGGTATAGAAACGACAAAGCTCCAGGTTACGATACAACAACATAAGAGGTATGTCGCCTTCGGTAGAATCTGCCTCGTGCACGCCGAACCGCTGGGCGAGCCATGTATAGACGAATGGCCAAGAGATCCTCCCATTCGAGAAGCTGTTAAATCCACGATAAAGACTGGCCAAGGCTGCGCCGGCCAAACTACACTTCTTTCCGCTGGCCATAAAACAGGCCATCTTGAAGACGGTGAACCTCAGCATGCCGCCCGGTAAAGGAATGGCGAAACGAAAGAGCCACAAAGATAAGAAAGCCGCCATATTGCACGGAGAGTGGTTGATTCTTCACGGCTGACCAGTTGTGACTCTGAGAACCAGTCGTCTTTCCACGATCGGCCCATGTGTCTTCCAAAGGCTGCACATCTCTTTCGGCGCGGAACCAGAATGACACCCACTCAGACATGGGAACTCCAGAGAATCCTTCCGAGTTCAAAGACCGCGGACAACAAAAAAGGCGATAGTACGCGAGAATCAAGTACTGAATGCTCTCGGGTAGCGGCATGAAACGACTCTGAGTGAAGTCTTCAATCGTCGGAGTCACCTCATCGTAAATGCTTCCAGAGATGGGCAGTCCACCAAGCTGATGCATATCCCACAAAGATATCTATAGCTCCCCCTCGCAAGTAAAGATAGTGTTGGTAGAAGAACACCAGACTTCTAGAAAGGCATGGATAACGTTGTTGCAACATCGGTAGGAAAACATCAAAGCTCGAACCGCATGAGTAAGGTCCATTGCGGCCAATGGCTCTGCACAGGTATGGAGAATGATGTTTGTCCACTCAAAGTAGAAGGGCAACGGATAAAGGCTCAAGCACACCATCGGGTGACTGTCCCAAGAACCATGCAGGTCGCTGTCAATGGGAAGCTTCGGAGCCGAAAAATGAATCAAATGGTCGTGCATCGGACTCAATAAGAGGTGGCCTACGGTCTGATGTGGAGACGATAAAGCTTCTTCAGCTCCGGGGTGATAACAAATTTGGTCGTCCTCGTCGACAACCGAACGGCTCCAAAGGTCATGGATAGCTTTAACCAAGGGCGCAATCACGTCACAACCACCATAAGCCGACGGCCCCCTAAGAGGTATCAACAATGGTCTCGACTCTTCTTTGGGGTCACAAATTCGTAAGCAATCTCGGAGAGTACCCTTGATGAGGGTGTTGACATTCGAGAGGGTCCGACCGAGGAAGGAGAAAGAAGTCGATGGGGTAGACATTTGTAACAAAGTGTCGAAATCGTCAGCCGAGCCAAAATCAGGTACGCAATCCATCTCTCCCTCAATTCAAAAAAAAAAGAAGCATCCCCCGCGACCAAAAGGAAAGTCGCGGCAAAAAAAAAAAGGGGAAACCTGCGATCAAAAACAAAAATTGAAGTTGCAAACAAAAAAAAAGCAAGTCGAAAAAGGAGGGGAGACAAAAAGGACTAGTCGCCAAGAAAAAGACGGAGAAATAAAAAAAAAAGAGAGAGGGCAAACCAAATGGGCCTACCGATCCTCTTCTGCTCAACGAGCAAACCATCGCGTCCGGCAACCAAGCCACATGCGATCAAAAGAAACTTACAACACTCGGCGACCGAGCCGAGTGCGATCAAAACAGGAGCACTACACTCGGCAACAAAGCCGAGCATAGCACAACATCAAATTTGCGGCCGACGACAAAGCCAGCCGCGTTAAAAAATATGCTCGGCGACCGAGCCGAGTACAGCTCAACAACCTCGCGACCAAGCAGAGCACAGTCCCAAAAGGCTTCTGCACGATGACAAAGCCAAGCGCGAAAAAAAAAAAAAAAAAAAAAAAAAAAAAAAAACAGCATCGCAGCCAACTAACCGGAGGCGAACAACATCTCTAGTGCCCGATGACCAAAGACGGACACGACAAAACGGAGAATTCAGCATCTGGCGATAGTGTCAGACGCCACACACTTGAATCCCAGTGCTGGACGACTGAGTTGGACGGGAAACAAATGGCAAAAAAAAAAAAAAAGTGCCCGACGACCGAGCCGAGCACAACTCAAACTTCGCGACCAGCCATATAGCCGGCCGCGAACAAAGCAAGCGCTCGGCGACCGAGCCAAACACAACTCAAACTCCGCGACCAGTCACACAGACGGCCGCGATCAAAACAATTGCTCGGCGACCCAACCGAGCACAAATCAAATTTTGCGACCAACCATACAGCCGGCCGCGACTAAAGCAAGTGCCTGATGACCAAGCCGAGGACAGTTCAAAATTCGCGACCAACAACAAAACGGGACGTGACAAAAAAAATCGCAAAGGCATTGTGTCTAGCGATCGAGCCAGACACAGCTCAAAAGCCTCGCGTCCGGCGATAGAACCGAACGCGGACAAATTGTCAAATTCAACACCCGGTGACCGAGCCGGGTGCCGTGCAGTAAACTCCTGCGACCGGCAACCAAGCTGGACGTAGCCAATCATAGTTAGGTATGTAACTCTTCTCCGAACAAAAAAAAAAGAAGAGGCAGCGCGACAAAAAGAAGTCGTCGCAAAAGAAAAGCAGGTGACAAAAAGGAACAGTCGTCAAACAAAAAATTAAAACAGCATATCAACAAAAAGAAGCAGTCGCGGGAAAAAAAAGCTGCGACAAAAAGAAGCTGTCGCAAGAAAACAGAAGGAGGTCAACACTCATCGAGCACTGGAAACTAACCCGGCTGCGACCAAACAGCAATTCGCACCCGGTAACTCTGGCCGGGTGCACCAGCACAAAAATTCAGCCTCTCGGCGACCAATCGGGCTCAGCCGAATTGAAATCTCGGCACCCAGCAAGCAAAAACTGAAGCTTGACCTCCTGACGACCTAGTCGACCAAAGCTAAATAAGAAAAATCAATATCTGGCGACCAAGCCATATGCCGCCATACAACTATTCGCACTCGGCGATTGAGCCGGACGCGACCACATCGCTCGGCGACCAAGCCGAATGGCGCAACAGTCCTCCGCGTCCCAATGACCGAGCCAGATGCAGCCAAAACAAAATCCAGCATTCGACGACTGAGCCGGATGCGACCCAGATTCAACTCCCGTACGCGACACACAAAAAGTTGTTAGTTTGTCGTATTGACAAACTGACATATATTTAGAGCGCGAGAGAAAAGAAAATTGAGACAAAGAGAAAATTCAAAAAAAAAAAAAAAGAAGAGAGAAATCGTGAAGAGAGAGAGAGACTGAGGGAGGAGTTGAAAATGAGGGGAGAGAAAAAGAAGAAGAAAGAGGGAGGAAGAAAAGAAGAAAGAAAAGAGAGTGGGGACCCCAGCTGACTCGGATTCAATCCGAGGCTGCCAGGAGAGAAATTTCTAATACAATACCTTCAAAGTTGATTCACGGAGAAGTTCTGACACAAGCCGGGAAGGTTGCAAAGCCAAATTCGCAGAACAGTCCAATCACAGCAAGCCGCAGACTGTTTTCTAAAACACAGGCAGTTAATTCGCAGATATAGACAAGCAACCAAAATTCGCAGTCTTCTAACTTCACAGCCAAATTTGTAGACTGTCAATTCGCAAGCAGACAGTTCTCTGTGTAGCAGTCGCAGGTAGTCTTCAATTCGCAGTCTCCCAATCTCCCAAATTCTTCCAAATCGCAATTCGCAGATTGCCCAGCCTCCCAGAACCCAAATTCGCAAATAGCCTCCCAATTCCAAATTGCAAATAGTCTCCTAACCTCACAAACAGTCTCCCGGATCGCAATCCATCACATAAGTCAAAATCGCAGTCTGACAGAAACCCTAAATTTGCAGGCTGAGACTCAAGTCAAAATCGCAAAACAGCTCTCCAAAGTCAAAATCGTAAACAGCTCTTCAAGCCAGGATCGCAGACAGTGCCTCAAACCAAATTCGCAGACAGTTTCCCAAACACTAAATCGCAGGCAGAGAAGGAATCCAAATTCGCAGAGTGCACTTAGAGAAAAAAGATAGAGCACTTAAAACCTGACTACCCCTACTTCCATGGGGAGTGGATTATGGCTCTCCCCCACTTAAAGGGGAATTGATATGTGAGAATGTGGGACCCATGTCCCCTCCTCTCAACTTCTCGGCGACCTGTGCAGAAGCCAAAGTGCAGGGTGGGCCCCACTGCACCTTCTCCTATGCAAAACCTCTTCCTGGTGCATCAACATAGTTCACAGAAGGAACTTCAGTCCGCCAAAAAGTTACTCAAAGCTCGAATTCGACCTTCATGATCTTATTCTCACTGTCGGGTCACGAAGTACCATTAAACCAAAGCAGAAGAGTCACGACTTATCCCAGTTCACAACACCTCTTCCCGGCGCCGCGACACTCGGAGTCGCTAATACTTATAGAAGTCGACAAAGTTCATCGCGACTGCCTCTACTGAAGTGTCGAAGCGTCAGTCGGCTACAACATTCAAACATACTGTGACCAGTCGCTCAATTTCAATTCACTATCACTACTCAAACCCGAACAACGCTTCTGCTCAGGTATTCATCATCGTCTCTCTATACCGTACATACTCTACATATAGTAGTATACAAAAAAAAGAGAAAATCGAAAAAAGCAAACAGCTCTAAAACAGCAAGAGAGCCCAAAAAAAAAGAAAAGAATGAAAAAAAATATATATACAATGTGTACGGAAAATATACACTGTCCTGAAAAAAAAAAGCAAGATGACAGAAGACCATACGTACACAAAAGATAAACAATCCTAAAAGAGTAAGAGGATCAACAAAAATAAAAAAGGTGTGTGTGCGTCGTGTTTGTTTTTCTTCACATTCGAAACTTGATCATTTTTTCTCCAAAAATGGTCAAGTCTCGAAGTGGGCAATCTGTATGCACCAAAATGTGAACGGCCCAATTTCGACGAGTCCAGAAATCCATCGATCCAAAAACCGATCGTCGTGGGTAGGCTATGTTGATTTTCGAAGTTCGTCGTGGCAGCCCATCGCGAGGTCCAGCCGCGTCGCTACGTCCAGCCGCGTCGCTACGTCATCGGTACAGTCGGCGCCTCCGTCAGCGGAAATCCGTCGCGTCAGCACTAGTCAGCATGCCCTGTCACTCAACTCAACGGTTGAACGGCCAATTCTGGTCGCCAACTGAAGGAGCTAAGAAGGAGGCCACGATCCAGGTCCTTCTCCTCCCCTTCTTCTCTCCCAACTACAGCTGTAGAAAGGGGATCGCAATCCCCTTTCCCAGGAATCAACCTCAATCACTGGACAAATTCGGCTACAAATAGCCAGAAATTCCTTGTTGCGGGGGTTGGAAAAATTCAAGTCTTAGAGCATTCGCCGAGGAATCACTCCACGCACAGAGCTTCTCTCTAAAAAACGAAGGTCTTAAAACTCCTTCACGTGCAAAAGCTTTCAAACCAGAGAAGCCAAGCCACTTGCTGTTCGTCATTCAACAATTCGACCAGAAACAACTCTACACGTTTGCCGGCAACGTCGCAAGTCGGCACACGCGGAGCACAAATACCTCTGTCCGACCGACAAAAGCCACACCAGTTCGTGCACGCTCGTTCCTGCAACTCGAATCTCGACGACGACTCGCCAGAAGCTTCAACTTTGCCAAAATTGTAACGAAGATCGAATCAGAGGAATACTAGGAGATTATACTCGCAATTTTCTAACATTTACACTCAAATTGTAACACAAATTATTCTGAATTAATCGAATTACTCTCTCGATCGCACCTCTTCGCGGACCGGCGGATTTTCGGTGAAACAGTATTCTTTTCATGACCCGCAAGTTATTAAGTCTTTCATATGTCTGACAAAAATTAAACTCACATGATTCGTGTTTAGTAGTAACCACTGAATTAGGGCAAAAGGTTGTACACACAGGCACAAAGTAGTATAGCTAGCTGTGAATTAAGAAAGACAAATTAAAAGAGTAATTAAGGGAATCGACAAGCTAGCCTTGCCATTGTCAATTTCTTGAAGTGATATATCATGACCTGCTGATTAATTAACTTAAATTAAGAAACTGAGCGTGTCCGTCGAGTTCCCATTGATAAAGGGAAAAAGAGCCGAATCGTTGATAATAACCTTGTCGTCAATCATATCTATTATATAATAAATAGGAACAATCGAGTGTGTTAAGGAAAATCTTTATTTCCTATTGGGCTTTCCTTGCAATAGTAGTCTATCCTGTTTCTTATATTCATAAAGAAATAGGATTTGTGAGAAAAGTTAATGAGAGAGAAAGAGAAAAAAGAGGGAAAACTTTGGAAGGAGGAGAGATAAAGGGGGATTCCGTTTAGCTTGGAAAGGAGGAGTTCCCCTGGAGCCAACATGGCCTTGGGAGTCTTGCACTAATTGGCTCTTGCTCGCTTGCTGCCACCCTTCGATTGGACTCCGCGTTCTGGCCTAATTGACATGAGGGAAGCCACTAGCACGGCTTTGCGAACGGAATATCCTCTTGAACTCCATCATGCACCTCGACTCACCGCACAATTATATTAAAACCAAGAAATCTCCGAGGATCAGGTTTAATCTTTAACAAGCTAGAAGGTACTAAAGCATGTGTATTTGGAGGTCAAGACCCAGTTTATATTTTTACTATATATTGATTACTGAAACAAAATATCATTCGGCACCTTGACCGTGTAGGTAGTTTTTTAAAAAAAAATTTAAAATTTTTTTAATTTTTTTTTTATTTTTTTAACTGTAATTGATCCGTCTATTTTCTTGTTCTAATTTCAGCAACTAGGTATATCTCAACTAATCTTTTTAGTTATTTTTTATTTGTTAATTGATCCGAGTGGAGCCAGGTACTTTATTTTTCCCATTAATGCATGCTTTTTTACGTAAGGAATACTGAAGTACAAATCCCGTTTATACCTACGATTCGAAATGCGACCGTCAGAAAAATTTAACAATACTGATGGTTATGTTAAAAACATTAGTGCCGCTGAAGTCAATGATTGATGTTATCATATACGTACCTTGAGTTGGGACCAGAAGTGCTGTATCCGGCTACTATGTAATAGTTATATTTTGACCCTAAATATTGGGTTGGGTGTTTTATATATACAACATTTGACCACAAAATACTATATACTTAGTGACACCAGCGTAGAGGCTGGCGTGCCCAATCAAATAATTAAGGAGTGTCAAATTAATTACTCTAAAATACATAGTTGGAGTTAAAATGCTATTGTTGCCATAAAAAAAATACGGTTAAGGTGAAAGAGACTTTCTACCAACGGACTACCAACGGTTAGGTCATAACCGTTGATAAATGTACATATATACTTACTGCCTCCTACGGGTCCATTAGTAAATATTTTTTTTTACCAAGGGTTATTTTCTACTTACAGCTTGAAAAGAAACTCTTGGTATATGTGTACGTATACTCAAGTTTACAAAGAAACCCTTAGTATTTATCCACCTATAACTAGGGTTATGGGGTAAACAAGTTGTCCTCGATTAATTTTGTTGGCGGATTGATGTTTGGTTGACTATTTATGACAAAACACATCTTGATTAAGAGTTTTGGGAACTCATTCTGATTTAAAATTCTGGTCCGAGTAAGAGACAGAAATTACAAACTGAAGTGTTTGAGATTCCTAATTGATATAGGAAAGAAATCAGCACAGGATATGATTGAGGCTAAATATGGAACATACGAGAAGTCTAGAGTGTTTGAGTTTTCTAGTTGATATAGGAAAGAAATCAGCACAGGATATGATGTGGCTAAAGACAGAAAAGGACAAGGTTAACCCTAAAGATATATATAGCACAATATGCGTTGGAATATTAGGGTTATGCAGAAACTAAAGATTATCTAGCAAGGATGAGTTTGAGGGGGAGTTAGAGAAGAGAATCCATACACGTACTCTGGTTTTTTGTGTGATGTTATTGAAGCTGATCAAGAGGTCTACAAGCTTATCAAGAAGCTATTGACCATCGTAATAGTATTCTCATCTTTAGAAGACTACATGAAGAAACTCCCTAGAGATAGAGAACACACTAAGGGGGAGACTTAGTGTGGGGGTATCGAAGGGCTTCTGTAGAAGTGGAAAACAGGAAGCTTGTCTAGAAAGAGGCCGTTGTTCGAGTCCTTGAGAGGAGGAGAACATATTATTGTAAGTCTTGTTGTTGAACTTCTGTAATACTCTTACTAGTGGCATTCTGATACCCTAGGCCGAATGCCCCGCAGAGTAGGAACGATTGGTTTCGAACTGCGATAACAAATTGTCACTGTGTTTATGATCTATAAGTATAACGATAAGTGTCATTACACCAGTCCTCGGGTGTAAGTACACTCCTGCATACATGTACTAAGTTTACTGGGATTTCTATAAGTACACTCCTGCGTACATGTACTAAGTTTACAGGGATTTCAAGTGGTATCAGAGCGGGCTCCAGATTAGTTTGGAGATAAACAGTTTGGTAAACTTGACGTGAAGGAAGATGACAGCATATCCTAAGGAAGGGGCTTCAAACACGAGACCACCTTTACTTGATGGAGCTAACTACTACTACTGGAAGGCAAAGATAAAAATTTATATCAGAGCTCAGGATGAAAGAGCCTGGAGATCTATAGAGGATGGATGGACACCCCCAACAACAGAAGTAGGTGAAGGAGCTGATAAAAAGAGAATTTTGAAACCTAGCTCAGAATGGAACGATGAGGAAAACAGAGTATCTAACTGCAACTCGAAGGCATAAAATGCAATTTTTGGAGGAATTGATGAACATCAATTCAAGAGGGTATCCGCGTGCACTATTGCTAAAGAGGCATGAAAGATATTGGAGGTTCACTATGAAGGAATCGAAAATGTACGTGCAACGAAGCTACAGATGCTGATGACTCAGTTTGAACTTATGAGGATGAGAGATGATGAGACGATCTTGGAGTTTGAAGGCAAGATTAGAGATATTGCAAATCAATCTGCCAATCTGGGAGATAGGATACTGCAGGACCGGCTGGTCAAAAAGGTACTTCGTTCACTCTCCTCAAAATTTAAGATGAAAAGAATTACTATAGAAGAAAATAAATCTCTTAACAATATGACCTTGGATGAGCTGATTGGGTCGTTAAAGACCTTTGAGATGAATGAATAGTCATGTGACTCAGTAGGGGGAAATAAGAAAGAAAGCATAGCGTTTCTGACCTCTGCAAGCAATGAGGTGACCCAGTCAACAGAGGAATCTGATACTCCCGTTATTACTTTAACAGAGTTAGATGCAAAGGTATCTCTCCTGGCCAAGGGACTGAACAAGTTTATAAGAAAAAACAAGAAGAAGAATTATTCCTCAGAAGAGAGCAGACAAAGTGGAGTAAGCCTTGATTCAACAAACAGAAAGAATGTCATAACGTGTTATGAGTGTGGGAGGCGAGGACATATCCAATCAGAATATCCTACATATCTGAGAAAGAAAAAGTCATTCGTTGCTGCCTGGAGTGATGATAGTAGTACGTCTGAAGATGATGAGTGTAATTCTGTTGCATTCACTGCGAGTGTTCAACAGAACAGTATGTTACCAGCTCGAGGAAAAGATCAATGTATCACAATAGTTCCTGATGATGAAACAGATGACGAGGATGATATAGGTACAGTAGAGTACATCATCAAACAGTGGGATGGGGTTCTTAAGAGTACGAAGATTCTGAGAGAGCAAGTTGGAGCTCTTGAAAGAGAGAATGTTATGTTGAAACAAACACTTGGTGAGAAAGAGGCAAAAGCTCAAAAAATAGAAGGTGAAGAGAGTCAGTTGAAAGAACGGGTCAGTGTATTAGATGAAGAGAATCACATGCTAAAGCAGAAAGTGGCTGAAAAAGAGGAAAGAATTCTAAGAGTTGAAGAAGAACTAAAGAAGGCAAAGGAGTTTTGGGTGAAATTTGACAAGGGCAAACAACAATTAGATGATATACTTACTCAAGAGAAACGAGGATGTAATATACACGGACTAGGATACCGTGGTGCTAGTTCATCTCTGTAACCAGCTTACACTCGGACTCGCCCTAGACGGACCAGAATGTTTATTCCTACCTGTCATTACTGTGGGGCCTATGGACATATCAAACCTTACTGCTACAAGTTACAAAGATATTGGAGAAGGAATGAAAGTCATAGAAGAGTTAAATCTACTGCTCCAAATTTTGTCTAGATAAAGAAAGAGATTGGTCTCTTTGCTGCTCATACTGCTAGAAAATCAAAACTGAAGGAGTATGGTATTTTGATAGTGGTTGCTCTAGACACATGACAGGAAGTACAAAGTTTCTTACAAATCTTCAAATCTTCACAAGGAAAGTGGTGGCCAAGTTACTTTCGGTGATGGTGCAAAAGGATCTGTAGTTGGAAAAGGTGATTTGAATGTTAAAGGACTTCCCAAGCTAAAGAATGTGTGGTTGGTTGTGACCAGAACTTGTATGTTAAGTTTACCAAAGATGGCTGTCAGGTAATGGATGATAAACACATCTCTATATTGGAAGGAACAAGAACAGGTGATAATTGCTATAAGTTACTTTTGTCGCATCAGTGTCAGTACACTAGAGAGAATACTGCTCAACTGTGGCATGAGCGACTGGGACATATACATGCCAGAGGGTTACATAAGCTGGTGAAGTATGGAACGGTCAAAGGGTTGCCTACTCTAATAGGAACTGTTAGTACAGTGACGGGTACATCTGAAGCTACTAGTGTTGATACACCTGAAGTTACACTAGAAGGACTATCTATTGAAGAACCACCAGAAGATACGGAAGTGTCTTATATGGAGACCCAAGAAAGTGTTTCTGCTAAAGAAAAGGCACCGTCTATAAGAGTGCAAAAGAATCATCTGGCTGATGCAATAATTGGTAATGTAAATGAGGGAATGAAGACCAGAGGTAAGAAAAAGAATTATGAAGATATGGTTAAATTTGTGTGCTATACCTCACTAGTAGAACCCAAAAAAGTGGAAAAGGCTCTAAAAGATGAGTTCTGGATAAGAGCCATGCAAGAGGAACTTGAGCAGTTTGAGAGGAATGAAGTTTGGACACTTGTACCTCGTCCAACAAATTTAAATATCATAGGTACTAAGTGGGTGTTCAAAAACAAGACAGATGAGGAGGGTAATGTAATCAGAAATAAAGCAAGTCTGGTTGCACAAGGATATACCCAGGTAGAAGGAATTGATTTTGATGAAACTTTTGCATCGGTGGCTAGACTGGAATCAATTCGATTGCTACTTGCCACTGCTTGTATGATGAAGATAAACCTACAATAGATGGATGTAAAAATTGTGTCCCTGAATGCCTATTTGAATGATGAAGTGTATGTTGAACAACCGAAGGGTTTTGAAGATCCCCATAGACCAGACTGTGTGTATCGATTGACCAAAGCATTGAATGGACTGAAACAAGCACCTAGAGCTTGGTATGAGGTTGACACATTTTCTGTGTTCTAAAGGATTTACAAGAGGAGTAGACAAGACATTGTTTATTAAGAAAAGAGATCATGAGCTAACATACGCTCAGATTTATGTAGATGATATTATCTTTGGCTCCACCAGTGATTGTGCCCAAAAACAGTTTGTCAAACATATGCAAGAAGAATTTGAGATGAGTATGGTAGGAGAACTAGCTTACTTTTTGGGTTTTCAGATAAAACAGAGAGTTGAAGGTATCTTTGTCTCTCAAGAGAAACATGCTAGAAATTTAATTAAGAAGTTTGGATTGGAAGATGCCAAGGGTATGAGAACACCCATGAGTACAACAGATCGCATTTGCAGGGATGAAAATGGCACACCAGCAGATCCAACCTTATACAGGAGTATGATTGGGAGTTTGTTGTACTTAACTGCAAGTCGACCTGACATATGTTATAGTGTTGGTCTGTGTGCAAGATTCCAATCAGCACCGAAGGAGTCACATGTGAAGTCTGTTAAGAGAATTATACGATATGTCAAAAACACAATTAATCTTGGAATCTGGTATGCTGTGAACACAAGTAATGTATTGGCAGGATATAACGATGCAGATTGGGCAGGAGATGCAGATGATAGAAAAAGTACTTTGGGTAGATGCTTCTATTTAGGCACTAATCTTGTGTCCTGGTACAGCAAGAAGCAGAATTTCATATCAATGTCCACTGCTGAAGTGGAATATATTGCAGCAGGAAGCTGTTGTGGATGAAGCAAATGCTGGCTGATTATGGTGTACCGAGTGGGGTACTCACAGTGTACTGTGATAATACAAGTACTATCAACATTTCAAAGAATCCAGTACAACATTCAAGGGCGAAACACGTTGATATTCGACATCATTTCATATGAGAACTAGTTGAAGGTGGAAAAGTTACATTGGAATACTTATCGATTGAGAATTATCTGGCAGGCATATTTTTAAAGAGTTTGGATGCAGAAAGATTTGAGTTCCTTCGTGGAGCTCTTGGGCTATGCTGTATCTGAAAGAGTACCAGTTAGTGTACTTAGACTTGTAAGTCTAAGTACACGGGAAAAGAAAAAAAAAAACCCCAAAAACTGTATTTCAGGAGAAGGTGAAAAAGTAAGGGTATGGGTTTGTAAGAAGAAGAATACAAGAAGGTGAAAGAGTAAAGGAAAAAATTGGATTTTTCGTGTTCGTTGCACTCGATTGTACTCTTGGAGCTCGACGAAGACGAAGAGTGAGAAAACCATAGCGAGGACGTGTTGCGACGCTGGGACAGCGAGTTCAACAACAGATTCAGCCTTCACAAGTGATAGCCAAGGTACGAAAGCTACTAATCTGTCTTCATCTTCTATACCCTCGTTAAATGGTGATGAGTACAGCGATGATGGGGACTCGATGGCTGTTTCGGTAGAGACTCTAACTGTTGCTGCGGAAATGCCCTCCGAGGTACAGGAAAGGGATTTGATGGAAGATGATATCCTACTCCTGAAATTTTTTGATAATCTAGTAAGGAACAAACGCACGGTACACACAAGTGTACCTCAGAAGCATAGAAGCATGACGTTTGAAAGTAGTGAAGAAGAGGAAGATGACTTGCCTCTCATCATTCCCCGCAAGTGCAAGCTTGTTTCTCACTCAGATCGAAAAGTGCGACTTCGGTAATCCACGATTTTACAAAAACAGAAGGGTATACGACCAGGAGATTCACCCATTAGAGTGGATGTAGAAGAAGAGGAGGAAATGGAAGTTCAAGCTGCCGCATTAGTGTAAGACAGCTAGCTTAGAAATCTCGAGCTCAAACACCAGGGGATATGCATGAAGATAAAGGAAAGGGTGTCCCACATGTTGCGGGTAAGTCGAAATCTGGCTATACATAACAAAGGGAATTGCGCACTAAAAGGTCCAAGCCTCACCCAAAAGCAAAGAATGCAAAATTTGCAAATGCAAATGCAGAGAAGAGATTTCTAACAGTGATAAAGAAGGAATTTCGTCCAGAAAAGAGTTGTCTTTGGATGAATTCAAGATAATCGTTCCATTGTTGGAACACCTTGGATTCATGAGACCTGTTACTCATATTACACGGTATTCGCCAGCAGTTGTGCAAGAGTTTTATGCAAATATGATAAGACCAAGACAGAGTATGAGTTGCAAAGACAACACACATTGCTGATTATCTTGGAATTCAGTTGTGCAACATAGAATCAGACGAGACAGAAAATGGAACTATGCTAAAGGAATTGACAGGTGGTAAAATACATTAGTGGCCAGCTTCACATGTATTTCCAGCTTCGAAGTTAACACCAATGTACTCAGCGCTTCACAAGATTGCAATCTGGAATTGGGTGCCAACCAGACATAGAGGAACTATTCACAAGAGTATGCTGGATTTTCTATACAAAATAGGCACAGAACAGAAAATAGATCTGAGTGGAAGGATTTTTGAACAGATTGTCAGAGTATCGGAACAAACGGATAAAGAAGGGTGCCTCACGTTTTCGTCCTTGATTCACGGTATCCTTAATAAGCAGAAACCTCTGGGTCTCATAGAATTAGTGATGGTTCATACCAAAAAGAATAGGTTGCGAAATAAGACGAGCACCTTGTAGAAGGAAAAGATGTCAGAAGATGGTATGGTTTCAATCTTTGAAAAAGTTCAACCTACTGAGAGATCAGGACCAATGGTGAGTATCGGTGTGACGACTCCTCTGCCCTTATCTCTACCATTAAGTGCAATTACAACTGACAGTACACTTATGACTGTAGTATGTGATGGACCTCCGACTGTTGTATCTGTGGCATCATCACCCTCTCGATATGCCTGCAAGGGAAGGTCCGCTACCATAATCAAATCCGCTACCTACCAGCACTCAAGGAACAAGTCTTGCTCCGAACACATCTGATGCAGTTCGTATGCCACCTCCACAAACAAGGGATGACATTAACCTCGAATCGTCTCTAGCACACTCTGTGCATCAAGGTGCTCAGTCTTCAGGTATTTCTTTTGATCAGATGACTCATTATTATCTAACTCGGCGGTTGCAGAGTGTGAAGAATGAGATGGATGACTTAGGGCGAAGGCACAATTTTCTAAGGAATGAGATAAAACTTTTAAAGTATCTCATTTCCAAGAGAAACCAGCCTCCCTTTTCTCAATAGAGGATCTATGAGTGGCTTTTTTTGACAAAAAGGGGGAGAAGAGTATAATAGTGTGATCAATTTCAGAAATTTCAGAAAACTTTCTCCTATTTGCTTACGTCTATTACTTAGTATTGCCTATCGTTTAGCTATATGTGTATCTGGACACAGTTGACATTTCATAGTTGATGGATACAATTGACTGACGATAGGGTGTATGGATTTATGAAATTGACTAATGACGGGATGTGTGGTTTGATGTGTGGATTGTGCACTACTAACGAGGATGATATGATTTCAGGTCCTTTTCTACTCATTTATGTGAATATGCCTACGTGAAGAATTGAATGCTCATTTCTGAGAAAGTATACATGTTTAGAACTCAGAATAAGTATATAGTGTGTAGCTGAATTCAAATGAGTGTGAATCTATGATATCAAGGAGTTTCGTCGAAAAGAACCAAAGGGGGAGAATGTTGGCGCATGGATGTTTGCTTGTCTATTTATAACAAAACACATCTTGATTAAGAGTTCTAGGAAGTCAATCTGATTTAGAATTCTAGTCCGAGTAAGAGACAAAAATTATAAACTGAAGTGTTTGAGTTTCCTAGTTGATATAGGAAAGAAATCAGCACAGGATATGATTGAGGCTAAATATGGAACAGACGAGAAGTCTAGAGTGTTTGAGTTTCCTAGTTGATATAGGAAAGAAATCAGCACAGGATATGATGTGACTAAAGACAGAAAAGGACATGGTTAACCCTAAAGATATATATAGCACAATATGCGTTGGATTAGGGTTACACAGAAACTGAAGATTATCTAGCAAGGATGAGTTTGAGGTGGAGTTAGAGGAGAGAATCCATACACGTACATCTGGTTTTTTGTGTGAAGTTATTGAAGATGATCAAGAGGTCTACAAGCTTATCAAGAAGCTATTGACCATCGTAATAGTATTCTCATCCTGAGAAGACTGCGTGAAGAAACTCCCTGAAGATAGGGAACACACTAAGGGAAAGACTTAGTGTGGGGGTATCGAAGGGTTTCTATTGAAGTGGAAAACAGGAAGCATGTCTAGAAAGAGCCTGTTGTTCGAGTCCTTGAGAGGAGGAGAACATATTACTGTAAGTCTTGTTGTTGAACTTCTATAATACTCTTACTAGTGGATTCTGATACCCTGGGCCGAATGCCCCGCAGAGTAAGAACGATTAGTTCTGAACTGCGATAACAAATTGTCACTGTGTTTATGATATATAAGTATAACGATAAGTGTCATTACACCAGTCCTTGGGTGTAAGTACACTCCTGCGTACACGTACTAAGTTTAGTGGGATTTCTATAAGTACACTCCTGCGTACACGTACTAAGTTTACTGGGATTTCAAATTTCCCTCCCCCACTAGCTGCCTTTGACATGCAAATATGTTTCTCCATCTCTCGATCGAGCTCAGTCTAGTACTTTGATATCCTGACTAGAGAATCAGAAACGATTAATTCTTAACTATGACAGCAACAGAGATCAAAATCGAATACAAGAGGCGATCAAACTCTAGACGCATAAACGTTCTGGAGCACTGATGCGACACCGACTACAGACCAGTGTTGGTGGAAGAAGAAGAAGATGCATATTTATAGAAGCCAACTCATTAATCATCAACCTTTTATAGTCTATACATCTACTCCAATGTTGCTCTAACTTCCGATTAATTATATTATTGATGTTGTAGGTTAAGTTTTTTCCTTTTTCCCTTTGTTTTTGAATTCTATTGTTCAAATCTTGAGCGTGATAGATTGTATGGAAGTTTAAGCAAAGGCATTGGGAGAGGGAAGATTGTCATCCGAAGGAGATTGACAATTCCATGAGCAGGCAAGAGCCCTGGGTAATAGCTCAGGTGGTCTTATTTCGGTCATCGCTGCTACAGGTCTCAGGTTCGAATCTCCATGACAGCGATAAAATTACACGACAGGGAGCCAATACACAATGGATATCACACGGTCGGGAGTAATACATTGTAAAATGTAAGCCATTTAAAAAAAAAAAAAAATTCATGAGCAGGCAAGTGACTTTCTCCAAATGGAGAAATGATTTGCTTAAGGGAAGATTGTCATCAACTTCTCTCAAGGAGATTCTCATAGCTCTCTATATCTCTCTCCTCTCTCTCTCTCTCTCTCTCTCTCTCTCTCTCTCTCTCTCTCTCTCTCTCTCTCTATCTCTCTCTCTCTCTCTCTCTCTCTCTCTCTATATCTCTCTCTCTCTCTATATATCTCTCTCTCTCTATATATATATATCTCTATCTCTCTCTCTATCTCTCTCTATCTATAATATATATCTCTCTATATATCTATATCTCTCTCTCTCTATCTCTCTCTCTCTCTGATCTCTCATCTCTCTCTCTATCTCTATCTCTATATATATATATCTCTCTCTCTCTCTCTCTCTCTCTCTCTCTCTCTCTCTCTCTCTCTCTCTCTCTCTCTCTCTCTCTCTCTCTCTCTCTCTCTCTCTCTCTCTCTCTCTCTCTCTCTCTCTCTCTCCATTTCCACCTTATCAATGCTTTTGGTGAACTTAGGGGTGGTCACGGGTTGAGTTTTTAAAAACCCGAACCCATCCCGAGAAGCAATACCCAAAACCCAAACCCGTTTAAAACCCGATTGGGTTTTCAAAACCCAAACCCAAAACCGACCTGAAGCCCTACTTTGCAAATCCAAACTCAACCCGACCCGAACCCTTATTTTACAAACCCAAACCCAATAAAAACCCGTTGGTTTTTTTTTTTTAAAGAAAACTAAAATAATTGAAAAAAATCATTAAAAATATTTAAAACTTAAAAATATTATATTTACATTAGTCATTAGGTGGGGTTCAAGTTTTCTGGGGTAAAATCGAACCCGACCTAACCCGGGATCAGGTTTGGCTTCCCAAACCCAAACCCGTGGGTTAAATTTAAGAATCCAAACCCGCTATTTTCTGGTGGGGTCGAGTCAGATTCCCTGCCAAACCCGACCCGATGCCCACCCCTAGGTGAACTATCCGTCGTGTTCTGCGATGTTGTTCTGACTCACAGATGATTGCTCATAGTATTTCTAAACTTCATTGGCATGTCTCTGTTTTCTTTATTAGTGGTAGATACTCTAATGATTGATGAAAACGTCTGGGTTGTATTTCTGTTGTTTGTTGCTCTGACTATTTTAAATGCAGGAGCTTCTGACTTTTTGTCAGACTTCAATTATCTACTCTTGACATACTCAGCCTGTTGACTTTATACTGTTCAATATTTTAACAAGAATGTCGGTACTGTTGTCATTAGTATCATCTTTGGAAACGAAAATTGGTCTATGGTGATTTAATTTTCACTTGGTTCGTTCACGTTACTTTATGAATTGGCAGCATTACGTTATTGCGTTTTTTCCATTGAGGAAACCGACAGCTAGTAGACAACAAATATTTTGGAAGAACTTACTTTCGACCTTTGTGGTTCTTTATAATGTTGATCATAATGAAATGTTTCCTGAGATATTCATGAGTGGCTTAGATCTAAGCTGAAGCAGGTTGTTGATTCAAATTTTATATTGTTTCCCTATTTGGATTGGGGTGGTTGGAGAAGTGAACATTTAATGGATTGGGGTGGTTGGAGAAGTGAACATTTAATGGATTGGGGTGGTTGGAGAAGTGAACGTTTAATGGATTAGAGTGGTTGGAGAAGTGAACATTAATTTAATGGATTGGGGTGGTTGGAGAAAATTCACTTTTGCCAACGAATTTTTTTCTAGCGAGGTCAATTTCGCTAGCAAAAGTCACTTAATGCTAGCGAAAGATATAAAATCGTTGTAAAAAAATTATTTTTTAAATTCTGAAAAATTTATGCTAATAATTATTTTATTTCATTGTGTAGACGCTAAAATGTGATTGGCCCATCTATAGTGAACCTAGTCGCTTATTTACGGTGAGCCCAGTCGCTCATCTTCGGTGAGCCCAGTCGCTCATCTTCGGTGAGCCTAGTCGCTCAACAACGGTGAGCCCAGTCGCTCATCTACGGTGAGCCCAGTCGCTCATCTACGGTGAGCCCAGTCGCTCATCTACCGTGAGCCCAGTCGCTCATCTTTGGTGAGCCCATTCGCCCACCAGTCCATCGATCGCTCGTCACAAGGTCGTTGTGAGCTTGTCCATCAATTTTTGAAGTCAGCATTTAACAGCCCATCGCAGGGCCCGGTGTTTCGCCATGACATCAACCTCATCATCGCCAAAGTCATCACTCCACTACTACATCATCACTACCTAGTTGCCAGTCATATCTTAAACCACCTCAAACTCAAATCGACCAAGTCAGGTCGACCAACAGAAGGAGCCTGAAAAAGGCAAGTCCCACCATCGATTCCCTCATTCTAAGGATCGACAGAGGGAAAAGAGGGAAGTACCCAGTCCTCCATCTGACTCACTAGAAGTAGAGAAGCAGGATTGAGATCCTCTTTCTGATGATTGACCTCCAACAACTTACCCAACCCACTACAAATAGCCAGAAGCACTCTCGAACCAGAAGTTCCAGCAACTTGCCGTTCGCTGAAGTTCATATAGTTCAACCGAAGTAGCTCTACATGTTCACGGGAAAAGTCCATATGCCGAAACATGCGGAACACAATTACTTCTGTCCAGCCGACCAAAGCTATCATCATTCATTGAACAAGAAACTTCAGTTGATAGATCAACTTCATAAGAAGTAGTAGCTTCTCTACATGTTAATCAGAAAAGTCCATGGAAATGTCCATCCTCTAATTTCCATTTGCAATGGGTTTGTAATTTTTCCCCCCCCCTCTTGTCGGTTCAAACCAATCGATCATCATTTTGCCCCGATGGTCCCCTGGGTCTTCCCCATCACAATCTCCCCATCGTTGCCTCCCCTCAGCCTCCCCCCCTCATCAGGTCCCCCCTCCTCATCGGCCTCCCCCCTCATCGCCTCCCCATCGGCCTCCCATATCGTTCATCAGGTATACATGCATCGGTCATCGGGCGTCGCATCGGGTGTCCTCAGGTATGTTGCATCGTCATGCATCCCCATCGGGTGTCACATCGGATCATCACATCGTTCATCGGTGTTTATCGTTGTCTTTATCGTTTTGTGCCACCTTTTTTGGTTGTTCCTTTGGACCACTTTGGGCCATTTTACTTCACTTTACATTTTGTTGCGACACTTTGTTGTTACTTTGATTTGGTTATTTTGTTTGTTCTTTTGGTTACATTTCTGATTACTTTCTTTGTTCTTTTGGTACATTTTTTTTGGTTGTTCTTTGGGATTACCTGATTTGCCTTCCCTGAACCCATTTCCCCATTTCCTTTGACCTTCTTTTGTTATTTCCCCTGACCCCCCTGGTTCCCCTTTGTTATCTTTTTTCCCCTGGCCCCATTTCCCCCCATTTTGTTGTTCCCCATGGCCTTTCCCCCAGCCCCTTCCCCTCGGGCCCCTCCTCAAGCCCCTCCTCACCCCCCTCCCCTTCCTCTGGCATGGTTCCCCCTCAGCCCCTTCCCCCTCAGCCCTTTCAGGTGGAGGTGGATTTTCCTGAGGCGGAGGAAGGAGGAAAAGGAAGGAAGGGGCCTTTCGGAGGTTGGGGAGAGAGGGGTTGGGGAAAAGGAGGGGAGAATTTCCATTTCCCCTGAAGTGTGGGCCCCCCTTGTGACTGCATGTGCATGGAGGAGCGTGTCGCCAGGCGTAGCAAATTTGGTCCCCCTCTTCAGCAGTCTAAAGTAACTTGTCCTCTACAACTACCGCCAGATGGTCCTCGACGGCCCCACCAGCACAATCAGCAATAGATGGCATGGGGAGGTCCTCGTCGAATCACATGCCGACAAGATCCTCCAGTGAAATGTGGTTCTGCACGGCTAGCTCCAAAAGATGGGGAGCTCCAATTCAGAGAGATCCAAAGACTCCTCCAAAGTCAAATCTTACTCGTACATAAATGATACATGCATATTTTTATTTTAGTTGCTCAATATATGGCTCGTATATTCATGCATATTATTATATGCATACAGAACTTTGAAATTAATAACTAACTAAAGCATAGCAGCTTGAAAGTTTTCAGAGGTTTCACATTATCTTACATAATTACATTGATACATGCATGTATATTCTACTCACTATTTAATATATATCCTTTCTCAGCCGTTCCATTGTGGCGCCTGGCCTCACCAAACTTATATCTCGTGATATTCCGTTCCATCATCCCAATTTTCTGAATGTTCTGAATATCGGATGCTGCTCTTTTGATTGATCAGTAAGTACAAACTCCGCGAAAGAGAGAATGTTTCGTGCTTGCTAGACAGAGAATTGATTTTTCTTATCTTTCTAAAGCCAAAATTGGGTGACCAAATAATTCACAATCATACTCAGAAATAGATGGTGACTACTACTTTCCTAATAAACAGCTCGTTCTTTTGGTCTCCAGAGCCAATGACGCATTATTGAACACAATCGCCGCGACGGTCTCAAATTTGCTGCACCCAAAGGCGTAGCCTTGGGCTGCACCCCGCTCTCACAATGGGGTGGGGCCCACACCGACCCTATGTGAGAGCGGAGTGCAGCACAAGGCTACGCCTTGGGCGCAGCAAATTTGAGCCCCACCGCGACACCCCCTTCCCGCGATTGGGATTCCCCCCACGGCCATGACTTCCCGCGCCACGACTCCCCCCTCCTCGTCTCTTCTTCCCCCCTCTTTGTCTAGGGCCCCACCCCATTGTGAGAGCAGGGTGCAGCCCAGGGCTACGCCTTGGGCACAACAAATTTGAGCCCCTCGCCCTCTGGCTACGTCTTTTTGGCCCTCCAGGGAAAACGAAAGGAAGAAAGGTCGAAGAAAGGAAAACGTTAAAATCCCAAGTGACAATGGAAGTAAAAAAATCATGAAAAATAACTGAATAACGGGCTAAGTCGTGGAAAATAACTGAAGACCAGACTGGGCCATGTCTAGGATGGGCTCAAATTTGCTATGCCGAGGGCGTTGCCCTGGGCGACGCCCGGGCTCCCTCCGCACGACACGCAATCGCGCGTGGGGCCCACACCCAAGGGGGAAAATGGGAATTTCCCCCTTGGCCCTCCCCTCGTCTTCCCCACAATCTCCGCCCCCTCCCTCAATCTCGGCCACCCTCCCCGATCTCCGCCCCCTCCCTCAATCTCCACCACCCTCCCTGATCTCGCCCCTCCCTCAATCTCGGCCACCACCCTCCCCGACCTCCGCCACCCCCCTCCCGTAACCCCCCAACCCCACCCCCCACTCCCTCCCCACCCCGATCCGTACATTCCTTCCCATCATGCCCACATCATTGTCATATGGTACCATTCCACACATCATTTCCCATCCATTTCTTTACATATCGTTACATTTCAGGTACATCAGGTTCACCCATCATTTTCACATCATCATATCACATTATCATGTCATTTCACATTTCCATCATCATTTATCATCATAATTTCCCCATTCATGTTCAGCATGTCACATAAGTATATGGATCAACATCGGTTTATCCCCTCCATCCCACATCAATCGGCAAATCATCGGATCATCATCCCGGCATCAAGCGACAAATCATCCTGCATCCACGTGGCGGCCCATTTTTTCGGTAAAGCGTGCATCCATTCCATCAGCGTTCATCGGCGGTTCCCATCGCCCTTCCCCCACCTTCCCCTACCCCCCACCCCCTTCCCCCTCCACCTTCCCCTCCCCCTCCTTCCCCCCCCTTCCCCTCCTTCCCCCTTCCCCTCCCCATTCCCCTTCCCCCTCTCCTTCCCCCTCCCCTTCCCCCTCCCTTCCCCCTCAGCCCCTCCCCATCAAGGGGGGGGGGCTGGGTGAGTGAAAAGGGCAAGGGGGCACAGGGCAGAAGGGGGAGGGGGGGCAGGGGGGGGGGGGGGTGAGGAGGGGGGCATGGGGGGGGTTGGGGAAAGGAGGGAAGGGGGGAGAGGCAGGGGCGGAGATTGTGGGGAAGACGAGGGGAGAGGCAAGGGGGAAATTCCCATTTCCCCCCTAAGGTGTGGGCCCCAAGCGTGATTGCGTGTTGCTCGGAGGGAGCCCGGGAGTAGCAAATTTGAGCCCGTCTAGGATGATGGACAGGACGGGACCAATAAAAAGCAACTTGAGAAAAAATTGCTTAATGGGAAGGAAAAAAAAAGATGTTAGCGGAAAATTTGAGAGCGTTGACATGACACCTTACAGAGTGTTTCTAACCCCCAAATTTTAGATTGGGCTACCTTTCTATAAAGCAGAATTTCTTTCTAAGTTTTTCTACAGCCCCCAATCGCAGCCGCCCCTTGTAAATGTGAAGAGCTATTGTTTTTATGGACATGCCCTTAATTTGGAGTCGTGTGATCTATTCTTCACATGCACGAAGGTCAGCTGCAATTCGAAGCAATAACAAAATGCTACGACTCCCACCTAAAAAAAAAACTGACCCATTATCACATGCACAGGATATCGATCCACAAGGACATGTAGGCTAAGTACTAACATTTGTGTCCTCATAAATAAACAATAAAGCTTGAGATTCGTCATGAGATAGAGGTAAGGGTCATGTCCCCACTCGAGTATTTTTGTGGTGGACCTAGATTTTTTAATATATATATATATATATATATATATATATGTACTATAACTATTTTACCTACTCTCACTAGTACAAAACCTCCTTTTGGTGACTGGTTTCTCAAAACCAGTCCCTAAAGGTTATCTATATCGATTGATTTTTTTTATGGGCACCGGTTTATCTATGTCAGTCTCAAAAAAAAATTATTTGCGATTGATTTTAATTATCGGTCACCAATATTTTCATTTAACGATTGTTATTCCAGTCATTATTTTGACAAAATATATGGACTGTTGGTATAGTCAGTCCTTAAAAAGGAAAAATATTAGGTGACTGGTGGGTACAATCACCATTTCATAATATATAAGTGATTCCATTCAACCTTGACCAAATATCTATCTCTTCGCGATTGTTACCAGACCCTAAGGTGACTGTTTATATCAGTCGATGCATTCATAAATTTTCCCTTCCCACTCTCCTTCTCCTCGTACGTGTTCTCCCCGTCAAAATTCCCATCCTTCATGGCATGCATGCTTCCCATCCACCTTCCGGCAGAAATTCATTCGAAGCCGGCTGAAATCGAGAAGAGAATCAGGAACCGCCAGCTGAAATTGAGTTGAGAGAGTTTGGAACCTGTAGCGGGCTGGTCGATCGAAGCTCACCGCTGCAACGGTCGATCAAAGCTCTCATTTCTCCTCCCGTTTGGTCTATCGAAGGTGAGTTAATATCTCATTCTCTTCGCTTTCCTAATTTTTATTCTTCTTCTTCTTCTTCTTCTTCTTATTCTTCTTCTTCTTCTTCTTCTTCTTCTCCTCCTCCTCCTTCTTCTTCTTCTTCTTCTTCTTCTTCTTCTAATTTCAGTCAATTGTAGGCTTCTTGTCGATTCTCTCTGCTCTGTTTCCTTATCATTCCTGCTTAGTGTAGTTGTTTCGATTCCGCATCGGAATACCCTTGGGTCGGCAATATCTTCTTCTTCTTCTTCTTCTCACTTCATCAATTGTAGGCTTCCCGTCGATTCTGTCTGTTCTGTTTCCTTATTATTCCTGCTTAGTGTAATTGTTTCGATTCCGCGTTGGAATACCCTCGGGTCGGCAATACCGCAGCATTTGGCCGGATTGGATCGGGCGAGTGGGATATTGTGTTCTCAATTTGTCGAATCAAGTATCTTATTTGAGTTTACCCTAAATACAAGAGGAAATAAGAATCTCCTCGCTCTTTAATCATCCAATTCCGCTTCTCTCCTTGGTCATGTTATAACTGTCAAAATCATAAGTTCTATTTCATGTCCTGATTGAGTGTTTATAAAAGTGAACCCATTGCATATAACCTAAATGTACGAGGGCGGATTATCCCTAACCTCACACAAATCCCCCATCTACTTGCCTAGACCAGTATGGGCATACATTGCCTATGCTAGTCTACCCAACCTACCCTCCTGAGATTAAATCAGGTTCCTAAATCACGCGTAATCATTAGTTAAGCGACCAATCGAACACTATATAAGCATGCATAAGACCCCATATCATAGATTTATTCTCAAAATACTAAAATAAATTAAAATATCACATAACTACATTGCATCACACCCCCCAAGTAAGGATTTAAATGTGCATCTACTCTGAATACAAATCAAATCTTAAATCCTTATAGGGTTGAAATTGCATAAAATTATGAAAAACAAGATAAAGTACAAACTCTATGTGTATGGTATATACTTATTGTGGGTTGAATCCTCCTCCCGAATAGAAATCCCCTATAAAAATGCTCCCTATTTCCTCCATTGATGTTTTCGCACAAGCCCTAGACTCCTTTAATTCGAACCCCAAGTCTCCTTTATTTAGAATGAAAATTCAGTTAAGTGGTTGGGAGTCATATGACGCCCAATCACTCAAACAACATATTTTCTTTGAAAAGCTACGACGCCATATGATGCCTAGACTATTCCATGGAGCCCATTCACTTAAATATTAGGGGTGCCTGATTTCGTAACTTGACGGCATGGTGCCCACATGGTACTATGCCCCCCACTAACTGCTACAACGCTCAATACTTTTATGGCTAATATGTTCATTTTAGCTCTGAATTGCATAAAAATTCTTTTGTAGCTCCTATTTTAGCATTTTGCATGTTTTTTGGGCAAACCATAAACAAGTAATAAGTTATAGATTACTAATTAATAGGTATACAGATTACTAATCAGATACATAAATCAGTTCAAAAAAAGATTCAAGCTAACATGAGAGCTAAAGATCTTGAGATAGGAAAGAATATTTTCAAGGCTTTGCTAGAGCATAGGTTGCAAACTTTCCTTGCTGACTTTGAAGGAGTCAAAAGTTGATTCCTAGGGTGGGTGTTTGGTTATTGTCTTTGGGGCTTCTTTGACAAAAGTTGGAGAGAATAGATGAAGAAACTACTGAGACAATGGAAGCTGGATTAATTATTTGAAGAAAGTTTGGTTTGGTCTTTGCTGCTACTTGTCTGGACAAAGATCATATGAAGTGCGTTCGACACTTTCTAAAGACTTCTGAATGTGGTTATTTTGATTTGGTATGAGTTGTGATATGGAATATGATGAAACACATATATAGGATGTGTAAAATTTTGTGTTGTTCTGTTGTCAGCAAGGTCAGTGTACCTCATGGTTAACAAAGTGGTGACATACATGATAGGGGGAGTGATTTTGAAATTCATAATTGATGAAGAGTTTTGTCAAAAAGAGCCCAAGAGGGAGATTGTTAAAACAAAGTTGTTTGGCTATTTTTTAACAATCTGCCAAGCAGTGAAATTAGTTTCCAAAATTGGCAAAACCTCTACAAGAATGAAAGATGTTTTGAACAATAAGTTTATATGGTAATTCTTGCTTGAACGAAGCCTCACATGTGAACAGTGTACACCATAGTGTACAACATGATGCACAAGGGGAGCAAAGTTCAAAAGCCATGCAAAGTTTTCTTTTTGTCAAAAAGAGCCATAGGGGAGACTGTTAAAACAAAGAACTTGGCTATTTTTGAAAACCTACTGATTAGTTTGGGAACGCTCTTCAGTGGAGGACTTCTAAATACTAACTCTTTAAAAGAGTTCTTTTTCAAAAATAAATCTTTGGAAAATTGTGTTGAATACGTTAATAAAAAAATTTCATTGTTTTTTTTTATATTTGTATTGACTATAATACCCTTATATATAATTAAAAATTATTTTAATGAAAATACAAAATATATAACATAAAGTTACAATTTCATGGGAATCTGTTGATAAACAAAAGAAAAAATTTCAACGATGACAATAATCAATAATAAATGACATTATTTTGAAAAACGTGTTAGAAAGTACTTACAACTTATGTGCCTCCTTCACGGAAGAGCTTGGTTTCCCTGCTTTTCCAAAGAGATGGTTTTTAACTTTACCAAAGCAAACATCTTAAAAAAGGAAACATATCCAAACGTGATTATTTTACCTGAAGTTACTTTTCTTTCTAAGGAGCTTCTAGGAGACTCGAAGTGATGCAAACGAGGCCTAAAATATAGTCACGATTATGAGATGGATAAAGAAAACATGATTTCCCATGGGTCCCAAGTTTCCTCGGTAAAAAAAGAATTTGTTTCCAAATTAGAAAATATTGTGACAAATCATAGATGGAAATCATGCGAGAGTGAAAAGTGAAGAGGAACGCGAGTTTTCCTAAAAATCTAGGTTCAATCTTATGAAAGATATTTCAAATCAAACAATGGTGAATTATTGCAATCGTAATTAAATTAGGATTAATGGTCAATATTGATAGGAATACGGACCACTCATTCTTGAAGAGGTCTTGCACCTCCGGCCTCGCCATGCTCTTCTCTTCCATGTAAGACTCAATGATAGACACAATATGCCTTCTCTTTTTTTTGAACTCACATGCAGTTTTTCGCAAATAATTAATATTCTTGTTGAGGAATATATATGTCTAACTAGCTTGCTTTAATAAAGTTCAAAGTTATGTTACGAACAGAACTTACCTCATTGGTGACAAGATCATCCATGAACTGACAAGCCTTTGTAGCAGCTTTGATGATTTTTGGCTGAGAAATCCACCATTCGAATACCTTGATTGAAGCTTCTTTCATGAATACTAAGGTAAGGTGGAAAGTTGCAGGGTAACCACAGCTGAAAATCAAGGGTTGATTTTCAAGGGTTGATTGAGAAAAAACTGGGGAATTAATTATCAAGGGTTGATTGAGAAGAAATCAGGGAATTAATTATCAACAGTTAATTGAGAAGAAATCAGGGAAATCATGGAATTGATTAACAGACCACCAATCAATCATCTACCATAATGAATAGCATGAGGGACTATATAAATGTATGGAGGCCATATTACAAGACACGACTTTTAGAAGAGTAATTTTGAGAATTTGAGAAAGTCAGTGTCTCTGTGTAGTAGATCTTCATCTATTCTCTTATTCAGAAGTAGTTCAAGAGATGGAGACGGAGTTGCAACAGGAGCTGCAACAAGCCTTCTAGTCTGTACTGGAGACAAACAGAGTCTTTCACTTCGGAAGCTCGTACTGAGGGGGAGCTTCAGTTAGGATAATAATCAAACTATTCACGTCACAAGAGTAAGTCAGTTCAAGGTTGGAGCTTGAAAGAAGTTTAAACACCTTGATAAAGGTCACCATAACACTCAAACATAGCACTCTACCGTTCTTTCTCTAACATTAGACAGCTTCTGCGCTAATTCTTTCTCCTTCCACCACCAGAGACATTAAATCAATGAATTGTCTAGTCTAGTACCGTGACTACAATATGTTCTCTAGCTAGTACTTACTATTTTAGATTTTGATTACTTGTTTTAAATTTTTTTCACTGGGATATTCATGGAAATTAAGTAACTACTTGAATGGGTATTTCGGTATTAATTAATGAAAATCTCATCCGGGATATTATTGGAATAGTATATAAATATTGTAAAAGTGAGAAAGAGATCAAGAAGTTGCCGTTAAGATTTCTTGTTTAATTATACCAATTAAATTCAGTAAGTTGGAATTCAATAGTATTTCCTACCTTGAAACTTCCTTTTCCTCCCTCTGGTGAATGGCCTAAACAAGATTGAAATCCAACTTAGAATATTCAAGTAATTTGTGCATGTTTTCATATGTCTTGGGGTCAAAAACAAAATTCATGGCCTCGAAATCTCCTCGTACAATGTGATGAAATTGTTAGTGCATTCGCATGGGCAATATTGTCATTCTTTGACAAAACTATACATGGTAAATATGCAGCCAAGGTTTCTTAATTTTAGTAAAATACATATCCTAATTGAACCAGAAAAGGAATGATCGAATCATTCAAAATATACTAACCAAGATCTTTGGAATATGGAAGTAAAGAGATTACGAAGAGATTGTGATTGAGATACGAGAAGAAATAAATAGACAAAAAAAGATTGAGTGGCAATCAAATTAGATGATTGATCAAGCAATCTAATTAGATGATTGATCAGGCAAAGGAAAGTTAGAGTAATCAATCCCTAAATTATGGGTGCTAACTATAAAAAATATATAAAGGCATGGAGGCCAAGGAGCAAGATATGAACTCAGAGGTTATGAAGTATTCTATGAGAGATTGAGTTCGTGTTTATGGTGAGATTATTCGTTCTTCATCAATCTACTTATTGAGAAGTTGTTGTAAAGATGAAGTTGATGTTGCAACCAATGTTGTAGTTGATGTTTCAGACTATGCATGAGACAGTCTGAGCTTTCTTGACAAAGGCGTACACTAAGGGGGAACTTCAATGTGGATGATAACCAGACTACTCATGTTGAGGAGTAGCTCATTCAACGTGGGATCTTGAAATATACTCACTTTTTTTCATGTTGAACAAGGTGTTTGAGACACCTGTGTAAACCTTGTTGGAGAAGTTTTGTAACATAGTTCATATAGTGGATCATTATCATCCTGGGCTTCACAACCCCACAGATTAGGAACTGATTTTGTTCCAACCTGCGATAACATAGTGTGTGTCAATTGCTTTTGTTATATTTTAATCTGTTCATACTAACGTTTCACACGAAGTTTAAACATCGCCATAAACATTCCTACTAGCACTAGAACGAACTTTCCTAAGTATCTTGCATTTGTGCTCAGTAATCTTTTGTGAGTGGGTAACTCAAGAGCCCGTTGTACCTATTTTGCGAGAAGCGGATCGAGAATACTGGGCACGGAGGATTTAAGGTGCATGGATGTGAAACCTATGGCCTCGTCTAAGATGTCTTCTCCCTGTATTCCTAGAAATGTTGCTTCATACAAACTAAGAAAACCTTTCACATCTTTTATTAGGTTATCTTTGAATGTTTTTCCTTGCTCGCCCTTGAACTTCTCGAATACATCTGCATGTATACTCAATATATTAATGCAAAGAAATTAAGTACCTATCGTAATTATAAAACTTAAGTAGCTACGTACTACCAGAGAAGAGAATATTATTTTTTGATGAAGGTTTTTGTTAGTGCCAGCATGTATGAAGGATTGACATTCATTGAACAAAACCACATATGAAATATGCCTTGGGTGATTTGGTGATCTCTCTAATATGAAAATAATAGATGCATGATTATATCAAAAGGAGAAGGCAAGAGAAAATCATGGGTCGATTGAGATGAAATCAGGGGAGTGATTACCAAAGATTGATAGAGATGAAATCAAGGGATTGATTATATCAAGATTGATTGAGATTGAATTAAGGGATTCATATGCATTCATGGATTAATTGGGATATGATTGTGAGACTGATATGTGATTGATATATATTCAAGGAATGATTAGGATAAGACTTATGGGATTGACATCTAATTCTACAATGAAGCACTTACCATAAGAAGTTAGCACATAAGACTATATAAGGGAAAGAAGGCCTTGATACATGACACGACTTTTGGAGTAGTGATTTCGAGTATTTGAGAAAGTCAGGGTCATAGTGTGATGTAGTTGATCTTCATCTATTCGCTTATTCAAAAGCATTTCAAGAGAAGGAGACGGAGTTGAAACTGGAGTTGCAACAAGCTTTCTAGTCTGTGTTGAAGACAGAGTGAGACTGAGCTTTCACTCTGAAGGCTTGAATTGAGGATAATAACCCGACTACTCACATCGAAAGAGTAGGACCGGGATCAGGTGGCAAAAGGTATTTTTGGCCACCTTACCCAAAGCCAATGACCGAGCGCCCACGCACGGGATGCCCGTGCGGCGCTCGACCATTCGCCCATCCAACCATATTCTGGTTCTGCGCATAGACCATAAAAAAAAAAATTTGAAACAGGCCAAAATTCTGGTTCGGCACGTGTCCGGGTCGACGCTTTCAGTTTCAGTTTCCCGCCCATATGTTTTCTCTTCTTCTCTTATTTTCTCTCATCTCGATTTTTCCCCTTTACTTCCCTCGTATTCTCTCATCTTACAGAGTCGTCTTCTCCAGCAGACCTAAACCCTAAACTGAGAGGGAGTCGTCTTCTCTCCAGCAGCCGAAAAGACACGGACTTTCCGCCTGTGACCCTCGTCTTCCCTCTTGCGACCCTCTGTCTTTCCTCCTGCGACCCTCCTCTTCCCTCCTGCTCCGTTCCCTCGTCTTTCCTCCTGCGACCTTCCCTCTTCTTCCCTCCTTCGACCTTCTCATCCCTCTTCCTCTCTCTTCGTTCTCTCTCCGTTCTCTCTTCTTCTCATCTCTCTTCTTATCTCTTCCTCCCAATAGTTCCATCCTCATCTTGTCTCACCTCCATCGGACTAGAAATTATGGCTACATCAGCGAAGGTATGAGTTTACGGTTTCTATTTGGTGATGGGTAAAGGGGGCTTCAATGTTAAAACTTTTTTTTAATTTTTTTAAAATGTTTGGAGTCTTCGTTCTATGAGAAGTGAAGGATCTAGTATTGGACAAGAGTTTCAGTGAAGGAGGACACAAGTCCACTTTGGCTATTGTAAGGGGAAAACCTAGCTGTGGTTGCCTGTTCGTGCAACTATGATGATCTGGAGCTGTGACGTTTGTTTTTTCAGCTTCTGCATAAATTAGTAGTACAGATTAAATCAAATCTTCCTTGGTCTTCTCTTTGTCTTATGAAACTTGTCATTTATGACCATTGGCTATGGTCACTGTGAGCTAATGTTTCAAAAAATTGATTTATATATTTGAATATTTTTAGCTATTTAGTTTAACCTAATTATGTAGGTGTTAAGAACTTGTCCTTTGAACTACATTTTCTTGGATAACAAATCACTTTTTGACTGACTACATGTGATATGCTTTTTCTTCTTCCCTTTAGTATTTTCATTCTCTATCCCTCGATATTCTTATTTGATTCTAATTTATCATTGAATTTTCATTTAGAATTAATTTTCAGTCAAGTTTGAATAAATGAGAAGTGAAGGATGTAGAGCCTAATGGAGTTTTACATAAAGTGATGGAAGAGGAAGTTTTATTGAGTAGACAATAAATGTATTAGAGTGCTGTCTAAAAGTAGTGTGTGATGGTTGATTGAATATTCTACTGTTGAAAATGGCGATTGTATATTAACATTTTCAACAAGCTTGCTAATTTCACAATTCAGAGAAGACCTGCATGAGGATTTTGGGCACCTTGCCCTTGAGTTGTATAAAAAGGGAAATCTCAATGGCCTTGAGGAGTACTGGACAGAAGGGTTATATTACATAGTGTTATTGTTTACATTTGAAAATTGAAACAAGGGAAAATATGCACATTATTCCTTGTACATTTACCTGAAAACAGGATTCTCATGTACCTCATTTAAGGCAGCCACCTCTGCTTCACGGCTACATAGACCCTTTACTTATATTTCACTTTGACAGTAAAAAAGTTTATTCAGATCTTACAATGTTTTCTGCTTTATGATTTATTTCAATCTTACAATTTTGCATTTTATAACATTTTGATATGATTCACATGTGTATTGTAGCCAAGTGGTAAAGCAATACATATGGCTGTTGGATTTGTCGGTCAAGTTGGGGCCAGAGAAGCATCTGCTATTTTTGTTGACATGAGAAGGCAGAAGAGGACGGCTGGCCGGGCACTACCGCTTGCTGATCCTCCTGGTACTACTCATTTTAATCAGTTTTTCATTAGTGGGATTTGCTGGCCACCTTTGTGCATAGTTGTGGAAACACCTATGTAAAGATGTGGACATGAAGGTATTAAATAATTTTAAATTTTATATTGGCATGACTTAGATTATTCAGCTTATGGTAGTAGGTAGGTCATAAAATGACTTGTTCAGAATTGCAGCATCATTTTTTTCCTTCGTGGACCAGTGTTCTGTATCTTATGAATGGTATTATTCTTCATTAGGTGACCGAGCTTTCTGCTGAAGAAACTGAGAGTACAACTAGTGGTTATTGGACAAGCAGTAGCCAAGTTATTATCGGAACGCATCTATTCTTGGCCAGGAGATATCTACTCAGTTGGGGCTGCTGGTGGAGAATGGTTTTTTATCGCATTTTATAGCCAGTTTCAGGGGAGGGTCATGAATGTAGAAATTCAGTCTTCTTGGGTTTACTTGTGTATGTACTCCTTGATATTGATAACATGGTTATCTATAAATGATCTTTACTATTTGCAATCATTGTATCTATTTACAGGTACTAAACTAAGAATAACGTTACTGGATCACCAAAGTTTGTAGTGGTACAGAATAATCGTGTTACAGGATAATAAAAAAAAAATCTTTAATGGTATAGTCATTATACGCACAAATTAATATATAAGTAGACTTATGTACTCACCCATCAAAGGCTACTTAATTGCTTGAAAGACAGATTATTGTCGACCGAGCCTCCAGATGGCACTACCGCACCAAAGGATGGCGCGCTACCGCACTGTTGCTTTAGAATTAGGAGTTGACAGTATAACTTATGTTGTAATGGTATATAGTTGAACGAAGGTTAGTACAGAGTTGTTACTAAACATAGTATATAGTTGTCAGAAAACCAAAAAAAATGCCAGAATAGTTGGTATATAGTTGTCCAAAGGTTGGTACAGAGTTGTTACTAAATGTAGTATAGTGTTATTGGTTCTCCTGTAACACTTTACTACGTTTAGTACCAACTATGTACCAACCATAGGACAACTATATACCATTAGTGTCTATTTATTTGTCCTCCGGTAAGAGTATATTACATTTAGCACCAACTCCGTACCAACCTTTGGACAACTATATACCGTACAAGTATTTTTTTTTGGTTATCCAACAACTATATACTACTTTCGGTAACAACTCTGTACCAACCTTCGTACAACTATATACCATTAGAGCATTTTGTTTTTGTGGTCTAACAACTATATACTACGTTTAGTACCAACTCTATACCAGCCTTTGGACAAATATATACCATCAGAGTTTTTTTTTTTTTTTGTTTAACAACTACATACTACATTTAGTACCAACTCTGTACCAGCCTTTGGACAACTATGTACCATTAGAGTATTTTTTTTTTTTTTTTTTTTTTTGTCTAACAACTATATACTACGTCTGAAACAACTCTGTACCAGCCTTTGGACAACTATGTACCATTAGAGTATTTTTTTTTTTGTTGTCTAACAACTATATACTACGTTTAGTACCAACTCTGTACCAGCCTTTGGACAACTATATACCATTAGAGTATTTTGTTTTTGTTGTCTAACAACTATATACTACGTTTAGTACCAACTCTGTACTAGCCTTTGGACAACTATATACCATTAGAGTATATTTTGTAGTCATTCATTAACACCATACTACGTTATTTTTGGTTATCTGACAACTATTCACTATGTTTAGTAACAACTATACAACTATATACCAACTGTACCAATCTTTGAACTATGTACTACGTTGGTACACGATTTTGTACTAACATTCGTACAACTATATACCATTCTAAGGCAATAGTGCAGCGCGCCTGTGCCAAAGGTAGCGCAATCCTTTGGCGTGGTAGAGCCATCTGGGGGCGCGGTGGCGCCATCTTTCTGACTCTAATCATCCTCTAACACTATTCTACGTATAGGTCCAACTCTGTACCATCCTTTGGACAACTATTTACCAACTGTTCAGGTATTTTTTTTTGTTCTTTAACAACTATGTACTACGTTTAGTTACAACTCTTTACCAACCTTTGTACAACTATATACCATTACAATATATAGTACAATGAGTACAATGTTTGCAATTAAGTGGCCTTTGATGGGGGAGTACAATGTTTGCAAACAGTAAAGATCATTTATAAATCACTATATAACATTCAATGTCAAGGAATACATACACAAGTAAACCCAAGAAGACTGAATTTCTACACTCATGACCCCCCCTGAAACTGGCTACAAAATGCGATAAAAAACCCTTCTCCACCAGCAGCCCCAACTGAGTAGATATCTCCTGGCCAAGAATAGATGTGTTCCAATAATAACTTGGCTACTGTTTGTCCCATAACCACCAGTTGTAGCACCTGAGTATTTAATAGAAGATAGAGCTCTCTCAAACTTCAGTGTTGAAGGTGGATGGTTAAGATTCACCCGAGTCTTTAGAGGGTCTTTTTGCAGGTGGGTCATCCAAGCATCTACAATTGCACACCATGTGATGACCAGCTGTAATCGGGAACACAGACATTTATCTATTAAAAATCTGTAGGCACTTATCTGTTAGGAAAAAATGAGGGAAACAATTTTCAAACTTTCACCTGAATTTCTGCACCACTTGCTCGTTGCCTTATAGGCCATGTTAAGATACCGACAAGACTAGCATGTCTGCTAAACACTGGTGCACCTTCCATCCCTAACGGGGTAAGAACAGCATATTCATTACAAAATCTAGTATAACTGATCATTTACAGGCTTAAATAATAAATGGGAGAGTAACTCGGAATCTGAACAGTAACTAGTTTCTCTTACCAGGAAGACATCGAACATTAGCCATCAAGACTGCACTATCAGAAGAACCAAAAGGACAGCAATTTGCCACAGCTCCTGCAGATACACTGGTTTGACCAATAAAGGTATTAAACACGGAAATTCAGCTAAGAATCAGGAAGCAATTCAGTGGAAAATTCATATAAACATTACTTTCAAGGGTTGCATGCACTTATAAAACGTTTCTACATCAGAAGTCCAATTTAAGAACTCTCATCTATTCTACTAAAATTGTGGAGTATAATTACAAATCCAGAATATCCTGATATTTGTATTTTACCCAACATCTCCAGATATATATTTGCTCATATGTGGCTTCACCAATAATATAAAATTTCTTTATACACCATCAATGTTGACCCAGGATCTTGGGTCTTACCAGTCAATAGACAAAATTTTGCTAACTTTACCTGTTAAAGAAGTGGACTGGCGAAAGAATACCAAATGGTGAACCCATCACAACAAGGTCCCCTCGTTTAGCTGGTGATGACACATTAATTTGTGGGAGACCCTAAAAATTCATTGACCAAGGTATCCATGCTCATGATTATACAACTTAATTACATATCAGGACCCTAGGTATAAAAAATTTGATGCCTTTGATTCTCGGACCAGGTCCCTGTTTCAGTTCCAACCTGAAGAAGGTAATGGAACATGTTATTGTCATATGAACATATGATACTTAACAAATTAGCAACTCTATCTAACCAAAGGTTTAAACTGTTAAAACAAGACTTCAAACATTTAAAAAAAATTAAAAAAAAGTTTTAACATTGAAGCCCCTTTTACCCATCACCAAATAGAAACCGTAAACTCATACCTTCGTTGATGTAGCCATAATTTCTCGTCCGATGGAGGTGAGACAAGATGAGGGTGGAACTATTGGGAAGAAGAGATAAGAAGAGAGATGAGAAGAAGAGAGAACGAAGAGAGAAGAAGAGGGATGAGAAGGTCGCACGAGGGAAGAAGAGGGATGAGAAGGTCGCACGAGGGAAGAAGAGGGAAGGTCGCAGGAGGAAAGACGAGGGAACGAAGCAGGAGGGAAGAGGAGGGTCGCAGGAGGAAAGACAGAGGGTCGCAAGAGGGAAGACTTGGGTCACAGGCGGAAAGTCCGTGTCTTTTCGGCTGCTGGAGAGAAGACGACTCCCTCTCGATTTAGGGTTTAGGTCTGCTGGAGAAGACAACTCTGTAAGATGAGAGAATACGAGGGAAGGAAAGGGGAAAAATCGAGATGAGAGAAAATAAGAGAAGAAGAGGAAACATACGGGCGGGAAACTGAAATTGAAAGCATCGACCCGGACGCGCGTCGAACTGGAATTTCGGCCGGTTTCAATTTTTTTTTTTTTTATGGTCTGCGCGCAGAACCGGAATATGGTCGGATGGGCGAATGGCCGAGCACTGCACGGGCATCCCGTGCGTGGGCGCTCGGTCATTGGCTTTGGGTAAGGTGGCCAAAAATACCTTTGGCCACCTGATCCCGGACCGCAAGAGTAGGTCAGTTCAAGGTTGGAGCTTGAAAGGTATCCACGTTCTGTTACTCTCTTTTGCAAGGTGTGTGAAACACTTGTAACAACCTTTGTGAAGGTCTTGTAATAGATTATACCTAGTGGATCTTTATTATCTTGGGCTACACAGCCCACAGATTAGGAATTTTTTTGTTTCGAACTGCGATAACATCTTGTGTCTTTTATATTATTTACATTATTTGCACGATGTTTGACCATTTTTTATGGAGGAGTGTTAAACACCCATACTATTAATTAACCTATATCACCAAAGCTTTTTCTGTTTTTAATTAGTAGTGGATTACTAGCTGACGCCTTGTATCCTCCCTCTCTGAGGATGCAAAATCGAAGGGCGACATAATACAGATCATCGCCTCCTTCGTTATGATCAATATTTTTAACATGATCATGATCTGCCTTGTATATTCTATAAAGTGCCACTTCAATTTTGATGTTCAATTTGATATCCAACACCAACTCGTTTGAGGAATTAACCAAGAAAAGTTCTTGAGTATTGGGAGCCATTGAGCATTTCTCAGTATCATTTTTACCTTCTCCTTTGTTACAAAAAATTTCCTAACCCAGGAAATCTTCCACAACAACACAGACAATAATCCAAGACGGGATAATCTGGCACTCGAGAAATTAAATAAGCCAAACTCAACAAGAACACAAAGATTTAACGTGGAAAACCCTCTTTCAATAGAGAGTAAAAAACCACGGGACGCGACGAACAAATCCACTATTTTCAGAAAAATAGTACAAGAAGTCTTTCAGATGAACAAGAGAAGAGAAAGAGAAACTTTACCCAACCCTTACAAATTTATTCCGGGATCGTTCATCTCCCAATTTGTTTCCAAGGATTTTTTCCAGTTTCTCTCGTTCTGCCGTTCTATTCCTTCTCCTCGTTCTTTTCCACCTCTCTATCTTTTTTCACGCACACCCTCCTCTTTTACCCTAATCCACTAAAGGACAAAATAGAAGAAGAAATGACGATTTTGACCCTCACACTTGAGAGATACAGGTGGGCTCCACACACTTGACAATCTCCCACTTGGAGACCATCTGAAGCACAACTATTCCAACCTCTGACCTTCCTCTACCTTGTTCGTCGCATATGTCCATCTCTTGCCAATTAGTGCAAGTTCACCATAGTTGAGCAAAGACTCAACTTTTGGCCCTCCACCAGCTTTGTCAACATATCCGCCGGATTCTTCTTTCCATCTATCTTCTCCAGCTTCAATTGTCCTTCCTCAAGTAAAGTTCGAATGAAGTGGTACCGAAGATGAATATGTTTGGTTCTCGAATGAAAGGTCGAGTTCTTGGCTAAATGGATTGCACTCTGACTGCCGCTGTATAACCTGCAATCAGCATTATCAAACCCCAACTCATTCATTAGAGATTTCAGCCATATATACTCCTTGTTAGCTTCTGTCGTAGCCACATATTCAGCTTCTGTTGAAGATAGAGCAACAACTTTCTGCAGTTTAGAAACCCAACTGACTGCGGTTCCACCAACTGGAAACACATACCCAGAAGTGCTTCTTCCATTATCTCTATCACCCGCATGATCAGAGTCTACAAAACCTTTCACATCAATGTTATTTCCTCCAGAACACAAACAGTAATCAAAAGTACCTTTCAAATACCTGAATATCCACTTCACTGCTTCCCAATGTTCTTTGCCTGGATTTTTCATGAATCTGCTCACAACTCCCACTGCATGTGCTATATCCGGTCTTGTACTCACCATTGTATACATAAGACTCCCAATAGCTGAAGCATAAGGCACCGTCTTCATGTGAGCTATCTCTTCATCACTCTTGGCACCTTGTTCCTTAGACAATTTAAATTGACTACCCAAAGTAGAAGTCACCGCCTTGGATTCATGCATGTTGAACTTCCAAGACTTTCTTCACATATCCCTCTTGGGACAGCCACAACTTCTTCTTCTTCTTGTCTCGGGTAATTTGCATCCCAAGAAGTTGTTTCGCTTCACCTAGGTCCTTCATGGAAAATTGGTTTGCTAACCTCTTCTTGAGATCATCAATTTTCTTCATGTTAGTCCCTGCAACAAGCATATCATCTACATACAATGTTAAGATAATATAATCTCCATCATTGAACCTTTGTAGATATACACAGTGGTCCGCATTGCTCCTAGCAAATGTCCAACATAAACCTATCAAACTTTAAGTGCCACTGCCTCGGTGCTTGTTTGAGTCCATATAGACTCCTCTTCAATTTGCACACCCAACTCTCTTTTCCTATGACTTCAAAACCAGCTGGTTGTCTCATGTAGATTTCCTCCTCCAAGTCACCATGAAGGAAAGTTGTTTTGACGTCAAGCTGCTCTAAATACAATCCTTTCACAACAACTATACTCAAAATAGTTCGAATTGAAGTCATTTTCACTACCGGTGCAAATATATCATGAAAATCTATACCTTCCCTTTGTCCAAACCCCTTCACCACAAGTCTTGCCTTGTACCTCTGTACACCACCGGCTTCTTGCTTGACCCGGAATATCCACTTGTTTTGTAATACCTTCTTCTTTGCAGGCATCTTCACCAATTCCCATTTTTGGTTCTCCTCCAATGACAACATCTCATCTTTCATAGCAAGCTCCCACTTAAGATGAGCTTCATCCACCATGGCCTCATCATAGAATTTTGGCTCTCCTACATCAGTATACAAAACATGTTGTACAATTAAATTTAACTTTTGTACAGGCTTTCTTACCCTTGTACTCCTCCTCAACCCAAAAGTAACAATTTCCTCTTGTGGTATTTCTGAGTCATCAAAATCAGTTTGAGCATTTGAATACTCATGTGATTCACCGTCATCAATACTTGATTGTTCACCCTGTGACTCATTCTCTTGTTCAGTTTCAATTTGTTGTTCTCCTTCACTTGGAACAACCTGTTCATTTGTTGCTTGAGGTAGATTTTCATCAGTCTCATCTCTCTTTATGTACTCTTTCTCCTTAGGCTCAATCTTCTTTTCTTCTTTTCTGTCTTTGTACATTTGCTCCTCATTGAATACAACATTCCGGCATCGAAACACCTTGTTGTTATCAAAATCCCATAGTCGGTAACCATACTCGTCACCTCCGTATCCAAGAAACACACACTTGGTAGATTTAGGATCAAGCTTCTTCCTAACTTCCCTATCAATGTGAGCATAGGCAATACAACCAAAAATTTTCAGAAAAGAATAATCCACATTCTCACCAGCCCATACCTCTTCTGGTATTCTGCCATCTAGAGCACTTGATAGACTCCGATTGATTAGATAGACTGTTGTATCCACAGTAGCTCCCCAAAGATGCAAGGGGAGACCCGCATGAATTCTCATGCTTCTAGCTCATTCAAGGATGGTTCGATTCATTCTCTCTGCCACCCCGTTCTGCTGTGGTATTCTAGGCACAGTCTTAATCCTCCTAATCCCCCTTTTGGCACACTAGGAGTCAAACTCCTTATTACAAAAATCTCTGCCATTATCAGACAACAGACATTTCAGTCTTGACCCTGTCTCATTCTCAACACGATCTAACCAATACTTGAACACGTTAAAGACATTTGATTTTTCTTTCAAAGTATAAATCCATGTCTTCCTACTATAGTCATCAATAAAGATAACAAAATAGAGATTACCTCCAAAAGATTTACCTTGGGCTGGTCCCCAAACATCTGTGTGAACCAAGTCCAATCTATTGGACTTTTTCTCTCTACCATCTTTGTTGAAGCTCACCCGCTTTTGTTTTCCTAAGACACAGTCTTCACAAAAGTCAAAGCAAATATTAGTTATACCTGTCAAAACCTTCTTTGAATGTAGGATCCTCATCCCATTCACACTCAAGTGACCAAGTCGGCGATGCCATAATGATGCTTTATCATCCTTCTCAGCCGCCAAGGAAACAATTTGATCTACCTTGTTGCACAATGGGTAAAGTGTGCCCACTGCCTTCCCCTTGATCAAAGTCAATGCTCCACGGCTAACCTTCCATGAGTTGTTCTCAAATGTGATCTTATAGCCCTCCTGGTCTAACTTGTTGACAGATATAAGATTTTTCTGCAAATCCGGTATGTGCCTTACCTCTTTTAGAATCAGTTTACCTCCATCATTCATCTTCAAGTGAATTATGCATCTTCCCTCAATTTTGCACTTCTGACCATTTCCAACGATTACATGACCAAACTCACCCTTGATGTAGTCACAAAACCACTCTTTGTGAGATGTGCAATGGAAAGAAGCTTCAGAGTCAATATACCAATTCTCCACCTTGTATTCGTCATAAACTGACAAACATAGTTTTTCCTCATGTCCATCTACAACATTTGCAGTATTCTTTACTCTCTCTGGACAATCTCTCTTAACATGTCCTTCCTTATCACAAACCCAGTACTTGAACTTACCCTTAGATTTACCTTTTGACTTAGATCGATCCCTATTATTGGGACCCCTGCTTTGATTTCTTCCCCGGTCTCTGCCCTTCCCCTTATCAACTGACAAAGTTGTGTCGGAAGTGGACGATGTATTGCTCACCATGCTCCTCTTCATCATCTCCTGATTCAGAATAGCACTCAGCACCTCATCAAACTTCAACTTCTCCTTAGTAGCATTACTAATTGAAGTGATCACTGTATCCCAACTTTCAGGCAAAGAACACATAAACATCAAAGCTTTCACATCATCATCAAATTTCAAATCAACTGCTTCAATTTGTGCCCACAGTTTGTTAAAATCATTTAAATGATCTGCAATAGGAGTTCCTTCAGACATTTTCAAATAAACAAGTTTTTCAAAAGAAATAACCTGTTTGAGGCTGATGACTTCTCATAGACTCCCCGCAATCTTTGTCGGTAAATCCTTGACGGTCTTCTCCTTAGAGACATTAAACGCTACCGATTGAGTCAAACTCATGGGACTACAGCCAAATGCCCTTCGATCCCAGTAGCACCCACTTTCGTCAGCCTTCATCTCTGCCGACTTCACCCCTATGAGTGGCAAATGTAATTGCTTCTCATATAAGTGGTCCTCTATCTGCATTCTCCACCGATAATTTGATCCATCAAATTTCTCAATCTTCCGGTCTTGGAAGATTTCTCTGCCATAACTCCCACTCAATTTAATAACCAATTGAATGAAACCGCTTTCGTTCCCATAGGCGAGCCAATTGTTACAAAAAATTCCCTAACCGGAAATCTTCCACAACAACACGAGACAATAATCCAAGGCGGGATAATCGGCACTCGAGAAATTAAATAAGCCAAACTCAATAAGAACACAAAGATTTAACGTGGAAAACCCTCTTTCAATAGAGAGTAAAAAACCATAGGACGCGACGAACAAATCCACTATTTTCAGAAAAATAGTACAAGAAGTCTTTTAGATGAACAAGAGAAGAGAAAGAGAAACTTTACCCAACCCTTACAAATTTATTTCGGGATCGTTCATCTCCCAATTTGTTTCCAAAGATTTTTTTCGGTTTCTCCCGTTCTGCTTTTCTATTCCTTCTCCTCGTTCTTTTCCACCTCTCTATCGTTTTTCACGCACACCATCCTCTTTTACCCTAATCCACTAAAGGACAAAATAGAAGAAGAAATGACGATTTTGACCCTCACACTTGAGAGATACAGGTGGGCTCCACACACTTGACATCCTTGAGCCTTTGAGCCCTTTAAGCCCACTCATCCCGCTTCTGCACGTTGATAAAAATGATTATAATCATTGATAAAAAAATAATTTTTAAGCAAAAATAAAAACGACTATAATAGTTGATAAAAAAATTAAATATTTATAGTCTTCAATTATGTTTACTGAAATATTTTTAATTTACATGCTTTAATTGATTTGAATTTTATGTTATTTTAGCTTATAGAGCTTCACTTAATTGGAGTAGAAAAAATTTAATATTATACAGAATTTTAAAGATTCATTTTGATTTAATAGTGGCTTATATGAACAATATGTTATTCAAGTAACAATATTTACATGACCTAAACTTTAGTTAACTTTAGGTTTATGTCACTCCCTATTTTAGTCATTCCTAAAAAAGACCATTTGAATTTAGGCTCTACAATTGCATAAGGAAATTATACATACATAATACTAAATTTGAACTTAAAAAATTTTAAAATCCAAATTTTTTTACTCTTATACAATTAAACTAATAAAAAAAAATTAATGTTAGTTTAAATTTCAAAGTAAATTAAAAATAAAATATGCTTTAAGTAATCTGAAGTTATTATAAAATATTTTGTTTGTCCTTCCATTAAGGTTAAATTTAGGCTCTAATGAAGGAAAAGACAATAAAATTTAATTTTCAATAAATCAATTCAAATAAAAAAAAATATTGATGCATAAAATTTAATTGTGAATTTCAAAAATTTTGAAAACCTATATATATGTGTGTATATATATATATGTGTGTGTGTGTGTGTGTGTATATATATATATATATATATAATAAAACTGTTTTAATATTAGTTTAAGTTTAAAAGTAAGTTAAAAAGAGAATAAGTTTCAGAAAACGAGAAGTTATAATGTTAAGTTGGTCTTCAATTATTTTAAATTTCAAAAATATTTAAAAGACAGCTTATGGTATTATGTGTCATCAAACTGAATACTGAATAGGGAGAATTTAAAAGAGACACACACATTAAAAAATTGGACAAATATTTTTAAAATTTTATAAAAATTGGCTAATTTTGAAGGCATTTTTATTTCTATGTGTTAATTTAAAGAGAAATATTTAAAAATGACTCTTTTTTACTTTTTTATGTCTTTGTTTTTCCTATTAAAAAGGTAAATTTTAATAATTGAGATTATTGCATAAGATGTTGTAATATTGGCATTTCAAAATAAATAAAAAATATAAATAAAAATAATATGAAGTTATTATGTGGACTAAGCTAAGTAGAGCTAACTAAAATAAAGCATATGTAGTAAAATAAACATATAAATATTTGAACACTAATTTTAAAAAAATGTTCTAATTTTTAAATTTTTAAATGTTGTCCATATTTAATCTAAATAGAGGGACATAGAATAACACAAGTATATTAAAACTTTGAATAAATATTTATATTTAAGTAAAAGTTGAAGTTTTTGAGTTTTTATTTTAATTCTTACGTTTGACCTAATACATGGAATTTTTAAAATTTTGAAATGTCTATGTTTAATCTGGTAGAGAGGTTTATAATAAAGCATGTGTATTTAAATCTGGATAAATATTTTATTTAATAAAATTTGAACTTTTTTACATTTTTATATAATTATGTTTTGCCTATTCAATAAATAAGCAAATCTAAACACTAATGTAGGATAGATACATGAGGGTTGAGCAAATAAACAGAAATGGAACACAAATATAAGGGGCAGAACAAACACATGAGATAAAACAATGTTGTTAGGGTAGAATAACACATGAGGTGGAAATATATAATGGAATAAAACATGTACTCAAGGATAAAATAAGTACAATAGAAGAAATACATAACTGATATATGGTAAGAGTGGTTGAGGTGCAAGTTAGACTTCCAAAGTAATAATGAGGTAAGAATATAAGATCTATATTAATATGTAAATGTCATAAAAAGTGGGCAAGAACATGTGGATAGAAGTAAAAACTATGATACAATAACAAAATAGTACAAGAATGAGTGAATAACTATAGAACGTGCATGGCACATGTTTTCTTCTAGTTGTATTAAAAAATAATTAGGTTGCTTAAGTAGAGATGGTATAGGAATAGATAAATTTAATATCTTTCTTTAAATCTAATTCCCACAAAAAAAAATGTTGTCCTATATATTTATCATTATTGCCTTTGTAAATAGTTCTTCTTGTATTTTGTTTAATTATAGTCAATTTCCTCTCTATCGGTTCCTAATTTCGTCTCCCCTTTTGAGCTTCCTCATGCCTCCTCACTCGTTGTTTGTTTAATACAACGACGATGAGGGTGGTGTAATACACAGGCCAAAGGGAGCAAGGGGGAGCAAAATTTTAATCTGAATATGCAAAGAGAGAATTAGAGAGAATTATTCTTAATATTCTTAATATGGATCCAGTTGTCCTAAGATCCATATATATGTGGTCCATTATTTGAATTCTATATGCAAAGAGAGAATTAGAGAGAATAGAGGAAATATCGATTAAACAGGTATAGGATTGACAAGGAGTTCAGTGATCATCTCCTTAGTGCGGCCTCCAGAGAATGTGTACTCGTCTGCATTGTGGCTGTTGTACCAGGCATCTATGACTCGAGCAAGATTCACACCTTTGCTGAGAATGTACATAGGGAATGGTCTTGGGCGAAGGCAAGCTTCGTTGATGTCCTTCCATGCTACATTATAGTAATGCGTGAAGAGGTCTTGCACCTCCTCCCTCTTCATGCCCTTCTCTTTCATATAACACTCTATGAGAGACACCACATGCCCTCTCTTTTGTTCGAACTGCAGAGAAATTAATATTACAGTTTCCTTCAAACAAACAATTAATTAATTAATATTCTTGTTGATCAGGAATATGTATAATTAACTAGTAATTTCTTTTATGAATTAAGTTCAAAGTTATGTTAGATACAAGTCAAGAGCTAATTATTACCTCATTGGTGACAAGATCATCGATGAATCGACAAACTTCTGCAGCAGCCACGACGATTCTTGGCTCACTACTCCACCATTCGAATGCCTTGATTGAAGCTTCTTTCATGCATATCATGGTGAGGAGGAAAGTAGCAGAGTAACCATAGCTGATCAAAGACACTCTCATGTGCTCCTCTACTCCCGGGGTGTAGCGATTGTGATACCACTCGGCTTCGGTGAAGTAGGCTCTACACAGATCTTGTACCTTAATTTGACAATAACGCAATCAAGAAAGTTAATTAATAAAGTATATCAATCACATAACAAATCCGTGCCACACATTACCATCTCACTTTGCAAAATCTCATAATATATAGATATATATATATCGCTTATATTTATATAAATATGTACCGCTCGCTTCATGTAGGAAATCTGGTAGGAGGATCCTTCCTTCTCGAGCTCCTCTTCAGTCTCCTTGAAAAATGTTATTAACTCATGGTAAAGAGGCTTTACATACTCCGGCACCACATCCATGGTCGCCAAGTCCCACCTGCAAGTATATATTTTTGCCATTTTAAACTACGTACCTATATATAGTGACTCTTAAGAACTCAGTTTCAAATCCTTAAATTAGAGTATATATAAACATAGTAACCTCTCTATTGCATCTGTATACTGTTTAAGCTCCTCATAAACTCCATATGCGTCATAAGTGTCATCTGTCAATGATATCATACTTAGCGTTTTGGCACCAAAGACTCTAGATCGGGAGAAACGGGGTTCCGAAGATAAACCCATGACCCAAACGTAGCACTCCACCACTCTGTTCCTGGCATAGGAGAGCTTCTCCGCTAACCCTTTCTCCTTCCACCACCTAAAACATTAAATCAAAGAATATTAAGTTCTTTATATAGCTAGCGAGTACTTATTATATTAATTAATTAAAGTTGGAATTCAACGATATTAATTTCTTACCTTGAAACATCCTTAATCTCCCTCTGGTGAACGGCTTGAACAAGATTGAAATCCAACTTAGCATATTCAAGTAATTTGCGCATGTTTTCATGTGTCTCGGGGTCGAAGACTGATTTCATGGCCTCGATCATCTCCTCGTACAGTGAGATGAAGTATCTTGCGTTTGTCCTTGGCAATCTCTTGTGAGTGGGTAACTCAAGAGCCCGTTGGACCTGTTTTGCAAGAAGTGGATCGACAATATTGGGGTGGGAGGAGTTGAGATGCACGCTTGCGAAACCAATAGCCTCGTCTAAGATGTCTTCTCCCTGTATTCCCAGAAATGCGGCTTCATACAGACTGAGCAAACCTTTCACATCCTTTATTAGGATTTCTTTGAATTTTTTTCCTTGCTCGTCCTTGAACTTCTCGAATACATCTGCATGTATACTCAAAACATTAATCCTAAGAGATTAAGTGGTCATAGTAATTATAAGTCTAGTTTCTTAAGTAGCTACGTATTACTAGAAAAGAGAATATTATTATTTGATGAAGGCTTTTAATTAATTAGTAGTTACCAGCTGATGCCTTGTATCCTCCCTCTCTGAGTAGGCGAAACCGAAGGGCCTCATGAAACAGATCATCATCGCCTCCTATGTTATGATCAAAGTTCTTAACATGATCAGGATCTGCCTTGTATATTCTGTATAGTGCCTCTTCAATTTCATCTTCAAATTGATGTCCCACACCAACTCGTTTGACGACATCGACCAAGAAAAGTTCATGAGTACAGCTGGGAGCCCATTGAGCATTTCTCAGTATCAATTTTACCTCCTCCTTGAGCACTTGAGCCCTTTCAGCCCACTCATCCAGCTTCTGTTACATGCATTTTTTTGTTTTAGTTACTCTATATATAGTTGTAGTACGTACGTAGCATGAAAATTTCAGTGGTTTCACAGTCTTACCTTTGCTTGATTCGTGGATGCATATTAATTTGGGTCCCTATGCATGCATGAAATATATTTATAGCTCATACATGCATAGGATTATGCATACAGCATACAGAACTATGAAAAAACTAATTAAATAGAGCATGTGGTAGCTTTGAACTTCTCAGGGGCTTCACTCTTGAGTTCAATTTGCATCCAATGTGCAATAAGTGAAAAATCAAAGCAATTAATTAATTTAGGAAATCCTTACCGCAGCGTCTTGAACATAGTCGACGAAAAAGTGTCCCCATGCAGAAGGCGGAAACTGAGCCACGGGTCGCACAATCTCAGATTTTGTAGCTTTAATTTTCGGGGGATGAGCGGCAGGGCATAAAAGAGTAGGAGGAGATAGCGCCATTGGAATGGAGATTGGAACTGAGCTCGTTAATTCTGCCGGCCGGCCAGATGCCTTCACTTCTTGCTTCGAATCTATGAGAGCTTAATTGGTATTTATATACAGGGCTTAATTTATTATTGGATCTCGCTTAACGGGTCTGGTAAAACTTCTGAAACACAACGTTTTCGGATAAAAAGTACAATCTCTGTTATATATCCTCCAATAAAACTTGTGAAATACAACGTTTCCAAATAAAACTTGAACGTGAAACACAACGTTTCCAAATAAAACTTGTGAAACACAACGTTGTCGGCAACACCAGACTAGACAAGTGACATCGAATTCACCATATAAAACAAAAAAAAAAAAAAAACAAATACTGTTGGAAAATGGAAACAAACTGGTTTTTCTTCCTACTTTTTCTGACTTTTAATTCCCCTCACATCCTCAAGTCGACGGGCACGTCGCTTCAGTTCTCCAGTCTGTAGCACGTCGCTTCAACTTTCTCCTGTCTGTAACACGTCGCTTCAGTTTTCTCCAGTCCGTAGTACGTTGCTTCAGTTTTCTCCTGCTCCAACTGAGGGTTTCAATTTATTTTTATTTTTCTTTCTTTCTTTCTTTCTTTCTTTCTTTCTTTCTTTTTTTCTGTTGAGAGTTTTATTTCTTCCCTGCTTTCAGATCGCATGAAAACTACGCACTGAAACGGGGAGATGAGAAACGAGCGGCTATATATGCCGAGGATTTCAAGCTGTTCGATCTCCAAATCCACAAGGGACTCTGGGAAAAGACATGCACGAGTTCAACCCGTAGAGGTTTGCCGGAAAATCCTTTGCACTGGAGAGAGAAATCGGCAGGCGACGGTGATAGTGCTGACATAGATTCCTGTTTTTCTTATCTAAACGAATAAAAAATTTCGTTTTTGCCTTTTACAAATTAGAGTATGGTCAAAATCTCATCCTGTTGAGGATTTCGACTGTAATCTTTGAAGGGTTTTGATAAAACCCGGCTCTGGGTTGCTGAGCGACTCGTTGCTCGTGGGCGCGACTCGGTGAGTCGACCCTGACAGAATTGGGCCGGTTCTTGAGGCCCACTTGGGCCTGGATTTTGTTTAAAATTGGGTTTTTACCCAGTTTTATGGTCCAGTAAATGTTTTAAGCCATAAGTCTATTTTTTGCAGGAAATAACCCTTAAATAAATTTGAGGTCCTTTTTATCTATAAAATTAGAATTTGTGTCTTTTATATTTTTTTAATTTATGCAAATTTATATTTTAGTCTATTTGATAAATTTCCATGTATATGAAAATAATTGATTTAATAATATAAATTACAAAATCCCCGAGGGGTAAGTAAAAATTACCAATAGGGTGTTTATTAATGTTAAAGTTCTATTCAAATAATTGAAAAAAAAATTTTGGGTTGTAGGAATGTCTCCATGTAGTTGATCTAATCTGACAAATATCCTAAGACCTAATGTCTTAGACAAAACAAATTATGTGGATTGGTCACAAAGTATAGACATGATATTACAATCTATAAATATCTATGAAATAATAAAAGTGGATAAACCTCCCAAAGAACCTTCCCCAGTGACTAAACCTAGTGAAAAAGAAAACTACCTCAAAGAACTAGAGAAATATGAAACATGGAAATTTACAAACTATGTTGCTAGAGCTCACGTCCTTGCTAGGATGAAAAAATCGATTAGGATGTCACATTTTAGTACTCCTATCCTAAAAGGTATATTGGATAAATTAAAAGAAAGATTTGGAAAGAGGTCTAATACACATCTGGGCAACTTATGGAAGAAATTCACTCAAGCAAAATCTGAAGAGGGGTCTGATGTCTGGAACCATATGCAAGAGATGATTGCTATAGCTAATGAATTAGATTATCAGGAGACCAATGGATGAGAGGACCTAGATTGACTCAATTGTAAACTCATTACTCATGTCACATTCAGGACTATTATTTATTGTCTCGAGTCGAATGGACATTGGCATAACTGATAAAGTTAGTATATCATTAAGAGGATAGGAGAGCTCAGACTCAAACTAAGACTGAAATAAAACCACCAACTGTTGGGAATGTGGAATTAAAACTGAATAAGAAGTTTTTTAAAAAGGGAAAGAAGCAGAATTTTAAGGATAGGAAAATAAACTAGCAGAAGGTTGAAATAAACACACCCCAAATGGTCTGCTTTCATTGCCAGAATCCAGGTCACATAAAGAAAAGTTGCAGAGCTTTAAGGAACCTGGACAATTCAAAGCAGGGAAAATCAAGTGAGTTAATATCTCTTGAAACTCGTGTTATTTACATAAAACCTTTTAGTTGGTGGGCTAATTCAAGTGCCACTATTCTTGTGTCAAATGAATTGAAAGGATTCAAGGAAATAAAAAGAATTGATGATGGGAAGATTTTTATCTACATAGGGAATGATGACAAAGCTATCGTAAAAGGAGTAGGAACTTATAGATTGAAATTAGATGATACTAACTATTTTGACTTAGAGGATTTTTTGTTTACTCCCTTTATGAGGTGAAGCTTATTATCTGTTTCTTGTTTGGAAAAGCTTGGATTCACATTTTATTTTGGTAATGCAAAATTTGTTATGCTTAAATATGGCGATGTGATCTTGCATGGATTTCAAATTAATGATATGTTTCAAATACAGATGTGTGAAAATGTCGTGTGTGAATTGTCGAATTCTTCTTCTATAAATTTGAATAAGTTATATCTATGGCATCTTCGATTATGTCACATTAATAAGGATAGAATTGGAAAATTAGTAAAACAGGGATTATTGGATAAATTTAATGAAAATGTGTTTCCTGTTTGTGAAAGTTATATTTTTGGAAAAATGATTAAAGTACCCATTCCATCTAAACCTTGCAAAGTAGAAAATACCCTTAATCTGATTTACTCATATTTGTGGACCTATGAGTGTGAAAACTCGAAATAGTCACCTATATTTTATTACTTTTATTGATGATTAGTTAAGGTATAGGAGAGTATTTATTACAACAAAAAACTAATGCCTTAAAACCATTTCAAATTTTTGAGGTAGAAAATAGAACTCACCAGAAAATCAAAACTTTTCACATAGATAGAGGAGAGTATTGTTTGGGAGTGCCTAAGAGAAGAAATAGAACCCTAATGGAAATGGTGAGATCAATTATGTTACTTGCAAATTTATCGACATCATTTTGGGGGAAGCTTTGTTAGCTTCCATACATATTTTGAATAGAGTTCCTTCTAAATCAGTTGAAACTACCCCATTTGAGTATTAGATAGGAAAGAAACCTAGTCACAAATATTTGAAAGTTTGGGGATGTGTGTCACATGTATTAATTCCTGAGCCAAGAGATAAGTCAAAACAAAGAACAAAACGATGTCAACTAGTTGGGTATCCAAAATTATCTAAAGGTTATCAGTTGTATCACCCAAAAGATAAAGTTATAATTGAGAGTAGGCATGTTAGATTCATTGAGGACAAATTTAATTGTGATGAGTATTTGGGTAAAAAATCAAATTTAGAAGAAATTGAAGAATTCGCTCAACTTTATGTTCATGATAAAATTGTAGATAATGCACCTTGTAGAAAGTGAAAGGAAAATTTTGTAGAGATAAGATGAAGAACAAGGGAAAGAAAATCTAATGAACTTAATTTTATGCTTATGCAAGTGACTCATATGAGAGAATAAGACTTAATGAGGATCCTTCTTAGCCTTATACTTATGATGAAGCAGTTGCTGATGTAGATGCTTATGAGTGGAGACAAGCAATGGAAGAAGAACTTGCATCTATACGGAAAAATCAAGTTTGGAGACTCGTAGATGCCCCTGAATCAATTAATCCCATAAAGTGCAAGTGGATTTTCACAAGGAAAAGAAATTCAGAAGGAAAAGTTAAAAGATTCAAAGCTTGGTTAGTAGCTAAAGTATTCACTTAACGGTATGAGATAGAATATGAAAAAAAAAAATTTCGTGTTGTTAAAATTCAATCCATAAGGGCAATTCTAGCATTAGTAGCTTTTTATGATTATGAGTAGTTTCAAAGAGATATAAAGACAACGTTTTTGAATGAAACCCTTGATGAAGAGATATATATGGAACAACCCAAAGTTTATGTGGTTAAAGGTGCTGAAAATAAAGTTTACAAAATAGATAAGTCTATCTATGGGTTAAAGCAAGCATCAAGACAATGGAACCAAAAGTTTCATGAACCAGTGGGAGCATATGGTTTTGTGTAGAATTTAGAAGAACATTGTATATATCTTAAAATGGTGGGAGATAAGATTGTTTTTCTTACTTTATATGTAGTTCATATCCTTTTAGCAAGAAATGATGTAAACTTCTTGTTAGAAATCAAACAGTGGTTATTTCAGACTTTTGAGATGAAAAATCTTGGAGAAGATTCATACATTCTCGGAATTAAAATTCAAAGGGATAGAAATTTGAGAAAGCTGAGTTTGTCTTGAGAGAGATATATTGATACTATTTTGAACCAATTCCATATGACTAATTGCTTTACAGAAAAAATTTCATATGATGCTACAAAGAAGATGAGCAAAGAAGATTGTCCATCTAAACACAGTGATAAATTAAATGAGACTAGATATCTTTATGCTTCAGCTGTGGGTAGTCTTATGTATACGTTAATGCGTACTAGATTAGCCCTTGTTTATATTGTGGGAGTTCTAAGTCGATTTCAGGAAAATCCAGGTTTAAGTCACTAGGAAGGGGTAAAATGGGTGATGTGCTATTTAAAAAGGACCAAATCATGTGCTTTGACTTTCCAGGAAAAAAGGTTAGAATTGATAGGTTATTCTGACTTTAATTATCAAGGGTGCATTGATACTCGAAAGTCCACTTTTGGCTTTATTTTTATGCTTGGAGGTGGTGCTATTTCTTGGAAGAGTAAAAAGCAAGATTGTGTAGCGCAGTCAACCATAAAAGCTGATTATGTGGCTATGAATGTAGCTACTCAAGAAGCTGCCTATCTTAGAAAATTTCTTCAAAATCTTCATGTAGTAACTTGTGTGGAGCGACCTATACCAATATTTTTTTATAACACTTCTACTATTGCTATCACAAAAGATCCAAAGTGTCACTCCAAGGCAAAATATATTAAAGGAAAATGCCACTATATTCGGGATATGCTGAAGAAACAAGAGGTTGTTGTCTGCCAAATTTCTTCTCGGGACAACTTGGCTGATCCACTTACTAAGTGTTTGCCTTTAACATGTTTTAATGACCATATTGAGAACATGGGTTTTTCTTTTTTTTATATATGTAATGAGACCAAGTGGGAGAATTTTAATGTAAAACATGTAAAAGTTAGTTTTATGATATCATTGTTGATTTTATTATTATGTCATGACATATTATAATTCAGATTCCATGGAATGAAAATCAATCATGTTTGATTGTGTATGTTGTATATGATTTTATGCATACTCACTTGATGCCTTGAGGTTCAACTTCCTTAATAGGTATGCACTTGGATGTGTATACATGAGGGTCTTATGAGAGGTATGGTTGAATTTCTAAATTATTTAGGCCTATGGAGCTGAATAGACACAATTTTCTTAGTGGGTAATACTCAAGCTAGTAGAGAGTTTTACCCTGAGCTCCTCCAATTTTGAGTATGTTATGGATAAGTAATTGCTCTGATGTCCAACATTCCTATTAGGTATACACTGGTATGTGTTATACAGAAGGGTCTCAATAGGAGGTTTGGTTGGATGTTAAAAAATCATTCAGGCCTATTGTATCGTTGGGTACAGTTACCTTAGTAGCTAATACTCAAACTGGTACAGAGCTTTATCATAAGCTTAGGTTCTAAGTATGTTATGAACGGAGACCGTTGAACTGGATATACACTGATGTGGTTGATTCCCCAACCTTACGTTTCGAAAATATATTTTATCTAGGCCCAAGTTAACTGCACATATATATTAATGGACTTGTGGTAATGCCTTTGGTCGTTGTTTGATTTTATATAATCATGTTTGGTTTTAAAGCAATTTCAAATATCAATTTGTTTTCAATGATTTTGAAACCAAGTGGGAGATTTTTGGGTTTTATAGTTTAAAAAATAATAGCATGTTTTAAGCGAATTAAAACTTCCATGACTGTGTGTAGGGTCCACTTCTAGGGTTTAAGTCCTATTGGGAGTTCAGTACAGGGAATAATGGCCAACATATCCCCCTGTAGAGGTTCCCTATAAATAACCTCTATGGTCTTACTGGTGAGGCGAGCTAATAACCAGTCTGGCTGAAGGGAGCACGCTGATCACTTGTAAAAAGTTTCTTGATGATTACATCGTTTCTTCTACACGATGGTGAAAGGTACACATCAATTAAACTTGTGATTATGTTTTCATATGGATTGCATTATATGTTTACTTTGCAATGTCTATCACTTCCATTCTCTCACTATAAGTGCTTCCCTTTTTATATACATCTCTCTTTTCTCTTTTTCTCTAAACATGATCTCTTATCATTTTTAGCAAAGCATAAGGGGGCCGATGTCACTTCTATTTGCTCCAATTCGTGGGTCTTAGTTTCATTTTTTTTAGAGTTTTATTTCTCCCATTCTCAAATCACATAAAAACTAGAATAGAAACTCGGAGATAGGAGGAAACATAGTAGGGTCAATCGGGAACAAAGGTGATCCTTCATCCTTCTCCCATTCTCTTCTCTCTCCGTTTCTCTTGGTTCTCTTTGTGCCTTTCTTCTCTCCTTCTCTTCTCCTGCATCTTTCTCTCTTCCTTATTTATGTGGCTTCTCCTCGGTTCCTTGCATTTTTTCTCCTCTATTTCGTGCGTATGTACTTCTCACCATTTTTCAGTTTTTCACTTTTTATGTTTGTTTTATCTTTTACTATTTTTTCTCTTGAGTCCCTCATTGAGTGAGATAAACAGGAGTGCCAAGTGCTGAGGGATAAGTCTCACCAAAACAAATTCTGTTTTTGTCCTCTTCTCTATGTTTTTCTTTCATTGTTTTTAAATAAACTTTTGTTTAATATTTATTTGTCATTTAAAATTGCATTGTGTTCTACAAATTTTTTATGTTATTATATTTAATAAAGGGAAATAAATTTTGATGGGTTTTAATTAATAAATTTGTGTGCATTAATTTTATTAAATTTTTCATTTCTTAATTTTTTAATGAAAAATATTTTCTATTATACAAATTTATAATTTTGGTATTTTATGTCTTACTGTCTTCTTTCCATTGCTACTTATATTGGTTTTATTTTATGATTTTATTTTTAAAATTTAAAATTTTAGATATAATACTTTATTATATATCAATTTATTTTATTACATTATTCTCTATTTTACTATAATATAATTGATCATGAATGCCACCTTTGAAATTTTTGTTTAACTTGAGACAATAAAAAAAAAAAAAAAAAAAAAACTTTGTGAGAACAAAAATTATTAAAATAAAATTTGATTATAATTCATAAGAATTTAAAAGATCACTAATTAAAAAAATAAATATTGCCCAAGGAAAAATCGTGTGATGAAAAGACTAAATAACTCTTCAGGTATAACTTTATAAATTAAATATATGACATATCATAAAATTGGAAATAGTAAAATTTAAAACAGAAAATTTTTAAAATAATAATTTTGTCATAAATTAATTAAATATGTATGAGTGTATATATAAGAGAAATTTCATTTGCATGTACAAGGTGGAAAAATTTCTTCATGCAAAGATTGGTGTAATAGTTTTCAAGTTTATTTTAGAACTTTTCTCATATTTATATATGTTTCACCGAAAATCCGCCGGTCCACGAAGAGGCGCGAGTGAGAGAATATTTCAATTAATTTAGATTAATTTGTGTTATAGGGTGTGTTTTGTATCAGGAAAAATGCGAGTACAATCTCCTATACTTCCTCTAATTCGATCTCCGTCTGAACTTGATAAAGTTTCGGCTTCTGGCGAGGACGACGAAATTCGAGTCCTGGGACTAGTGTGCTCGAACTGTTGTGGTTGTGGTCGGTCGGACAGAAGTATATGTGTCCCACGTATATCGACTTATGATGTTGCCGGTGAACGTGTAGAACTGCCCCGGTTTGAACTATTGAATTCCGACGAACGGCGAGTTGCTTGACTTCTGTGGCTCGGAAGAGTCTGTGCGCAAGAGTGTGGCTCGACACAAGATTTTCTCTTCACAAAAGGAATTTCGAACTCCAATTTTTGAACCCTTACAACAGAACGTCTCTGGCTGTTTGTAGCCGATTCTATGCAGTTGTTGGGGGTCGATCCTAAGAATGGGGATCACGATCCCCTGTCTACTGGCGAAGTTGAGGAAGAAGAGGGGAAAGAAGAAGACCCGGATCGCGGCCTCTTTTCCCTCTTTCGGTTAAAGAACGGGAATGCTGATTTGGATCTTCATCTGATGAGGCATGCTGACTCGACAATTTCTGATGACGAAAGTGTTGACTGTGTTGATGACGCGGCGCTGCGAGTGGACTTCACCATGGACCGAGGTGGGTGGTCTTGAGATCGGTTGAAGCCTGCCCATGAATTTTGGTTAATGGACTGATACACTCTTGGGCTTGCTGAATTTGGGTCATGCACATTTTGGTGCGTACAGATTGCCCCCTTCGAGACTTTTTCGTTCTAGGAGAGCGAACGAGTTTCGAACAGTGAAGAAGAACACAACGCACACTCACTTTTTTTTTTTTTTTTTTTTTGAAACCCTCTTACTCTTTTAGGGTCGTTTATCATCTTGTGTATGTATGCTGTCCTCTTGCTTTTTTAGGACACCGTATATTTTGTACACTCCGTATACTTTTTTTTCTTTTTTTTTCTTTTTTTTTTTTTTTTTTGCATCTGAATGTACAACATGGAGCGAACATTCCCAAGCAGAGGAAGGTACTCAGGCAGAGAGTCGACACTTACTTGATCGCCATGGCGGAGAGTAGCTTCATATGGAACTGGTAATGGCACTCTGATTCCGCGAAGAAGACGTTGTCGGCGAACTCGGACGACTTCTGCGGTTTTCGACAGCCTTGGTTCAAGAGGCTTCCTCTGGACTTCGTCAAATACAGATACAACGGAGCCTGTCGACCTCTGTAAATCCTCACGATTCCGATCATTGAGGTCGAGTGAATAACGCGAGCTGGATGGCGTGTCTTCGATGATTTCCTTCGACTCTATTCCAATAGACTTTTAAGGCTGTAGTGCTTCTAAACGAATTTTGCAGCCTTTTGTAATCTCTGTTTGAGTCGCACGACTCTAGAGACATTTCATATTGTAATTCCCCTTCTTCTTCCTTGGTCTCGCAGTCGGGCTTTTTTTTTCATAAACTGAGATGATTCTGAGGAGCGGGGCCCACCTGGACTTGTTAACGATCCCGGGACTGTCACCTAATCGGGTCCCCATGTAGAATTTCATCATGAGGGAAATTCTGTACAGAAGTGATCAAATCCCTTTTGAAAAGGGATTGTTGCTTTCCCAAAACTGAAGGAACCCCTTGCAAGTCCCTCGATAAATAGAACCTCCTTGTATCCTGTAAGTATCATTGTTCTAAGCTCGTAGCGTAACCTTTTCGTATTCGGCGACCCTTGAGCATCCGCGACTCTTGAGCATCCGCGACTTGAAGTTCATCGCGCGTTCGTGAACTGAGGGCTCGAAGATCGTCCAAATTGTCGATTCTGGAGAACTTCCTGTTGTCGGTGACCTAAATAGCCATCCTTTTCTTCGAATCTCCTCTTTGTCTCTTCTTTCAGAAATCTTCTTCGGACTAAGGTTGAAAGGTACTATTAAAAGCTTTTTTTTTTTGTCTCCCGGCAACCTCGTATTGAGTTCGAGTTAGCCGGGGTCCCACTCTCTTTTCTTTCTTCCTTTCTTCTTCGCTCTTTCTTCTTCTTTTTCTCTCCTCTCCTTTTCAACTTTTCCCCATTTTTTTTTTGTTGCGATGACTTCTTTTTGTCGCAGTCCTTTTTTTTTTGCTCTCTTGCTGTTTTAGAGCTGTTTGTTTTTTTTTTCAATTTTTCGATGCGTACCTCTTTTTTTTTTAATTGGCTCCTCTGTGGGCTGTTGGGGTCCGCCATCTTGTTGATGTAGATGATCAGGCTCCTTTCATGCCTTGTTTGGCCAAGGAACGCGCTCGCCGAGCAAGGTTTCCCTTTTCTGTTTTTGTTCGCCATTTTCCCAAGGACCCTGGTTAGGTATCCAGGATGTTGAGTTATCTTCACAGCTTCCGTTTCGTCAACCAGAGAGTGTATGTCGTGTCCAGCTCGGTCGCCGAGCACTGTTGTTGTTTTAGCTTCGGTCGGCTTGGTCGGCGGGAAGTCGTCGGGGGATGAGCTTTTGTTTCCCCTGTTGAACATCGAAGTTTTGATTTGACTGAGTTCGGCTGGTTTGTCAAAAGGCTTGTTTTTACGCCGACATCTTTGGCTTGATCACCAAGTCTCGGTGCCCGCGCAATCGCGGCTGGCCATGATTGCCATAGAAGTTGTATAGACTGTTTGCCCCTTTTTTTTTTTTGTTGCAACGGCTCTCTTTTTTTTTTGTTGCGACGGCTCTCTTTTTTTTTTTCGCCGCTCATTTTTTGTTTGCGACTGCTTCTTTTTGTCACCTGCTTTTCCCTTGCGACTACTTCTTTTTGTCGCGGTCCCATCCTTTTTTTTTTTTTTTTTTTTTTTTTAGGAAAGAGTTACTTACCTGCCCTCGCCTGGGTGCGTCCGACTCAGGTGTTGGGCGCTGTTTGTTTACGCGGTGACTTTGAATCGGGCTAGGCTCAGTCACCGGGTGCGAGTAGTTGACAGTGTGATCGGTTGCAGGGCTTTGTGCGGTACTTGGCTCGGTCGCCGGGCTCTTGTTTTGATCGCGGCCTGGTGTTTTGGCTAGTCGCAAAACTTCCCTACGGCTAGTAAGACCGAAAGAAGGACAGTTCGTGAATGTGAAATGGCGCGACCGCGCCCCACGAGGGCGCTACCGCGCCATGAAGATGGCGCTACCAGTGGCGATGCCGCGCCGCACTGTTTCCTTTCAAAGATGTCAAGTTCTTTTTCGGGAAGTCAGTAAAGAGTCTAAGGAGTGGCGCGACCGCGCCAGTTCAACAGCATAAAGTGGCGCGACCGCGCCATGAAGAATCCTTCCTCATTTGGGACCCGAAGGCCGTGTTCCAGACTTCGACAAAATTCCTGCTCCAGTGGCGCGACCGCGCCAAAACAAAGAACATTTCGGCGCGATCGCGCCGCTGACTCAGCAACGTGACTTGCGAAAATCTCGGGATTCTGACTACCAATCAAGCCCAAACTTGGGAGAAGAAGTCCTAATTGGCTAAGGAAGGTATCCACGAATATTTTATGGAATATTGCTCGAGTCTAGGTGCATTCAATGATCAAAAAAGGAGAAGTTCCACCCAAAGAAGGAAACTGCTGCCAAAAGGAGAAGTTAAATCCGAAAATTGTGAAGAACATATCTGGAGTTCCCGTGTTCCAATTGAAGCCAAATTTGGACAGAAGATTTCTGAGGATATTAAGGATCATATCACAAAAATTCAGGCAAGTCCAAGTCGTGGTTCTCAAGTTTCAGATCTTCCAAGTGGTGGACCCAGTGCTGGAATTGACAGCAGAATCAAGCAACTTCTTCACATCATATCTCGAGTTTCCCAACTCAGATTGAACTCAAATTTCTTGATCAAGGCAAGGACCTCAGAGGGAGGGTTCTTATGTAATTTCAGCCAATTCTGAGGTCAGAAAAGCATAATTCATACCCCTAAACAGAGACAAATTTACAAATTCTAGACAGAAGCCCAGCTATAAATAGAGGTCCGAGGTAGAGAGTAAAGCATCCTGTTTTGTAGTGTAGATCCAGTTTTAGGTTGTAAATATAGTTCTAGGTCAAGTTTTAGTTCAATTCATGTTTTGTAGTTAGTTTGGAGTTGAGAGAAAGTCCAAAGAAAGTCTTACACGACCTCTTGCCACTTTGGACAGAAGGAAGAGATTTCAGTCAAGGAGGAGTTGAAGCTAAGGGGCAGTTCCTCGAAAGGGGGTTTTCTGTACTTAATTTTCTTCTTGTCTTCATGGCTGTAATTAATTCCTCTTTGTGTGTTTGTGTTATTATCATGGAGTAGTCTCTCTTTGTTGGGGAAGTCAGGAACTCCTAGTTGTTTATGTTTAAGTTCTGAATTCTATAGCAATAAAGTACTCTGCTTTTGTTTTAGAATCTGTATTCATTGCTTATTGCTAATTTAGATTGATGTCTGAAGTTTAGTGAGGTACGGATTGAGAAGTTAAATTTCAGTAAAGATTTGGGTTAGTTAAATGATTCCTTGTTTTCTAAAACAACTCGCTTTTAAACTAGATTGTTCCGATTTTGAAGGAGACTAGTGGAAGGCGATGTGACTTCTTAAACTCTTGTTCTGAATAAGAGAGAGTTAATCTTTAAGCTTTTATATTTATGCACTTAGGAGTTGAATGTTCTGGTTGAGAAGGAGTTCAAAGACTAAGTGAAAGTTATTTCCTGTAAATGGGTAACCAGGTTTTCAAAAGCTAAGTCAAGGTAAGGGTATTTGAGCTATCAGAACTTTGCATGTTAGCAACTAGGAGGGATTGACATTCTTCCACAACATCTCATCTCTATTAGTTTTTCCAGTAGTTTAATTCTGTTTTCTTTTCAGTTCTCAAAACCAAAACTTCTTTTCCTCAATCAGTAGAAAAATCTTTGCTTAAACTGAGTTCTCATCAAGGTCTCTGTGGGATCGATATCTGGACTCTCAAAGTCTATATTACTTGCTGACCTAGTGCACTTGCTAGACACCCAACACGAGGTGAACACGCATTTTTTTTTTTAGAGATGAGTTGCATACCTGATTTTTGACTTGGGTATTTTGCTTGCAGATGTCTTCTCCATTAGATTCTGTTACCTTCCTCGGCCTCGTTCTCTCCAATGTCCAGGCTACCGTAAGGGGTGCTCGCCAAGACAGTGTACGGATTGATATTGCTGAGGGCGACCGGAGTCCATTGTTGCTGCCTGTTTGGAGGTCGTCGGCTTTCGGAGGTTGTGACGTACACATTCCTCTGACCAGCGCGACTTGCGAACTTTGGAGTCGTCCAGTTGTCAATGATGACGACCGGATTTGCTTTCTCCCCGGGGTCGGCAAAGCTTCGTCGTCTCCGCATGAAACTCAGGGTACCATCTTGCTGAGTCCTATGCACGATACCCTGGTACGTTTTTCTGCACCGGAGCTTTACATCGACCGCAATCGGTTCGGTCCTTGGGAGGTCAAGACAGTTGAAGCTATGAGTCCTCAACACGTACCTTTCTACTTCGAATGGGCGGACGTCGTCCTCCGTACGTGTTCCGAACGTTTAGTCGCGGTCGACTTGATCCACGTCGTGCGAGCCTCGATATTCCAATACAGCTGCTGCAGCAATGTCATCAATGCTTTCATGGAGGTCTGGTGTTCTTCTACCAACTCCATCTTCACACGGGAAGGGGAGTTATCAATCTCCTTGTGGGACATGAATCGGCTTGGCGAACTGCCTCTTACTGGGAGTGTCTTTGACGAGACGTTCCCGTTCGTTGAGGATTTCATTCAGGGTCGCTTCCTTCAGCTGCCCGAAAGCATCAAGTACTTAATTCTCGCCTACTGCCGGTTGTTCGAGCCTTCAGAGGTAGACGGACTCGCTGGGATCCAGATGTCTGACTGGACATCTTTCTGGTTCCGCCCCAAAAGGGGCGTACAGCCATCGAAAGACGCGTGGGCTGATCGCGAGAAGACTTTGGGTCTTCTGAGTCGCGAGAGATCGGAGCGGCTGAATCAGCCTCTAGTCGAGCTCGAAGTTCCTGATGAACTTGCAGACGAAGTATATCTGCCGGCTTTTCTATCTCTGTGGATTTGCCGTTGCATTCTCCCCATTCCCGAAGGTATGTTATGATTCACCGTCTTCAAGATGGCTTGTTACTTGGCGAGTGGTCAGAAGTGTAATCTGGCCGCCGCGACTCTGGCCGATCTTTACCGGGGACTCAACAGTTCCACTTGCGGGAGGATCCCATGGCCGTTTGTATATATGCCTGGCTCGCCCAACACTTTGGCGTCCATGGAGCAGACCCTTCAGAAGGTGAGCGGCCTTTGATGATGATCTACCGCAATCCCGACCACTGCCATGCCTACACCCAGAAAAAGGCTCGCGAACTATTTTGGCGCGGCAGAGTGCAGTACTGGTATCCGTCGCGAGCTCTTCCTCCGGGCCTAATCGTTGACAAACTTGGCTATTCCGCTTCTCAAATCGAAGTGGAGTACTTCCGGTGCTTGCGAGAGACCCGTCTCGTGTTACGACAGTGTGATCTTCTGATCGTGGAGCCATATAACCCGCACCGGTTCGCTTGCCAATTTGGATTCTGCCAGGATTTGTCGGGCGTTTTGATCGGTGACCAGCGGAGGGCGGCTTCAATTGAAGCCTTGGTGGAGATATGGCAGGCCGGGAACGTCTTTCCTCTCGGCATGGTGGAAGTACCACCTTTTGTGAACCCGAGTTCTGATCCGGGTGTAACGGCTCTATTTCGAGAGTCTTCGCTCGAAACAGTCGTTCCCCTCTTCGAGGTAACATCGTCTGCATCACTTTTTTTTTTCGCTTCCGCTTCCTTTGCTTCCTATTTCACTTGTCCCTTCTTTTTTTTTCACAGAGAGAATGGCAAAACTTCACTGGTGAACCGGCGCCAAAGAAGAAGACTATGCTGAAGAGAGCCACGGTGAAGAGGAAGGCCACGGGGTCGAAGGCTGCCAAGAGAACCGTAACTACTCCGACGCCGGAGGTGCCGACGTAGGGGGCCATTATCAGAGAGGCTCCACCTGCCGCGGACATCAGCCGACCGAGTTCGATCCCCTCGCCGACTGGATGTGCGTCTGTGGAAAAGGGGAGGGTCATTGAGCCGGTGGCCTCACCGAAGAAGGCCGCTCCGAGGAAGAAGAAAGCAGAGGCCCCTCGAGTCTTCTTTGACCTGCCTCTGTTCAAGAAGCGACTGAGGAGTGGTCTCCATAAGCCTTCGACTCCGCTTCGCACTGTTCGTTCCCCGACGGCTCCCACTCCGAAACTGAAAGAGAAGGTCGTGGAGGCAAACTTGGTTGACGGGTCTGTTGCCCCGTCGGTTGAGGAGAATGCTGCTGAGCGGAGGGCAATACCGGTGCACCCGCTCCCGATAAGGTCGCGGGTAGCCGAAGAGTCTCCACGTCCACCCACCGACGCGCTTGCGATCGTCCTGTCTCCTCGTGTGGATCAGCCTATCCTTCGTGAGGGGGACTCACTATCTCCTATTGCATCCGGGGAACATCGTCAACTGGGATGGGTTGGAGAAGGGGTACCCGTCGCCGCCACTGCCGGTAGATTGGAGGTCGGCGAAGCTGATTGTCCCATGCTCATCTCGAGCGACAACGACGAGGCATCGTCTCCTCCTTCTGACGTAGTTCATCCAGCGACCACAACTCCGGAGGAAGGGCCACTCGCAAGGAATAGACTGGGCGAGGAAGGGGTGGTTGTTGGTGTCAGAGAGGGAGGTCTGCAGCCAGGTCGACGGCCCGTCAACGAGAACTCTTCCACTTCGCAGTTCGGTTCGGTATGTATTCATTACCCTCTTCTCCCATTCTTCCTTCTTTTTTTTTTTATCTGTTTGTGGCTTCGGCCTTCTTTTGTTCCCTTTCAGTCGTCGTCGCTCCTTTTTTCGGCGAAGTCACGAGAGTGGGTGCAACAGTCTGCCCTGAGCTTGTGGGCGAGCTTCATTCAGTCGTCCTTAGCACCTGCCGAGGATCCTTCTTCCCCCAAGATCATGACCGATGCCTGCGGATTCCTGGTGCATTTGCGAGGAGCTGGCATAGAAATTTCCATTTTGGAGCAGTGGATGGAAGATTTCGCTCGGGAAGCAGATCATCTTCGACAATTGCGCGATTCTGCGGCCGGGAAGCTCAGGTGGTCCGAGCGTAGCGTCGGCGAGGCTGAGATCTCACAGGCCGTCCGACGGGTGAACTGTTGTCGCAAGGCTATGGCCGCGACCTTACACCGTGTCAGGCTGAGCGCGAGACTATGGAGTCGGAGCGTGCGGTGCTTCGTGAACGTCTGGCAGTTGTCGAGGTGCAACTCAATTCTACCGTTTCTGGGATTGTCTCCGCTCGCACAGCTCTTGATACCATTGAAGCGAAAGCCTCTGAATTGGAGGGCCGGCTGAATTCTCTCCGTGCGCGGCCTGTTCTTAGCGAGGCCGAAACTCGGTAGCTTGACGAAGTTCGTGCCGAGGTGCTGCGACTGCAACGGCGGGTGGTCGACTTCGAACTATGACCTCTTTGACTGTGGAACTTCTTTCTCCATACTTTTTTTTGACATGGGGAAATTTTGTAGTATTTCCCCTCTGAATGTTGACACGAGATTTTTTTTTGTGTGGTCTCGCGTATTTTTGTTGGGAGACCTGCATTGTATGCGCTATACAATTCACAATGAAAAGTATACTCTCTTTTTTTTCTGCTGCTTTCTTCACGCGTAAAATCGTTTGAGAAATTTACCGTTCGTTATCGGCAGCTCTAATCCGTTTGCAGTGACAAGTTTGTAGGCGCCATTCGTGTAGGCTTCCTGTACAACGTAAGGCCCTTCCCATTTCGGTGCAAATTTGCCCCCAGTTTTGCAGGTGAAGAGCATCGGCCATCGAACTGCGAGAACGAGGTCACCCTTTTGGAATGATCTGAGTCGTACCTTTTTGTTGAAGGATCAGTTCATTCGGGATTGATAGCACTCGAGGCGTTGTTGTGCCTCAAGTCATTGTTCGTCGAGGGATTCCAGTTCTGCGAGTCGCAATTGGATCCATTCCTCTGTCATCAGCCCTTCTCTCATTGCAATTTTCAGGGAAGGGAGTTGTACTTCGAGAGGGAGCACTGCTTCAGTGTCGTAGAGCAGCGAAAATGGGGCCGACTGGGTCGGTGTCCGGACCGACGTTCTATATGCCCATAAGGCTTCGGGCAATTTCTCGTCCCAACTCTTTTTGTTGGCGCTGTTGGTCTTCTTCAGGATTTTGCATGTCTTGTTGAAAGCTTCTGCGAGTCCGTTGGCTGCCGGATTATAAGTCGTTGAGGTTCGCTGTTGTATGTGAAATTTCTCGCAGAAGCGGTCCATGACTCTGTTTTTGAATGGCGTGCCATTGTCCGTCATTATGTAACGGGGAACTCCATATCGATAGATGATTTGTGTTCGGATGAAGTCGACGACAGTGACAGCCTTTACTTCTCGGTAGGCGGCAGCTTCGGCCCATTTTGAGAAGTAGTCAGTGGCAGCCCAAATGTATTGCCTGTCAGAGTCGGACTTGGGAGAGATGGGGCCTATGATGTCCATCCCCCAAGCTTCGAACGGCCATGATGCGACCGTTGGGTGAAGCGGCTCCGGTGCCTGGTGAATATAATCGGCATGGATTTGGCACTGTTTGCAGGTTCGAGCCATTTCGATGGCGTCTTTGAGCATCGACGGCCAGTAATAACCCAGTCGTTTGACTTGCAAGTGGAGCTTCGGGCCGGCTTGGTGCACGCCGCAGATTCCACTGTGTATTTCCTTTAACACTTGTGACCCCTCTTCCTTAGACAAGCATCAAAGGAGCAGACCTTCATATGACCTCCAGTAAAGTATGTCATTGATGAAAACATACTTTGGAGCTGCTCGACGAAGTTGAACTCGTTCTCGTAAGTCGACGGGAAGCGTGTCGTGGCGAAGGAAGTTTATGATAGCCTCTCTCCAATCTTCGATTTGATTTTTCCTGGCCGAGATAGGCAGAGACTCTTCAATTTCTTTTGTTTCATCTTCCTCTGTTTCCTCCTCAGCCGGTTGAGGGATTACCCATCGTTCGCAAATGGGAATCTGGCTTGGCCGTTGATCGAATTGTGCCAAACTGGCTGCAATGCCGGCTAATGCGTCGGCTGGCCCATTCTCGGAGCGAGGGACATGGTGGAGTGAAGCTTCCGAGATTTGGGCCAGAAGTTCACCGGCATGTCTCCAAAGTGGTTCGAGTTCGGGTTTCTTTACTTCGAACTCTCCTGTCAGTTGCTTGATGACTAGAGCCGAGTCGTCGTAGATGTTTAACTGTGGCAACTCCATCTCGACCGCGATGCCGAGTCCGAGGAGGATAGCTTGATACTCTGCTTCATTGTTCGAGCAATTTTGAGTGAACACGAATGAATACGGCAGCAAATCTTTCATTGGTGAGACGAAAAGGACTCTAGCGCCAGCTCCATTCCTTCTCGCGGCGCCGTCGAAGTACATCTCCCAAGGAGGGAGTACTTCGACCAGAAATATTTCCTCGTCGGGGAATTCCTCTATTAATTCCCATTCAACCGGCACCGGATGGTCGGCCAGGAAATTTGCCAGAGCTTGGCCTTTGATAGCTCGTTGTGACACGTAGTTGATCTCTAACTCGGAGAGGAGCAGCGATCATTTTGCTAGTCGACCAGAGAGAATTGGTCATGACATAATGTACTTAAGCGGATCGGCTCTCGAGACGAGGTTCATCGAATGCGCCAGGAGGTAATGCCGAAGCTTTTGGATTGAAAAGATGAGAGCCAGACAGGTCTTTTCGATTGGTGTATAGTTGAGTTCGGCACCCACCAGTGTTCGGCTTAGATAGTACAAAGAACGTTCTTTGTTGTTCTCATCACATTGAGCTAATAGAGCTCCCACTGATTTCTCCTGCGCTGCGATGCACAGCAACAGTGGTCTGTCGACTATTGGAGCTATGAGCACCGGCGGCTTGGTGAGATACGCCATTATGTTGTTAAAGGCGTTCTGGCATGATTCGTCCCATTCGAACGGTGTGTCTTTCTTTAGCAGAACATTGAAAGGCTGGCATCTTCCAGCAAGGTTCGAGATGAAACGCCGAATGTACGCCAAGTGACCTTGGAAGCTTTTAAGCTCAAAGACATTTCTGGGTTCTGGCATCTTCTGGATGGCGTCGATTTTTGACTGATCGATTTTGATCCCTCTGTGATGCACAATGAAGCCTAGGAATTTGCCTGAAGTGACACCGAAAGCACACTTCAACGGATTCATTTTGAGCTGAAACCGTCACAACCGCTCGAACATTGCCCGGAGGTCGAGAAGATGGTTAGCTCTCTGTTTTGTTTTCACCACCAGGTCATCGACGTAGCATTCGACTCATTTGTGAAGGAAGTCATAGAAGATATTCTGCATTGCTCGCTGGTATGTCACATCGGCATTCTTAAGTCCAAACGGCATCACTTTGTAGCAGAAGATGCCTTTGGGTGTGCGGAACGCGGTGAGCTCCTCATATTTTGGGTCCATTCGGATTTGATTGTAGTCGGAAGACCTGTCCATGAAGGATAAAGCCTCGTGACCTGTTGTCGCATCGACCATGAGCTCGGTAATTGGCAAAGGGAAGTCGTCCTTGGGGCACGCCTTATTCAGGTCGCAAAAGTCGACGCAAACCCGGATTTGGCCAGTCTTCTTCTTAACTGGGACGATGTTTGCAATCCAGGACGGGTACTTCACCTCTCTGATGAAATTTGCCGCGATCAATTTGTCGGCTTCCTTTTCAATTTTTGGCACCAATTTTGGTCGGAACCGTCGTTGTGACTGTTTGACTAGTCGAACAGAGGGATGAACTGCCAATTTATGGACCACCACTCGCGGGTCGAGGCCCGGCATCTCTGTATAGTTCCAGGCGAAGATGTCACGATACTCGCGAAGCAACGCCATGTATTCGACCTCTTCTTCGGCCGTTAATGAAGCACTGAGGAATGTTGGCTTCGGGTCCTCTGTTGTGCCCAAGTCAACTTTCTTTAGTTCGTCGACAGTCGCCTGGCCGCCTTCTTCGAATTCGGCCGGAGCCTCCTTCAAGATGAATTCCTCCTTTTCTTGGTCCCCGTTAGTGATGGAGATGTGATCCACCATAACCGAATCATAGGCGTGAGCTCGTGCGACAGCAGCTCTCAGGGAGTAAATAACCACCAGTTTCGGTGCGTCTTTCTTTTTAGTCAGAGTCTGGTCGACTGAAACTTGATGTACATCAGCCGAAGTCTTTCTAGTTATTCTAACTGGTTTCGTCTTGCTAGTGTAGATTTTGATCGGCTTCTGCTTCTCGTAACCGAGACCCGAGCGACCTTGATTGATCCGTTGACCCTCATTTCTCAGCTTCACCTATTCTGGAGTGAGAACCGGTAGGGTGACGGGTGGTTTTGCATGAATTTCGTCTTTCGTAAGGTTGCCCCCAGCTCTAGCCATCAGTCGGTAGGCGTTCGAATCGAAACCTTCGTTTGATCGTGTAGACGGCATCTGCTGTTGGTTTGGCAATGGTTTCACGATACTTCGTTCCTCTAACTTTGGCAGAGGAAGCGTGACTTTTTCTGGCAAAGGGGTCGGCTGGATTTTGTGCCAGATGACCAGAGGAGCTTCTCCTTTTTTTCTTTGCGACTGTGGGATGTATCGTAAGATGGGTATGTTGCTCTGTTTTGATGTTGGCGTAACTGTGGCCAATTTATGTCCGTGTGTCGACTGGCTGTTGAGCGCCGGCTGCTTTGGAGACACGACCTGCATCGTGGTCTGTTTGGGAGACGCTATTTACGTCGGGGTTTGTTTTGCAGATGCGGCTTGCGATGGCTGTTTGGGTGCGATGACCTGCGTCGGTTGTTTGGGTACTACGACTTGCGTCGATTGTTTAGACGATGCAGCCTGTGTCGGAGTGCTCTTGGCGTTCGCTACCTGGTTCGACCAAGGTGACAATTTAACTGTCGGTCTGGTAGTCAAATAGAACTTAGCGTCTGCGAACGATGCTCTGCTTCTGTGAATACACCGTCTTTTGTTCGCCATTTTCCCAATACTTGAAGCATTGGTGCAGAGTAGATGGCACCACTCCATTTGTGTGAAGCCACGGTCGACCCAGGAGCAAGTTGTAAGATGTCCTGGAGTCGATGACTTGAAAAGGAGTGTCGGCTACCATGTCCCCGATGTGCAACCTGAGGTTCGTCATGCCGAGTGTTCTCTGGCCCTCCTGGTTAAAACCTTGAATGAGAAGAGAACTTGGAGAGAGGTCGCCAGCAGAGAGACCAATGTTCTTCATCGTACGAATCGGCAGAATGTTGACTGCGGATCCATAATCGATCAGGATACGATTGATTTTGTGATCTCTGATGTAGCCGGAGACAAACAACGGTCTATTGTGATTCTTCGTCCCCAATTGTGCATCCTCCTCGAGGAATGTGATGCACGATGGGCATGAAACAGCAAGTGCTTCTTGCGACTTCGTTAAGTGTGCCTTGGTGTAAGCGTCTTCCTCCTCTTTTTGAAAAGGAGGGGTTAACTCGACCTTTGGCAGATCGTGCTTTCGCATGAGCAACGTTTCGATATCGGCTTCGAGTTTCTCTGGTTTGGAGAAGACCTGAATTAAGGCTTGTCTTGACCTGATGTCCAAGTCGAGATCATCTTCTAGCTCGTTGAGATGCGAAATCTGTTTGAGCGATGTCTCGAGGTCGTCACATTCGACGACTAGTCTCATGCCTTTCTCTTTGGACACTATCGTTGTACGCTCGGGAGGAACTGTCGAGCAGGTTGCCACTATTGGTGGAGGTGCAAAAAACTCCTTCGGGAAGAATTCCGCCAATGTGACGGGTCTTCTTTTCTTTTTACTTGCCCCCTGGACGTCGGTCCTAGGAGCTTTCTTTTGGTGCTTCACGGCTTTTTTATTTGGCCGCTTCGCCTTTGTTCTGGTACTCACGGGTGCCGGTTGGATTGCTCGAAGAGGCTTCTTTCTCCGGGTGACCAGGATCCACCCCTCTGCGTCGGTTGCAGCTGCTTCTCGGGGTGCCAATTTTGGTGCGAACTTAGCCGGTGGTCGTCTGTTGTTGTTGTGCTGTCGGTTGGAGAGACCGGATTTTGGACGGTACTCCTTTGTGACCTGCTTCTTGTTTGGCCGAGTTCGCCGGTTTGGCTCGGCTTGGACGGAGATGGCATGTGAGGAGGCTATGTTTTCAGCCCCTTCAATTTCGATGCGGCCTTGGGCCGCCAGCTCCATGATGCGATCTTTTAAGACGAAGCAGTTCTCCGTCGAGTGCCCGACCAACTGATGGTATTTGCAAAAGTTTGGGTCCTTGCTCTTAGATTGGTCGCCAGGTCTTTTGATTTCTGGCAACCTCAACAGTTGATTGTCAAGGAGTTGGTCGACCAAAATTGAAACATCTGCGTCGGCAAAGGGGTATGTCTTGGCCCATCGTTCTTCCAGTGACAGCTTCTTGTAGGCCCCGGTTAATTGCCGAGGGAGGTAGGTCGCCTTAACCTTGCTTCCGACCTTGATAGGTTCAAAAGCATTTGTAGCGAAAGAGGATTTTGTTTTCTCTTTCGTCTCTTTTGGTGTAGTCGTGGCTGGTGCCTTCCCCTTTTTGTGAGGGTCGGCAGAAGAGGATCCTTCTTCTCCCCGTTCTTCTATCAGAATCTCCATATTGTGAGCTTCTGTTGCAAGCTCTTGGAAATCGTTTGGCCTTCTGCAGCGAATGTAGCGCAGGAGTTCCCAGTGCATCCCTCGCGAGCACATCTCGATCTCGGCTTCGAGGGAGAGGTTTGAGCTCTCTTTGCAATTTAAGCTCAAGTTCCTCCACCAGTTGATGTAATCGACTACTTTTTTGCCCTTCTTTTGTTTAAGATTGGCGATTTCGACCAACGTCACGGTACGCCGAGTGCTGTAGAATCGGCTGAGAAATTCTCGCTCTAAATGCTCCCAGTTGTCGATGGATTCCTGGGGGAGCTCGATATACCAGTCGAAGGCGTTTTCCTTCAGTGACCGGCCGAATTGTTTCACCAACTGGTCGTCGTCGGTGTCGGCATTGTTGCAGGTCTCTATGAAGTGAGCGACGTGCTGGTTTGGGTGCCCGTCGCCATTGAATTGTTGGAATTTTGGAGGGTGATACCCGACTGGCATAGGGATGTTTTGGATCCTCTGCGTATAGGGTCTTCGGTAGGCAACAGATTTGTTGTCGCCTGAGCTGTTTCGTACAACACGGTTGATTAGTTCGTTGACTGCGTAGATGGTGAGAGCAGTCGGATCCGCTTCAGCTCGGCCTCTGCGGATAGCCACTGGTGCGACGGGCGGCAGCTCGTCGTCTGATGAAGGATCTTCTGGCAGCAGTTCGGCTGAGTTACTGGTAGTCGCCCGATTTCGGTCAACTTCTTGAGAGACGCTGCCAGTGTTGTTTGTAGCTGCGCACATTTCGAGCCGGTCCAGTATCCTCGCGATCTGGGCGTCGCGAGCAGCAAGTTGCGCGTCTTTGATGTGCAGTTGTTCATTCTGCTCCTTTAGCACGGCTTGTAGTTCGTTCAGCTGCTCCTCGACTGTTTTGGCCGAAGTTGTCATCGTGGCCATTTTAACAATTTGCGCCGAAGAATTTGTTTTCGGCGAGGCTTGAAGCGATGACCTTTTAACCGGCGACTGCATTGGTGAAGTGGCCGTCGGCGTTCTCGATTCTGAGGTGGCTATGAGAGGCGACCGGCTTGTAGTAGCGGCCGTCGGTGCGATCTGGCAAGGAGAGACAGACGATATTGCAGTGGGAGAGATCGCCGATGTCTGTTGCCGGGGTGAGCGAATGGGAGGAGGACCAGCAGCTGCGTTAAGTGCGGCTAGAAGGTCGTGTGAGACCAGCACAACCGGCGAGTTATCCGTGGCCGACGTTCTCTGTACAGAGGAGGCTGACACCGGATGCGTCCTTGCCGCAGAGGATGAGGGAATGCCCCCACTCTGTTCGTATTGCTGTACCAAGGTTGGGACAATAGAGGTTCTTCTAGGCGGTGGTGATTGCGTCGGGCTGACAGCTGAGCGAGGAGGAGGAGATGCAGCGACGACCGAGTATGTTGGTCTGGCCATCGCTGGTAGTAATTTGGCGGTGACCGTGTTGGGTGTCTAGCAAGTGCACTAGGTCAGCAAGTAATATAGACTCGAGAGTCCAGATATCGATCCCACAGAGACCTTGATGAGAACACAGTTTAAGCAAAGATCTTTCTATTGATTGAGGAAAAAGAAATTTTTGGTTTTGGTTTTGAAAACTGAAAAGAAAACAGAATTAAACTACTAGAAAAACTAATAGAGATGAGATGTTGGGGAAGAATGCCAATCACTCCTAGTTGCTAACATGCAAAGTTCTGATTTTATAGCTCAAATACCTTTACCTTGACTTATCTTTTGAAAACCTGGTTACCCATATAAAGGAAATAACTTTCACCTAATCTCTGAACTCCATCACAATCCGGAAACATTCAGATCCTAGGTGCATAACTATAAAAGCTTGAAGATCAACTCTTATTCAGTACAAGAGTGTTTAAAGAGTCAAATTGTTTTCCACTAGTCTCCATCACAATCCGGAAACAACTAGTGAGAAAAACAAGTTAACTTTCACTCATTCTTTGAACTCCATCACAATTCGGAAACATTCAAATCCTAAGTGCATAAATATCAACTCTCTCATTCAAAACAAGGGTTATAAAAAGTCACATCACTTTTCCACTAGTCTCCATCACAATCCGGAAACAACTAGTGAGAAAAACGAGTTGTTTTAGAAAACAAAGAATCATATAACCAACCCAACTTTCTACTAAAATTTAACTTCTCTATTCGAACCTCATTAAACTTCAAATATCAATTCAGATCAGAAATAAGCAATGAACTCAGTTTCTAAAACAAAAGCAGGATATTTTATTGCTATAAACTTCAGAATTCAAACATAAAACAGCTAGGAGTTCATGACTTCCCAAACAAAGAGAGACTACTCCATAATAATAGAATAAACACACAAAGAGGAATTAATTACAGCCATGAAACCAAGAAGAAAATTAAGTACAGAAAACCCTTTTTTGAGGACTGCCTTTAGCTTCAACTCCTCCTTAACTGAAATTTCTTCCTTCTTTCACTCTCTCTCTCAACTCCACACTACTAAAAGAATACGAAATTAAACTAAAAACAAGAATTAGAACTCTAGATAACTGGATGGTTTGAGCTCTGCCTCGGACCCTCTGTCCCGGCCTTGTAATTTCAGCCTCTGTCCAAGGGTGTGAATTGTGACTTTCTGACCTCATAATTGCATGAAATTACATCAAGACCTTCATTTTGAAGTCCTTTCCATGTTCACGAAGTTTGAATCAATTCTGATTTGGGAAACTCGAGATATGAGGGAAGGAAGTTTCCTGATTTCTGCTGCCAACTTCTGCACGGGTCCACCACTTTGAAGATGTGCAACTCGAGAATCCTGGCTTGGATTGACCTGAAATTTCGTGACAAGATCCTATGTAGTACCAGGAAACTTCTTTCCAAGTTTGGCTTCCATTGGAATTGTGAAACTCCTTCTCTGATCTTCACAAAATTCGGATTTATCTCCTTCCATTGGCAGCAAATTCCTGTTTTAAATTAACTTCTTCTTTTGGACCATTCAATGCATCTGGAATTAAGTAAATTACCTTAAACTCTTCGTGGGCACCTTCCTTAGACGTCTGAGACTCCTTCTCCCAAGTTTGGATTTGATTTGATTCCAGGTTCCCGAAATTTTTGTATTTTCAGCTGCTGAGTCATCGGCGCGGCCGCGCCAAATTCTGGCGCGGTCGCACCATCGAACCCGATATCCGTTTGTCTGGACACCTCTTGGCGCGGTCGCACCGAACTATGCTGAGATTTTGTGCGGTCGCGCCGGTCCTTAGGCATTTACTTGGTCCCCGAATGGCAACTTCTCTTTCTGCTTTTAGCTCCCTTTGGCGCGGTAGATCCCTCCAGTGGCGCGGTTGCGCTAATTCACTTTCCTCAATCGTTGGCTTTCATGACCGTTAGGTCGTTAGGAATTTTTCCACATTAATTTGAATTTTCAAGGATTTATCTGGCGCGGTCGCACCAATCACTGCGCGGTCGCGCCGTTCTTGTGTATGTCTGGAAACGGATGAGGAAGGTTTCTTCTTGGCGCGGTCGCGCCATGTTATGTCGTCGAACTGGCGCGGTCGCGACACTCCTTAGACTTTTACCGACTTTCGATTTAGCGCCTTGACTCCATGTATGGAAACAGAGTGGCGCGGCAGCGCCACAGTGAGCGCCATTTCACATTCTGGGGTTGTCTTCTATCAGGTTCTGGTAACCGTTGGGAATTTCCAGGATTTGTTTGAATTTTTTGCCCATTTTATCGGCGCGGTCGTGCCAGAAACGGCACTGTCGCGCCATTCTCTTTTTGGCTTGTTTTTGCTCTTTTTTCCTTCATTTTCCCTCAGAATCCAGATTTTCTTCTTTTACCGGGTATCTGAGACATAAAACATGTATTTGAGTTATATTTGTCACTTTCGAGCTCATAATCAACTCAAATTAGGAATTTATGATCAATAATTCATGCCTAAATAAGTGTCTTTTGGACACTTATCAGACCGCAACTGGTTTGTTGGAGGCCGCGGTAGCTTGTGGCACGAATAAGGCACTTCGACGGCGCGCGTCGCGCATGAAAGGAGCTTGTCCAGCAGACAAATTCCTGGCCATAGCCCTCGTCACTGGGCGGGTGGCCGGTGGTGGAGAGGTAGGAGTACAGATGTTGCCCGGCGATGTGGCAGCAGGTCCACGGGCTCTAGTAGTTGAGCTTGCGGTCGCGGTAGGGAGCGGTTGGGCAGAGCTCAAAGAGGCGGTTTGTTTGCCCCTGTTGTTGTCGTTGTTGTTGGTGTTGTCGTTGGTGGCGTTACTGGCCAAGGTGTTGATTGGAGATTTTTTTTTTTGACGGAGAAGGAGATGAGAGGTAGGAAATGTCCCATCGGGTATGCCAAATCTGTTTCACCAAAAATCCGTCGATCTGCGAAGAGGCGCGACTAAGAGAATATTTCAATTACTTTAGAATAATTTGTGTTACAGGGTGTGTTTTGTATCAGGAAAAATGCGAGTACAATCTCGTATACTTCCTCTGATTCGATCTCCGTGTGAACTTGATGAAGTTTCGGCTTCTGGCGAGGACGACGAAATTCGAGTCCTGGAACTAGTGTGCACAAACTGTTGTGGTTGTGATCGGTCGGACGGAAGTATATGTGTCCCGCGTATATCGACTTATGACGTTGCCGATGAACGTGTAGAACTGCTCCGGTTTGAACTGTTGAATTCTGACGAATGGCGAGTTGCTTGACTTCTGTGGCTCGGAAGAGTCTGTGCGCGAGAGTGTGGCTCGACACAAGATTTTCTCTTCACAAAAGGAATTTCGAACTCCAATTTTTGAACCCTTGCAACAGAACGTCTCCGGTTGTTTGTAGCCAATTTTGTGCAGTTGTTGGGGGTCGATCCTAAGAATGGGGATCACGATCCCCTTTCTACTGGCGAAGTTGAGGAAGAAGAGGGGAAAGAGGAAGACCCAGATCGCGGCCTCTTTTCCCTCTTTCGGTTAAAGAACGGGAATGCTGATTTAGATCTTCATCTGATGAGGCATGCTGACTCGACGATTTCTGATGGCGAAAGTGTTGACTGTGTTGATGACGCGGCGCTGCGAGTGGACTTTCACCATGGACCGAGGTGGGTAGTCTTGATATTGGTTGAAGCCTGCCCATGAATTTTGGTTAATGGACTGATAGACTCTTGCGCGCGTTGAATTTGGGCCATGCACATTTTGGTGCGTACAATATAAAAACCCCTCTTCTTTAAATTTCGTATATGGACAACTAAACCATCCTTCCACATAATATAAATAATGATAATTATATTTACAGGGTGGTAATATAAAATAACATACATATCGAAAATGAATACAAACACTGTTCAAATAAAACCCTGGAATGGATATATAATTGTGATGGAAATGGCGTAAATTAGCATATTAGTTATTTAATATTTTTAAATACTTTTAATTGAAAAATCATATTTTTCATAAATTACCCCAACTCGGTGATGTTTTATAAATTACTTGATCCATATAAATTGATAAAAATACCCTTTGTTATAGTTGGTTTTTAAGGTAAATATGAACCAACCAAAATTCAATAACTCAATCCTAACCCAACCTGAATCTGATAACTCCTAATCCAACCCGAATCTAATAACTCCTAATTCAACCCGAATCTAATAACTCTTAACCCAATTTGAATTCAAAGTTATGTTACAACTATCAAGTTACTATGTTAAAACCAACTGTTATGTTACTCCCAACAAGTTAATATGCTATGACTAGTGAGTATGTTATGACTAGTGATGGCAACAGGGTGGGGTGGGGTGGGTTTTTGAAAACCTGTCCCCGCCCCATGAAAATTTGGGGAAACCTGTCCCCGTGAAAATCACCCGCGAGTTTGCATTATAAACCTGTCCCCGCCCCGCGAGGCAAAAATCCCGCCTTGAACCCGCAAAAACCCACCTCGCCCCGCGGGTACCTGACCCGCCCCACTATGACATGTTTAGTATTAAAAACAATTTAAATAGAAAATAGAAAATAAATATTATGAACCTATAAACATATAAATACTTATGAATCAAGTAAAACTTAAGCATGTTGTCAAACATAAAATTTATTAATATATATTTTTTCTATTACATATTTGCCTTCTAATATTTTATTTTTTTACATAGGTGTTAAGCGGGTTGGGGTGGGTTTTTGGGGCGAAACCCATCCCCGCCCCGAACCCGTGACGGGTTTCGCTCCAAAATACCAAACCCGCCCCGCAGGAAAAAAATGCAAACTCGAACCCTCTTTAAGCGATTCTGGTCGGGGCGGGTTCCCCGTTAACGGGAACCCGTTGCCATCCCTAGTTATGACCAATGAGTTATGACAAGCAAATTATATGAAAGAACACTTTATACAAAATTTTAAAAACAGTCATATAGGTTGGCTAATTTAAAAATATATATATATTTTTCAAGTGAAAGGTATTATTTGAAATGTTAATATTTGATAAAGAAGTGCAAAAAAAGGTTAAATATGACATGCATGCTAATAACATCAATCAGATTGAAATAATTAATATTTTGGTTTATATGTTTAATTACTGTATACTTCATATTTTAATTAATATTTATGATATTTAATATTTTTAGTAAAATAAAATTACCATCATACTAGATTAGGTGAAAAATAAAATACAATTTAATCATCATATTATTAAAAGCCTATTGCAATATTATTATTTTTAACTAAAAATAAGTAAAATCTACAAAAAAATTTAAAATAGGTTAAAATTTTAAATAATTTGAAGATATTAAAAATTTGCTAAAAAAAAATTTTCTTATCTTTTTTTTCCATATGCTATATCATTAATGATTTTTCATTTTAAATTCTTACTAAAAAATTGTTTTGATTTGATGCCTTATATTAACTAAATAATTTATTTTGTATTTTATCATAATAGTACATTATAGATTATTTTAAAATCCACATTTAATTATTAAAAAAGTAAAAATAATATATCAAAAATATAAATACAATATTTTTCAAAATTTTATATATTTATTTTTATCAAATATTTCACTTCTACTTTTTTTCCATATACACACGCATATTTCATTTCATTGAGATAACAAACCTAATAAAGTATTAATATGTTATTGATTATAAGATTAAGTTAAATAAATAAAATAAATGCTTATTTTTATTATATATATATATTAAATTAATAATTATTTAATTATGACCAAATAATTTTGAAGTTGCAAGCTTATTGCCAAGAAGTCCATTTAATTTTTTTTTTTGTCTTTTCTATGTTTTGCACAGGCTTTTTGCTTGTAAAATTAAAATGAATTAAATTATTTTAAAACTATACAACATTCCCCACCATTTTAAAATGATGAGACAATTGATGTAACACAAGAATGACGACTGATATAACAGAAGAAAGACAATTGACATAACACAAGAAAGTCAACTGACATAACACAAGCAAGTCAACTGACATAACACAAAAAAGACAACTCAACATAATAGAAAAGCAGTCAGTACACTTTAGCTTTCGATGAAAGGTGTCTTGCGGACTTGAACCCCCATCTAGTTGATGTTCTGCCACCCATAACAGTCTCAAGTGAACAAGTCTTGAACTTGGACTTTATATATAGGTTTTAGAAACACCGAACAACCAAGTGTTGGTTCTGAATATGAGTTCAATCAAGGTTGTGCATTACAGTCACGCGCAAGTATCTTGTGATGTGAATATCTCTTCAGAGAATAAACCCAGATTCTCTTCTACGACACCACAATCATACTCACATTCGGTGATCTCTCCAAGGGTATACTGCATCTCTATACCCTGCTATAATAGCCTCAATATCATTAAGGTATTGTACCATCCTTAAATGGTTGCAGTTGAGCATCGGCTTCCTAGAGGTGGGATGTGAATAAATTCACTAGTTTTGGTGCTCATACTAATTACTCAGTTAGCTTGTTTTTACCCATTTACCCTTCATCATGGGATAACCAGTTAGACAGGGTGGGTTGCTACCAACGGTATCTCAAATAATAGACTTTAATCCCATCCTTCTTGAAGCAAATTGTACTTGTCCTCTCAGCAAACTCTTGGTCAAGTGATCTGTCAAGTTTTCCACGGACTTAACATAACTTAACGTTATGATTCCAGTGGAGGTAAGCTTACGTAAAATCTTGTATCTAAGCTTTGTGTCTAGATGACTTCGAATTGTGGTTTTTACTCTTCACTTTAATGATAGTCCTCTGATTATCACAGTTTATTAGGATAGCAGGAATAAACTTATCTAACAAGGGGATATTTGATAACAGACTCCGAAGCCATCATACTTCTCCACCAGCCAACTCCAAGGCAACCATCTCGACCTCCATAGTTGATCTGGTGATCAAGGTCTGCTTGGAGGATTTCCAAGTAACAGCACCACCTAGTGTAAGCACAAAACCACTAGTGGATTTTGTTCCATCAGAGTCAAAGATCTAGTTAGCATCATTGTACCCTTCAAGTATTGTTGGTAAATTGGAATAGTGTATCTCATAGTTAACCGTAACCTTCAGATATCTCAGGAGTCTCTTAATAGCACTCCAATGAGATTTATCTAGTTTACTCGTGTATCTACTCAATCTGCCTGCAACATGTTATATCTGGTCTAGTGCAGTTTGACAAATACATCAAACTACCAATAATCTGGGAATATCTCAACTGAGAAACACTATCCCCACCATTATTCTTTAATTTAACATGAGTCATATGGTGTACTAACTGGTTTGCTATTATCAAAGCCAAGTCGCTTCAAGACCTTTTCTACATGATAAGACTGTGTCAAACTAATCCCATTTTCATCTTTTATGACTCTAATTCCCAAGATCACATTTACTAATCCTAGGTATTTTATGTCAAAACTATCACTAAGGTATTTTTTAACCTCTAAAATTTTGACATGTTCTTTACCAAAGATTAGTATGTATCTACATATAAACACAATATGAGGAATGAATTTTCATACACCTTCCAATAAACACATTTATCAAAATCATATATCTTAAATCCATAAGAGAAAATTACCCTATCAAATTTCCCAAGCCGTCTAGGAGCTTGTTTTAATCCGTATAGAGATTTAACTAATTTACAAATATTCTTCTCCTGACCAGGAACTCCAAAACCTTCTTGCTACTCCATATGAAACCCACCATTAAGAAAGGTGGTTTTGACATCCATTTGATGTATCTCAAGCTTATATGAAGCTGCCAGTGCTATGAGCACTCGCACGGTAGTGATCCTAGTTACTGGAGAATAGGTGTTAAAGAAGTCAATCCCTTCTCTCTGACTGTAACCTTTGGCAACTAATCTAGCTTCATATTTCTCAATGGACCTATCAGGATTTTATTTCCTTTTGAAAACTCATTTGCATCCTATAGGTCTAGACCCTGGAGGTAAGTCAGTCAACACCCATGTGTTGTGTGAAAGGTGTGAAAGTATAGAATTCATCTCATTTTTCACAGCTTTCTCCCATAAGGATGCATCACTACATCTCATCGCCTCGATGTAAGTTAAAAGATCATCCTCTATAAGGAAGGTATAGAAATCATCTCCTAAATTTTTCTCTATCTTAGGTCTCTTGCTCCTTCTAGGTTCAGTTTCTGTCAACTCACCAGTTTTCTCAATATGTGATTTTGACGATTCTCCTGCATCTAGTTTCCTCTTTTCTTTAATGGGAAAGATGTTCTCTAAGAACACAACATCATTAGATTCTTTGATTGTATTTATGCTGACCTCCTATATATCAGACCATAAAACTAAGAACTGATATGCAATACTCTTTCAGCATATCCTATGAAAGCTGCATCATAGGTTTTAGGAGTCAATTTTGTTGTTTTGCTTAGATTAACTTTAACCTTAGCAAGACAACCCCAAACTCTAAAGTACTTAAGACTAGGTTTTCTACCCCACCATAACTCATATGGAGTTTTTTGGTTGTCTTTGTACGGGATACGGTTAAGTATTTTATAGGCTAAAAGTAAGGCTTCTCCCCATAAATTGTTAGGAAGACTAGAACTAGGTAACATAGAATTAATCATGTCCAAGAATGTTCTGTCCTTTCTCTCAGCAACCCCGTTTGACCTGAGTGAAAACGGAGCAGTGGTTTCATGAGTGATACCATACTCCTCATAGAATTTCGTAAACTATGCAGAGTAGTATTCACCTCCTCTATCTGGTCTAAGTCTTTTAATTGTCTTTTGGTTTTGGTTTTCAACTTCTATTATATAGATTTAAAAATTTTCAAAAGCTTCATCTTTTGTTCTTATCAAATACAAATAACAGTATTTTGACTTATTATCAATAAAGGTAATAAAATACCTCTTACCTCCTCTAGTCAAGGTACCACTCATCTCACAAATGTCATTGTGTATCAATTCAAGTAAATAAGGACTCCTGCTGACTGTCTTGAATGGTTTCCTAGGTTACTTAGACTGAACACATGTCTCACATTTGTTATTCATATTTAAGTTATACTTGGGAATTAAGTCCAAGTTCATCATTCTTTTAAGAGTGTCCACGTTTACATGCCCTACTAGACTTCTATGCCATATGTCATGGGAATCAATGCACAAAAACAAAGATGAGCTAGCGGCTTTATTATCAAAGTGAACAGAAATTACATTGAGTTTAAATAAACCTTCTATTACATAAGTTTTTCCTACAAAGGAACCTCCTTTGGTTATTACAACCTTATTTGATTCAAACACTAACTTAAACCCTAATTGACTCAGAATGAACCCACTAACAAGATTCTTCCGAACATCTGGCACATGCTACACATGATGGAGGGTGAGAGTATTCCCGAAGGTAAACTTCAACTTCACTTCTCCTTCTCCAATAAGTTGTGCTACACTCGAATTGCCCATCATCACAATTCTCCCTTTTACTTCTTGATAGGAAGAGAAAGAGGAAATATCATAGTAAATATGAACAATAGCTCCAATATCAATCCACCAATCAGTGGGTGAATATGCCAGGTTTAACTCACAGTTAGATGATACTAACCTGTCATTGGTTCCAATAGCACTGGTTCCAGCTATCATGTTTGTCTGAGGAGTGACCTTATCCTTCTGCTCTTCTGGTTTGTTTTTCCTTTGCCTACACTGTTTGGCAAAGTGTCCAGGTTTTTCACAGGCATAACATGTTCTCTTGTTTCTGCCCTTCCAAATCTTATGTTTGAGTTTTGTAAACTTCTTTTTGGTTTTCTTCTTGTTGAAGTTAGCCTGTTTAGACTCTATTAAGTTGGCCTTCTCACTAACCTCTAGAGTTACTTTTGAATCCTTTTGTTCTGTATCTTTTTTGTCTGAACCCTTTCTATTCTTTTATTTACTCTGAAAGGCAATTAGCACTTCTTCCACTTAAGGGATTGACTTATGTGTCATATGATTTCTGAATTTTGACCATGAAGGGGAAAGTTTATCTATGACTGCTGAAGTTTGGACCTTTTCTATAAAGGTAATTTTGACCATGACAGGAGAGTCAATTGCCAAAAGCCTAACAACACATTACCAATCGTTGTAATTGGGTCGAGACAGATATGGTAGCTTGTCTGTGATGAATGACATTGCCAGTGTTAAGGCTTTTTGCCATTGTCAACCAGTCGCCACAGATCTTATCTTTGGCCATTGTCTACCTGTTGCCACATATCCAATTTTTGGCCACTGTCTACCCGTCGCCACATATCCAATTTTTGGCCATTGTCTACTAATCGCTGCAAATCCTTTCTTGGGCCACTGATTTTTCTTGTAAAAAGTCCTAAATAATATTTCCCAGTATTTTAAATAACTTAAAAGCCATAAATTCTTTTCATGGCTCGCAATTGATTAAGTCTTTTATATGCTTAGCAAAAAATCATTGATTAAGTGATTCCTCTCATATTAGTATCCTCAGCAAGGTTACGTTGTATACAGGCACAGAGTAGCTAGCTAGCTGTAAATTAAGAAAGATAAATGAAAAGGTAATATTTAAGGGGATTGAAAAGTTAGCCTGCCAGTATCAATTTCTTGGAGTGACATAGTCTTTTCTTTTCTGTTGATCACCAACAAGCTACGCATAATGTCATATACATCAAAAACTTATAATGACTTGCTTCAACTTACACAAACACACACACACACACACACACACACACACATGTACACACATACAACCAAAATAAATAAATAAAACTCTAAATAATCTAAAATTCACCAATAGACTATAGTCAATCTCTCACTTTAAATCTACTCTTTGAGATGTCTTCAATGACAAACATGTAATATTGGAAAAATAAAAACAAGATTAAATCTACTGATCTTTTAGATGTTTTCAATGGCAAACATGTATTTTTTTGGTGTATTTTTTTGGTGTATTTAGAGTAAATCTCATAATATATATTAATAATAAAGGAAAAAATAAAAATTTCAATGGCAACTGGTCATCGGTCACCACTGTACATAATGTAGCAATTGGCGACCAATCACCATTGCTCATTGTGAATGTGGGGATTAGTGACCAGTCCCCATCTTTCGACTGGAACCAGTCCCCACAATGCATAGTGTGGTGATTGGTAACTAGTATCCACAAAGAATGATGTAGTGGCTAGTAACTAGTCCCCACTAAGGTTGATGTGGCAATTAGTAACAAGACCCCATAATACATAATATGGTGACTGGCCAGTTAGTACTTAGCATGCATGCATAATCACATAATACACATATAATCAGAGAACGTAAACGCATTTATATAATTAAGAGAGTAGTAAAAGCTGTACCTCTTCATCCTGAGCAAAGCAGACGACGAATTTATATATACCTCAGTTTTGCAGCATTATGATAGTTCATTCATGGTTGGGTCGGCCTCAAGTCTCAACTCCCGAGTCAATCGGTTCAGATGGACTATTGGACTCGGTTCACCAAATCGTTTCTTATATTGTAATTTTTGCTGAAGTCTAGGGGTTAGATCAACGAGCATATGCTACGCGCGATATTACTTTCGCGGCTGACTTCGCGCCGCTGGCCTGGATCGGACTCTGTCCGGATCACGACCGGCGATGGCTCAACCTGCAATTCGCTGGTTGGTGATCACTTCGCTTCTCCTGGGGCTTCCGTCGATTTTCGCCATTTACTGCGATGAAGACGATTGTTACGATCTCCTCGGGTATTGCTCGAAATTCTTCGAATTTGCTTTTACTTGTAGTTAAGCTCCTTTCTTTCTTTCTTTCTGCTCACTTCTGTTGTTTGTAGGGTCTCTCAGAACGCCAATTCTTCAGAGATAAAAAAAGCTTATTACAAGCTATCTTTGAAATAGTAAGTTTGCAGAAGTTTTTCATGGACGATTTCTATGCTTTTTAGCATTTACTTAGTTTCAAAGCGAGCTAACCAGTTTGTCCTTTTCAGTCATCCTGACAAGAATCCTGATCCGGAGTCGAAGAAGCTCTTCGTTAAAATAGCAAATGCCTATGAGGTACGGATCCCGATTTAAATTTATCTGTCCTTATTTGGTCAATCGATTGTGTCATATGTTCTTTCTTAGTTTTTTCCAAGCGAATTTGTACTGCGAGATTTCTGTCTCATAGGTTAGGTTATGTGGTTTGAATCAAAGTCGTAATCTGATGCATATAACGTAATGTGGTATCTGCTGCCTTTAGGACCAAGGCTTTCATTAAAAATCGAAATGTCTGTAATTGAACTCATGACTTTTGTTCGGCGAAATTCTGCTTTTGATGTTACTCTTGTGTCTCGAAGTTGAACTTGATAATTGGTATTTTACATCCTCTGGTTGACCCTCTGTTCCTGAAAGCTTTTTGTCTACAAATCATTGCCTCCTCTTGACTTGTTCTTTTGCTTTGTAAGAATCTGAGAATTATGAATATGGTTGAGTGCAGCCTAACAATGATATGACATAAAGTTCTCCTAACCTGACAGGTCTTTAGCTGATGTGCATGCCAAAATGTATGCAGTGAAATTTTTTTTTGGTAGAACAACGATAATCATATTGTCATACTTTTTTAGCTACTGTTTAACATTTGATCCATGGCAATCTTTGGCTGGCAAAAGGATGCAATTTTTTATAGTCATCACACCAAGTGATTAGCCATGGATTTTCTTATAACAGCTTTAGTTGATATTCTAAACATTTGATGCAATTAGTTTCAAGAAATTCATCTGCAACCATATTACATTTCATGTTTCCAGTGATAGCAGTTTCCCTTTTTCAAGTTTTCAGGAATTGACTTTTGCCCATTTCTTCTTGTATGGAATGCTATGGCTCTCACAAATTTTTCTATTCCAATTTATGGTGCATGTCAAAATTATCATGGACTGAATTTGAATTATGCTTTATAATGTGCAACTGTGTTCCATTTCTGGACGTGCTTTATTTTCTTCCATTGATATTCCTCTCTGCATTCCAGTTCTTTACTCCATGGAAGGGAAATTCTAATGATTTAAAACTTTTTAATCCGAATTCAGTCATATTCTTTTTGCAGATATTAAAGGATGAAGCTACCAGAGAACAGTATGATTATGCAATTGCACATCCAGAAGAGGTTTAGTTTTTGTGTTGTTTTTACCCTATTGTACTATGCTTTCTTAATTTTATGTCTTATATTCATTTTTTGTGTCCATCTTAGATCTTTGAACTCTTGCCCTAGCAAACACTATGTTTTCTGTATATCTTGACATTGTAAAATGTTTTGCTACATCTATTTGTAACTTGTTTGGATATATTAACTTCTAAAAATTTTCTTAACCAAACTAAAAGCAATTTGAAATGCAGAGTTTGTGCAGTGTGCTTAAACTGCTTAATCAAGTGTGAAGCCATATAATGCAAGGATCTCACTACAGTTTATTTTTTACGTTCAGGTATTCTACAACACGGCCCGCTATTATCATGCATATTATGGGCATAAAACTGTAAGACTATTTTGATTATTTCTTTCTTTAGAGTTATTTGGAAAGTTTAAAAGTCTAAGACCTCTTAATGATGACATAACTAGTGCCAGCATATTATGATTTGAAAATTCTCTTCTTTCAGGATGCACGGGCAGTCTTGGTGGGCCTCCTTTTGGTAATTTCAGCATTTCAATATCTGAATATGCAGACAAGATATAAGCAGGTAAAGTTTCAGATATGATTCAAAAGACTTTGAAATTATACAAATTGAGATTGATGTTTCTTAACTGCTTGAAATTTGACACTTTTCTAGAATTTAGAAATGGAATTCCGTAGAAATTGTATACAGTTGCATGGTTGTTTCTTTCATCTCATTGTGTTTTACTGTGGAAATTAAGTGATTTTCTGCTTGATTGAAAATTTTATTGTCTTGTCCGTGTAATGTTTGTTGTCTAATGTGATGTATTGCTTGTGATATTCTTGGCGATATTTCTTCACTGGTATTTGAGTCCTTCTTTAGTTTACATTTGACGCACGGTACTTGTTTATTTGCTTGCAGGCTGTGAATATGGTAAAGAAGACACCAGCATATAAGAATAGGTTGCGGGCCCTGGAAATTGAACGCACTGGGGGAGTATCGAACAAAAAGAAGGGAAACAAGCAGATGGACAAGTATAACTGTTTACTGCTATACTGTATTTAAAGAATTCTATTCGTCCACTTGATCACCCGTCACTGAATAAACTTTCCTTTTATTCGTTTTCCACAGGAAGTTAGAGGAAGACCTCAGCAAAGAACTCAACTTGCAAATTCAAGGAACAGGAAGACCCTCAGTCTGGAACCTTATAGGTGTTCAGTTTCTCCTCCTTCCTTACACTCTTGGCAAGGTTTGTTTTCCGTTTTATTAGGTTCAACTGCATTTGTCGTCTGAAAGCCCTGCCATTTCTCTAATATAGTGTCAATTGAAGGACAAGCTCATGTGTATTGTATTTCTGGATTGGTGCTTTCTTACTTCAGTTTATAGTCCCGAGTTTATATTCTATATGCTCTTTCTGTTTTGTTCGGTTTCTTTCTTTCCCAGTAATGTTTCACGAAAATGAAATTGCAGGTTGTTGGAAAAGTTTACTGTTTGTGCTGAATTATTTTTTTTATCCTTTCAGCTTTTACTGTGGAGAGTCTTTTGGTTTTGGAGATACCAATTTAAGAAAGCTCCATACTCGTGGGAAGATGCTTGTTATTTGACTAGGAGTAGCCTCAAAGTGCCTCTTAGTGCTTGGGCAAATATTGGTAAGCCTGAGATGTTTCTTTAGTTATGATTGGAAAGCATTGGAAAATGCTCTCAGTATAAATGGATGGCTGAACGTACATGTTATCTAGTGAGCAAACCTAGAAATTGTTAAAAAATCTCACCTTGCAGATTGTAGAATTCTGTAGGATTTGTGCATGGTGAACGGCCAAAGTTGGTGACCATTTTTCTTTATAAATCTGTCTTTGTTCTAATGTCTGCTAGTCCAAGTACTTAATAACTGATTCTGTGTCTCTGGAAAGAGAAGCTGAAGCTTTTTTTCTTGTGGAAGTAATTTCAATAAGCCCTGTATGATAGGTCCTATTCACTCTAGGGTAATTGGATTCCATTTACATTACCAACCATAAGGCAATCCAAGGCACAGTGCAAGAGTTGTATAGTCACACTGTCCGACTGCACTTCACACTGCAGTTTCGTTTCAACAGATCCCTTTCGAGATGTACTCACTACTCACTATAAGTCCACAACATAGGTTCCAGAACCTAAAATCTTCCGTACTGTTTCTGCAATCCCTTTGTTTCGCTCAGTTGCGTTATTGAATTCATTAGATCTTTTGCTTTGTTTCAGATGTGTCAACGAAGGATGAACTCGTCAAAAAGCGTTTATGGGTAAAATCAAATATGGAAACCTATCTGTCAGAAATGAGGAAAGAAACAAAGCGCAGAAGATAGTTGATCTCGTGGGCATCTTTTGCTTCTCTTTGAAGTCTGAAGTCTGAAGTGGAGGCAGGTTTTCTCCTTATGAGGTTATAACATACACGCAGATCTAATCTCAGTGACAACTGACAAGCATGTGCGGTGAAGTACATGTCGTCAATTCTTTTCCACCAATTTACATTACCTTCCGGTGGAAGTAGCAACAGATTGCCTCTCCAGAGGGAGTTACCTCTACAAATGAATCCACCGTTGAGTTGCTCTTGTTAGCCGTGTCCTCTGTTATTGTTGCAGAAGTATTTTTGTATTTTAAATTTGTATACGGGTATTTTATTAGATTTAATACTTGTCTTTAAATTTTTGGAAATTAAGGTATTTTATTAGATTTAATACTTATCTTTAAATTTTTGGAAATTAAGGAGATGGAGCATTTTCATACATGATAACATTTTGTTTATTTAATTTTTTTATATTAAGGAAGCAGTAGCTGTTCTGGATATCTGGTGTTCTGTATAATGCGCCTATAAGTTGAAGGGTAATTGTATAGTTCATATAGTGATACATGCCAAATGTGATAACCTGTACTTTAACTTGTTTTATAATTTTTCTAATTAGAAATTATTTTTGTAAAATTTAAGTTAAGAGGTTTGTAAATTTGCTTTGAGGAATCTTATTAGATGCTACCTAGTTGCTGACCTTAAAAAAGTGATTGTGTTGGGTCAAAATGGCTTGACTGGATTAGCCACAGAAGGAAGGTGAAGGAGGGGGGACATTCTCCCTGCAAAAAAGCTCACCCCGTTCCCTCTATTTACAAATTTACAAACAACGGTAGGGGAGTTGGCCCTTCATATTTTTTATTCTCGCAGTCTCTGGACTCGGCATGCTACAATTTGATTCTCGGAAAGCCAAGCTGAACCTCATTTACTCGCGTACATAACTCGGTAAGACGTAAGTCGTGCTGTTTTATATTATACGAAGTGAAAATTTTGTAATGTTTTTCTTGAAGTATGTAATTTTCTATTGCACGTATAAGTATTAACAAAACATTCTCTATATTATGTAATGGATGTTCGTATTATAAGCATCCCATCTGTTTTGGCTGCACCGCCTGTCTTGTCACCCGCCCTGCTCCGAGGCCGAGAGCGCAACAACCACCGTTCCTGCTGCTTCCGCTTGACGCTGCCGATCTCCTGCGAGGCGACTCAGTGCAACGTTGGAATTTTACATTTGTTGCGCTCACCGATGGCTGAATCACGGGTACTTCCTCTTCCTCCTACATTTCCTGCTATTTCTTTTGGAAAAAGTGGGAGAAGAACTCGTCCTAGCGTGGAGCTCTAGCCCTTGCTGTTGCGTTTACATTTTGCACCACTGAGATGAATAAAGACGGTTTTATCTGTTAAGAGATGATGATATATATATTCTACGTTTTTCTTGTGATTGCTGGTCTGGTGTAATAAAATGTTTACGGTTACTTTCCAGAAAAAAGACTTTTCCTGTATGGCTAGTACAAGGGAGAATCCCGTGCCACTAGGCGCAAGAATAATGAACAGTTTTATTAATATGGAGTTCTAGACTGTAAATGTACAAGTAAGAGAGCGGAAATGAAGACCCAGGTGCTAAAAATGAAGCTTGGGAAGGAGAGGACGGACACAATTCATTAATGTGACTTGCATTTCATTCTTCCCCGGATTTCCCTACCCATAAAGACTGTGAGTTCCCTAAATTTGAGTAGGACGAACAATCTCTGGTCATAAGCCTGAACCTGTTTAAGTTCTAATATCACCGTTTTGCAAGTTGTTCTTGCTTGATGTTTAGTGTTTATCACACATTTTTATTTCGGGGTTTAATGTTACTGTTTTTCAGCCGAAGATAGGGATGCTGGTGTCTCTTAGCAAAAATCAAGAGGAAGATGAGGAATCAAGTATACCAGTTTTTAAAGGGTCGAATGTCTTGGGCAGGAGTGATCTTTCGGTGGTGGACAAAAGGGTCAGCAGGAAGCATGTCAGTTTGAATACAAGCAGTGATGGCTCCATTGAAGTGGTCGTGGTATGCAATACATACTTTTTGTAATATACTTTTACAATATATTAAAGGACTTTGAAAATAAATCAAGCAAGGGGACTAATTGTTTACAGGACAATGTGGCTTAATTTTGTTTGAGTATTGCAATAATTTGGTTTGTTCAGTCAAGGAGAATGACATTCTCTGTGGTCAAAGTGCACCAATGCTAATACTGGGAAACATAAATTGAACATGCTTGTTTATGAAATAAGGCTCAACAGGTTTCTCTTCTTACTTTATCATTGATTTGTGTGTGAGATCTTTTTCTTTCCATAGGAGGGGCCAAATCCTATCATTGTTCAGTCTGGGTTAGAGAGAAAGAGGCTCAATTGTCGGGATAAAGCAACAATTCTTCACGGTGACATGATAGAGATGATTCCTGGTAGCTTCATTTATAAATACAAAATATTAGAATCAGAGAAACATGGATCTACAGAAAAACTTAGTGAAGAGCAAACATTGACCTTGAAAAGAAAGCGGCAAATTCTCGATGATGAAGCATTAGCGCTATCCTTGCAGGTGCTTTTCAAGATTGTGTTCCTAACCTTTTGTTTTCATATTATGTGTATTTGTGGAAGTATTGTGTAACTAAAGTGTTCTTTATTTCACTATTAATTGTAGTTTCAAATTTTTGTTTTACTCCAAACTAAGGATTGATGGTTCCATTTTACTTTGTGCAGGAAAGTTTTTGGACCAATAATGATGCTCCGTTGACAGCACGTGGTGATTCGTCTCATCCAGACGGTATTTCTGCACCCTGTGATCAATTAGAGCCAATTCGTCATTTTAATGTACCTAAAGAAAAGATACCTCTTACCTTTCGGCTTATGCGAGTTCAAGGAATACCTACATGGACAAATACTTCCTCTGTTTCAATTGGAGACATTATACAGGCAAGAATTGCTTAGGAATTTATGTCACGTTAGGTTCGCATAGTAATTTAGTTTCATCACTCTATAGATTTTATATCTTTAGATTCTTCGGGTATATACTTCTGTAAATCCGTTATATCATTATCTTACCATTTGGAAAAAAATTTGTGAGGGGAGCTAATCTTTGGTTTTATGATGTTTGTTTTTCATTCTTAACTTATTAGTAGGGGAATGTGCTCATGGCAGTCCTTTCAAATTACATGGTTGACATAGACTGGTTAATCTCAAGTGAGTTCTGCTCAATTTCCATTTAAATATGTTGCCAACATATTTGGTCGATTTTTCATTTTGATTCATAGGAAGTACCATTCACATAATTGAAAACTTTGTCAAGCTTGGAAAAATGCAACTGTCTTCTACTGATTAATATGGTACCCTCTTCTATTCCTGAAAGATTAGAAGTAGGTGTAGTCAGATTATAAAAATGATCCTCGTATTGATTTCTTAAATTGCTCTCACCTGTTACTAGGAAATATGCATCAGCTAAGCCCTTACAGTTAATTTGGATATTTTTTTGGTTCCGGGAACATATCTTTGTGTTACAGTTGTTTAGCTAATGAAAGTATTCCTGGGTTATTAAAAGTGAGTTCCCTTTAAAAAACTCGTAACTGTTTGATTACTTTATTCTCTCCTTTCGTAGCATGTCCAGCTCTGCGGAAGGTTCAACATGTGTTTGTTGTACATGGAGAAAGTGGCCATTCGTTAGAGCAGATGAAGGTATGATATCAACGAATTTTCCTTTGATACTTGTGTTGATTATTGGACAAATTATGGAGCTCAGATGTTGTCAATTTCTGAATCCTTCTAGGAAAAGAAGCCACCAAACTGGATTCTGCACAAGCCTCCGCTCCCTATCTCATATGGTACCCACCATTCTAAGGCTATGTTCCTTGTGTATCCTCATGGTCTTCGTGTAGTTGTACATACTGCAAACTTGATCTATGTTGACTGGAATAACAAAAGTCAAGGCTTGTGGATGCAAGATTTCCCTCTAAAAGATGAGAATTATCAAAAGGCTAGATGTTCTTTTGAAACTGACTTAGTTGATTATCTGACTGCGCTTAAGGTATGCCCTTTCTTTCCCTGTTATTTTAATCACTATTTGCCAGAAGTCAGTCAAAAAAAAAAAGAAGAGAGAAAGAAAAGATATACATAGGAAGATACATGAGAGTGCCCAACATGGTCTAATGCAAATAGTGGTTGTTGGCCATCCTTACATTGTGAAAAATGTTGTAGAAGATTGACATGTGGGGCACAGGGACTTGTTTTCTTTTTTCAGTACATTCTAACAAAAATTTTACTATTTAATTGTTTTCATTGCCTGCAGTGGCCAGAGTTCAATGTGAAACTTCCAAATTTCGGCAATGTCTGCTTTAACGCATCATTCTTTAAGAAATTTGACTACAGCTGTGCCATGGTACTTTCTTGCTTTATTGCTGCTATACTAAATTGTAATTTGTGGAGTTGAACTTGACACTTTAATGTTTTTTTTTTAAATGGTTGACACTTCAATGTAATTATGGTTCTTAGACATGTTCCTGAGTTTGTTGTTAAACATGCTAGAAAAGGTACTAATTTTAGCCATTATTTTATCTCGCCCCCACCACACGTTGTTCTATTGAGCTAGCATGCACTAATTATTACTGGGTGGCATGGACCATGCAGGAGTGCATGTTTCTGGCAAATAAAAACTTACAAGTTTCTAGGAGTTTGTATGAATAATAAGGAACTTGGACTTGGGTGTATCTATGGGGACTTTCTTCAGACCCGGTGTCACGGGCCGCGCTACTTGCATGGACAAAGCACATAGCGGACCAAGTACTTACACAGCCAAAGGCCAACTGAGCCATGCACATGCATTCACAAGGGTGGAACACTTTCCTTGGGGTTCCTTGCGGGCCAACCCAACCCCAAGCCCTGTAGCCAATGGACAAGTCAATGGACTGACGGACCAGGGGGCAACGGGCCAAGATAACCTTGTAGCCCACGGATGGGTCGATGGACGGACCGCCCACAGTGCAACGGGCCACTCTGATGGACTTGGTAGAATTCGAATTGGGGAATTCGAATTTGAACTTGGAGACATTTGAATTCAAAAGCAATTGAATTCGAATGACGGAGATTTGAATTTGAACAAGAGGTTTGAATTCAAATCAAGGATAGAACCATTTGAATTTAAAAGATGGTTTAAGTTCAAATGGGTGATAGGATAAGAGATTTGAATTCAAAGGTGTTTGAATTCAAACTCATGGATAGGGATAGAGAGATAGAGATCTATCTTATCTCTAGGGGGGGTTTTCGGTCATTTTGTATGCTAGCATGGAGCCTATAAATAAGCATGTAAACTAGCTTGTAAAACATCTTGGAACATTCAGTTCTCTAAATGAATAGACTCGTTTTCCTCCAAATTTCCTGCCCCTTTCTTGAGCCCTTGTTCCATTGAGCGTTTCCACTTAGAACATAGCGTTCTTGAGTGAAAACAACCCTGGGAGGCTGACTAACATCCAGACGGACTTCGGAGTTAGGCCACACTCGGCAGAAGATTGACAAAGCGCTGTAAATCGGCCTAGTCGAATCTAGCCGCGTGACACCCGGTGTCTAGAGTGCCAGAGGAGTTGGTCCAGTTCCAATGCTTTTTTGTATAATTGTTTATTTCTGTTGAGTCTTATTTCATATCTCTTCTAGCATTATACACTATACAGTGCTTTCTTAAGTAAAGCCTATTAAGGGAGCATTACATCGTATCATCTAGAAACGTCTGAGAGATCTACACTATCTTTTCTAAGAATATTGGTGTGGTCCCTTCCTGCAAGTTGATTGGTTTTCCCATGTTACTTTAATCTTGAGGATGGTTCCATAAAAAAATAAAGTACAACTGGTCACACCAAAAGCACATCTGGTTTTATTACTCTCATCGTGATATTGATGTTATCATAAAAAAGTATGTCATCTTATATGAGTTCTCAATTTTTTTTAAAATAAAAGCTTGTGGATATGGCTCTTTTATATCTATCATCTGGCTAATATATTTAGGCTGCTCCACACAAAATTTTAACATCTTATTTTATCCAAAAATAAAAAATTAAAAAAACTCTTTTTTGGAGAGGTATCTCTTTGTGGATTGAATGTTGTTATTTTGTATAATTAGCAAGGAGATTTGGCTTACATATGATATATTCACCTCGCCTTTTAGCTGAGATATTCCCCTTCTGGTATTTTGATAGGTTAGATTAATAGCATCAGTGCCCGGATATCATTCTGGTTCCAACTTAAAGAAGTGGGGCCATATGAAATTACGTGATGTTCTTCAGGACGGTACATTTGCAAAAGAATTTGTTCAATCACCTCTTGTTTACCAGGTACAACAAGCAAGCTATAAACAAATGTAGGTGTATTATACTTTTTTTTTTAGGAGAATGCCTTGTTTTTATTGAAATATATGAAAAAACAATCAAAGTACAAAGAGAGGGGTATCTCTCAACACATGAGTGGTGAGATGAGTCCCCTCTTTAGGTAGAGAATCCGCCAGTGAGTTGGCGGATCTAGGAATACATGACCATTGACAAACACATGAAGATGCTAGAGAAAAAATTTCTCGGAATAAATACCAAAGCCGCCATGGTGGCAAGTGTATTATACTTCATTAGTGTTTGAGCTATATTTACTATTACACTTAGTTTATCTCACCATATTTCAGAGAAGGTATTTAACCAGTGTTCCTTCTTTTTATGTTACCCTTATTTGATATCATTTGCTGAGCAGTCTAATACACTGAGGTTAGTTTATCTCACCATATTTCAGAGAAGGTATTTAACCACAGTGTTCCTTCTTTTTATGTTACCCTTATTTGATATCATTTGCTGAGCAGTCTAATACACTGAGGGATTTTAGTATCATCAAGACTTCAGTTTCTGTTTGACTTAATTGAGATGTAATTGCTCTTCATATTACAGTTTTCATCACTTGGTTCATTAGATGAGAAATGGATGGCTGAATTTGCATCATCTACATCATCTGGCATGTCCGATATTAAAACTCCACTTGGACTGGGGAAGGTCCAAATAATATGGCCTACAGTTGAAGATGTTAGATGCTCTCTGGAGGTAATATAGTAGTTTCTTGACAGATGATGCAACAAGATGAAACTGTACTTCATGTGGACATGTTCTTGTATTCTCTTTTTATTCTTGTTCATTTATGTAGCTCTACATTCATTGTTTCCATAGGGTTATGCTGCTGGTAGTTGCATCCCGAGCCCACAGAAGAATGTTGAGAAGGATTTCTTGAAGAAGTATTGGACAAAATGGAAAGCAAAACATACTGGTCGCTGGTGTGCACCTCCTTCCTCTCTTGCTTGCTCCTAATATCATGTTTTGTTTTCTGTTGGCTGTAAGCTCTAGATTGGACACTTATGTTTCTATATCTGAAACTGACAATAATTATCTCTTACCTACTATTTTCTATTTATGTTTTGTTTTTCATAGCCGTGCAATGCCGCACATAAAAACATACACTCGGTACAATGGCCAAAATATCGCGTAAGAACATTCCTGATTCTTGTTTGTCAGTTGTCATAACCCTTACAGGAATCTCTCCAATTTATGCTGTTCTCTTAAGGTAGAGGTTAATTTCTTGCTTTTTGGAAATGTTTTGAGTTCTTCAACAGTTGGTTTCTTCTGACATCTGCTAACCTTAGCAAGGCTGCTTGGGGTGCACTACAGAAGAACAATTCCCAACTTATGATACGCTCTTATGAGGTACGGCTCACTGCCGCATAAAGCACGCTTCAATAATAAATGAAGGATGTGAAAAAAATTAAATAAATGGACCTTCTCTCATTCTCACCAAGTGATTTCAGAGTTTTAGATGGTCAAGGTAGATAAAACCAAGGGAACTTGGGCAGTAGCTCAGTGTTCCCATGGGCATTATTGCTACCAGGGAGGGGGGGGAGGTCTTGGGTACGTGGTCTCCGCAGCAGCATTGGAGTATAGGAGTTTAATGAAGTGGGAGTATGTTTTCGCCATTTCAAATTTGTGAAAGTTAATTCTTTCACAATAGTTGGGATTCTTAGAAGTACCTAATTTTAGTACATTAGATTCTTCTTCTGTAGCCACTCTTATACTTTTGTGTGCCTTGGTTGCTATGCTTCAGCTTGGAGTTCTATTTTTGCCATGTACACTTGGAGGACAATGGCCAAGATTTTCTTGTACTGATAGCGGTGGTACCTCTCAGGTATCTATTCATATCTGAATATGCAGCTCTTACCGTTCATTAACTTTTGGAGAAAAGTGCAAAATGTTCTGCCATGTGCAGGAAATGATGCAGGGAGTGATGAGCAGACAGGGGGGCATCTCTGAAGGGGGCAAAGTGAAGCTGGTGACTCTCAGTTGGCAAGGCAATGAAAGTACAGCCCCGTTTCCAGAAGTAATAAAGCTGCCAGTCCCATACCAACTCCCTCCTCCTCCTTACACAATTGAAGGTGAGGCAGATATCATCTTAGACCCCTGTGTCTCATTTGCTGATGATATTTTAATTTCCCATTGTGATCTATTGAGGCAATATATATCACCGGTAGTCCTTGTACGATCATGCTAACAAACCTACATGATATATCTTGCATGTTAAACCTACTCCTTACATCGTTCATGTGATCTTTTTGTTTCTCTTTGCAGATGTTCCATGGTGTTGGGATAGGAGATACCACAAGAAAGATGTACATGGCCAAGTTTGGCCACCTTACTCTTAGATATTCCCACACTACCGAGCTATTGACAAGAAGAAAGCTTATTTGTAAAATTATTCCAGTCATTTTCATTCCTTATTCAACATCCAAGAGTAAGCTGTCCACTTCAACTATGCAATTATACAAAGAAATTGCAGCTGATTGCATTTTTACCATTTCAACTTCCACAAAGAAAACATAACCACGCAGCTTCCATTTTCACAGAATTATTTTTCCTCGCAAAAAACTATATGAACAACAAAATCTGGTCGCTCTTGCGGCCGACCTCCCATTACGTGCATGCATACCTTCGTTCGAAAGGCAAAAGTGCTTGCCTTCATCATGCGATTGCAGGTCTGGATCCGCCCGCGAACTCTTGCTAGTACTGCTTTACGTTGATTCTCGGTACAAATTCACCGGTGCCAATTAGTTGCCAACAGCATTTGCGGTTACGAAGAAATTTTTTTTTGAACCAGAGCGGATTTCACACTTCTCACTCTCGTACTGCAAGCTCAAACGCGCCTGAGAACGATATAAGCATGGCTCTGTTGTGTAACTGTGTCGCTCATACCTCTCATCTTGTTTACTTAAGTGTTGTTCTTCTATAAAGAGCTGACATGCATGTATGTCGCTTGAGTGCTTGAAGAGCAGAGCCCACAGTTCCATTTCAGACGTTCTGGTACTTGTCATTCCTGATCCTTTCTGGGGTTGCTCCAGCAATTTTACAGGAATACTACTGCAGTGGACCTGCAGTCCATCCACCTCGAGGTACCCAGCAAGCAAGCAAGAAAGCAAGCAAGCAAGCAAGCGCACCTTAAATATTCATAACTTTATGTTCTCTTCAGCCATCCTCTCATCTCGATCGCCTTGTCTCTGAAGGATGCGTGAGAATTACTCACAGTTCATTAATGACGGCCGACTAACATGGTTTCTTTGGTACGTCTGTTTCTGCAGCAACCAGAAATGGTGAAGGTCATAATCTCCGTTCAGGAAGAAAAACAACCCCTGGAGGTCAAACTCACGGAAACCGTTCTCCAGCTGAAACAGAGGCTCGAGCAGCTGTTGGGAGTTCCGGTATGTCGACAGACGCTCTCCATTTACGATTTCGAGTTGATAGACGAGTTCGACATGGACTTCTACCAGGTCAGCGAAGGAACCCAAATCGACGTTTCCATCACCGCCGCCAAATTAAGGCTGTGGGTGACGATCGGGACGAGGAGGATCCGCTTGCACCTGGACGGGAACGAAACCGTGGCGGAGATGAAAGCAGAGATACAGAAACAGGACGGAACTCCGACGAAGAGACTGATACTCTTCTTTTCCGGCAGGGAGATGGAAGACCGCAGCTATTTGCGCGAATACGGTGTCGTCGACGACTGCGAGATCAATGTCATCCTGAGACCTGCGACGCCGCCGCCCCTGCCCCAGACGAGAAGATTGAACCTGGTGGTGAGGACGGCGAGTTCCCTGAATTCGGCCAACATTCCGGTCGAAATGGACGAGACTTGTACGGTGCGCGAAGTGAGGCGATTGTTGTTGGGGAAAAAGCTTCTTCCTCCGGACGATTACTTCTTCATTCACAAGCAACGCATCCTGGGCGAGAATAAGAGTCTGTACTGCCACGGAGTTAAAAATGGCGATCATCTTCATGTTTTTAAAGGGACTGTGAGTAGGGCCGGCTAGAGATGATCTTCTCAGCCTCTCCTCTTCGCAATCATCTGGTCTCTGATTATGCTACAGGCTCTGCTTATAATTTCTCTCATCAGCACCTAGAAGAATGCAATGAAGAAAAAAAAAAAAAAAAAGAGCAGCAGTTTTTACTTTTTTTATTATTATTTTTTTTTAAAATGAAAATGGGCGCGAAACGCTTGGACCCTGGTGACAATGGGCCGGTGACTGCTTTTGGGAATTATTGAGCCCATTCCAGCGAAAGGTATTTTATGGGCCGACGACTTGGTGGGGTGGTTAGGGCTGGAAATAAAAATATCTTAACGGACGTCATCTTTTTTTTAACGTCTTGACTAACGTCTACCAAATCCGGGCGGCTCTGGTCTGGAATTCCTCTAACGTCTCCAAAATGCGGGTGGCTCTGGAAATACCGCTCTTTGCGTGAAAGGTGATGGATGCCAGCTCATAAATGCCACGCGTTGGAATTTTATTAGCCAACATCTCGGTTGTCTCGCCTTGAATTCTTATCTGCCGTATGAGAGTCGGCAACCGTTTCTTATAAATACAGACCCTTTCCTCCCTCTTCCCTCATTCTTATCTTTTATTGTGATTGATTGGAAGGTTGATTCAGCAACTCTTTCTCAAGGTATGCTTCGAATTTCCTTTTTCTGTTTCCCTCTTCGGGATCTCTGTGTATTGTTCCTAGAAATCTCGGCGGTTTTTCTGTTTTGGATTTTGATGCTTTTGTGACCTCTTTTTCCTATCGTGGTGTTTGATCGCGTTGGTGGTTTGATTTTCGGACTGCGTTAGATCCTTTCGATTTTTATTTCGATTGGCCCCTGGTTTATTGCTAGATTTTTTTCTTCGTTTGTGCTCCTCGTTGATGCTCTAATCTTTGACCATCGCGATTTGAGAGGTCTCGTTTTTTCTCATTCGCTAGGGTTTGTGTGATGGAAGTTTTTCTATCCTTTGGTCTGGAAGTCCCAGACTAAACGGATCTATCCTCTCTTTTAGATGCTTGCCTTCTTTCCTATCCATATGTCTGAGTTGTGTGCATTTAGCAACAGTATGATGGCTCTCCTTGACCTTGCTCGCTTTATCCGCGTTACAGATGCAGATCTTTGTGAAAACTCTCACCGGCAAGACTATTACTCTCGAGGTCGAGAGCTCTGACACCATCGATAATGTAAAGGCTAAAATTCAGGACAAGGAGGGAATCCCTCCTGATCAACAACGATTGATCTTTGCCGGCAAACAGCTCGAAGACGGACGAACCCTCGCCGACTACAACATCCAGAAGGAGTCCACCCTCCACCTCGTCCTCCGATTGAGGGGAGGTATGCAGATCTTCGTTAAGACCCTTACGGGCAAAACCATCACCCTTGAGGTGGAAAGCTCCGACACCATTGATAACGTCAAGGCGAAGATCCAGGACAAGGAGGGCATTCCTCCGGACCAGCAAAGGTTGATCTTTGCCGGTAAGCAGCTGGAAGACGGTCGTACCCTGGCCGACTACAACATCCAAAAGGAGTCGACCCTCCACCTCGTGCTCCGATTGAGGGGAGGGATGCAGATTTTCGTAAAGACGTTGACCGGGAAGACCATCACCCTGGAGGTCGAGAGCTCTGATACGATCGACAACGTCAAAGCCAAAATCCAGGACAAGGAGGGTATTCCTCCGGACCAGCAAAGGCTGATCTTTGCCGGTAAGCAGCTGGAAGACGGTAGGACCCTTGCGGACTACAACATCCAGAAGGAATCGACCCTGCATCTTGTCCTGCGATTGAGGGGAGGCATGCAAATTTTCGTGAAGACGCTTACTGGGAAGACGATCACCTTGGAGGTGGAGAGCTCCGATACGATCGACAACGTGAAGGCGAAAATTCAGGATAAGGAGGGCATCCCTCCTGACCAGCAGAGGTTGATTTTCGCCGGGAAGCAACTGGAAGACGGTAGGACTCTTGCGGATTATAACATCCAGAAGGAGTCGACCCTCCACCTTGTCCTTCGTCTCCGTGGTGGTATGCAGATTTTCGTGAAGACCTTGACTGGGAAGACGATCACCCTTGAGGTGGAGAGCTCCGATACGATTGATAATGTGAAAGCCAAGATTCAGGACAAGGAAGGGATTCCTCCGGACCAGCAGCGTCTCATCTTCGCTGGTAAGCAGCTTGAGGATGGGCGCACGCTTGCCGACTATAACATTCAGAAGGAGTCGACCCTACACCTTGTCCTCCGTCTCCGTGGTGGTCTGTGAATCCGGAGTTCTCCGGTGGTGGGGTGTTGTCATTTGTGTCGGAAGCTTGAAAGACGACGTGGGAACTCTATAGTTTGTCTTTTTAAATAAACTTTGGAATGTCAATGGGAAATATCCTGTTGACCTTATGTGTTTCTTTGCTGTTATCCACAAACTTATGTTCGTTTCTCTTTTGATGTGTGTTATCTTATTATGATTTTGGATCTTATGTGATGCGGTTATATGATTCTGGATCTAATGTGTGTGATTGTTATACGAGTCTGGCATTTCGTTCTTTTACATCGATTGGCCCGGATAATGAATGTGCATATATTTTGTTTTGTATTTTGGCCTAAAAACCTTCCAGGTCGATCGATCTTAGCGCGCGGGGAAGGGTGTGTCTTTTAGCCAAAACAAATGCATGTTACCTTCGTCAAGTTGTCGGCATGAATCCTAGCGGTTCTCCAGAGTTTAACAATTTTACAGTGATTCTAATTCGTGTAGATTAGAGCAATTGGAGGAGGCATGTCAGTGTCTAGGCGTGGTGGAATTTGAAGGATTCAACTCGTATCGCTCTACCCCGCCCATGAATCTGTCTCCCCTGTAATCATCGAAAACAGAAGCTGAAATACTAAAACAGAGTGAGAGCTGGGTACCCTAAATCCTAATGTAGACGATTCGAGACTCGTTTTCTTTCGAGGCAACGCAATCGGAAAAAAGTCGAATTCTATCCACTGTCTTTGTGTCTACGTATTCTATTCACTTTCGGCCGTGGGTTGTGGGTAAGTCAGCCGTCCCCCCTGCTTCCTAATCATATTCCTCTCACTAGCGTTTTCTTAACCAACCACTGCTCCCCTTTCTCCTCTTTTGGCTTTCTTACGCGTACGCACCACCCCATGGTCGGTCCCGCGTCTCTTCCACATTGTTTTCTCTTCTCAGTATGTCCTCTTCTCTCGTCGATTCCTTCTAACGTGTGCCTACCCAAGAGAGTGCGGTATCTAGAATACCCCTTCCATTTTGCTTTTCCTAACGTGACTTCACACTTCTCTGTTCATCTGATCAGATTCTTAGCGTACATCCGCAGCAGAATGTCAACTTTATATTAGCCCCAAAAGAGAATACATATCCCTTGCTTTTTAACCACAATAAGAAACGTCCGCCTTCTTTTTCTCTGTTTTCTGCTGTTTACCTCCCCACTAGATTTCAGATATTCTAATGTAATGTCTTCTTACAAGGAAAGGTTTCCTGTAATATCATCGTGTTTAGCCGATCTAACCAACAAAATCTTTCAGTAATGCCTTCCTTCCAAATGAACTTATATACCAAAACACTTTTTTTGAGTTTTGACGTCCAACATGCTCGGTTACCATTACATAAGCGACAGGCTTTTTCCTGTATTTACTTTCTCTTTGTCGAGGAAGTATTAGCGGAAAAAGGTCGTCTGCCAATGCGTTATATATAGGCAGCCTTCTCCGTCGAGAAGAAACAACTTCAAAAGCTTGTAAGAAGAGCGATGGAGAAAGACGATGGGCCGAGCATGGAGGACCAGCTGGAGTTGGTAGCCAGGGCTTTTGTTGATCATTACTACTACCTGTTCGACAATAATCGCCCATCGCTCTCCTCTCTCTACCATCAAACCTCGTTGCTCACCTTCGAAGGCCAGAAGATCCAAGGAACCGAAAACATCGCATCGAAGCTCTCACAGTTACCCTTCCAGCACTGCAAACATTTCATCTCGACCATGGACTGTCAATCCTCTCCTTGCGCCGGTGGGATCATCGTTTTTGTGAGCGGCAGCCTTCAGTTACAGGGGGAAGAGCACCAGCTAAGGTTCAGTCAGGTAAGCTTTGCTTTGCTGGGTTTCTTTCCGCTGATCTCGTCGGATGTGACTCGCGAAATTACCTCCCAACCTCCTATATTTGTCTTCGACCCAGTTCCCCTCTGGCTGCTTGGATTGCAATTAATTATCAGTCTTATCTGATATAATTGATCTTTCATTTGCCTGAATTGCTATTAAATGATTAACAGTCTCGTTATTTTTGCACGTTGCAGATGTTTCAATTGATTCCCACTCAACAAGGAAGCTTTTTTGTGCAGAATGACATATTCCGTCTCAACTATGGTTGAACAAAGCATCATCATCTAAGACCTACAAAGGAAAAAGAACAAGTGTTGTCCTTCAAGTTATTATTCTCTGTTCTAGTATATGGAAATGAACCTGTTTGTATTTTAATCTCTGCAGCGTTGTGAGACATGTGAAGCCACATATGAGCAATCTGACTAACCTGTATTTTTAATTTGGATATTACCAACGTCGTCAACGTTGCTTTCAGTGATTTGTTTTGAATTTGCCGATCGCCGGCCGACGTATCAGATATAAACAACGTAACGCCGCCACTCTTGGTTGTTCTGTTTCACGGACGCTCTCTTAAATCCATGCATTAATTTAATAGAATAAATGACATCTCTTCCAAACTTCACCTTCACCAAAGACTCGTCGGATTTTCCAACCAAAACTCTACCTTTCTCTGTATTCTTTAGTTTTTCTTCCCCATTATATCTTCCCCCTCCTGTCTCTTCTTTCTTCCTCTTCCTCTTCATATCCTCCTCCATTCTTCATCTTCCACTTCTTGTCGGTGTGAATTACATCCCTGCAGGAAGGCTTTGCTGTTCAATCAAGATGAACGACCTTCTCACGGTAACCCTTTTACGGTCACTCTTTGTTTTTGTCATATATGTGATTGATTTGGAAGGAGAATGAAATTGGATTCTTCTGACTCTCTTCCTGTATCAAAAAGTGTTCTTCTCCTTCAATAAACAGTAGGTAGGACTGTTGAGAGGTTGTGAACGGCTAATACTATGCGATTAATTGAATCTTTAAGTTCATGTCCAGGACAGTTAGAATGTTCACCAATAAAATAAATGGTTGGAATTGGACCTGAATGCGGTCAAGAATTAAAAGCGCGAGAGTTTTTATCAGGTTTATCAATGGTCAGATCGAGCATATTTCATTTCTATCCTCCAGCAAACTGATCTGAAATCCAGTTTGGTAGGAAACTTCCTCTCTCATCAAGCAGTTAGACCATCCGTGATGTCTACAAAAATTATGAGGATGTAAAGTAATTACGTAGTGAATCAAGTCATCTACCTTGCAAACCCTTGTCATTTTATAAGATGTTCTGGGTTTGATAAGATCATCGATTCTTTCAGGATTCCTTCATTGGCGAGAAGCACAAGCGTTCTGAAGAGAAAGACATAGAACTAGGAAAATGGACTGCAACAAATAATTCAGACTTAGGAATGGAGGCTTACTTTAAGAAGGTCCTCCTTGCAAACATATGCAACTCTTTCATTGATTACTTCAGTATGTCTTACAACTAATATCACATCATCTTTGCCCATTCAACTTCCACTGCATTCAGGTGGAGGAAACAGACCAACAGATAGATAAACTGTCCAAGCCGTTTCAGAGGCTTCAGGTTAGCATCATCCTACATTTAATTATTATGTTTACCTTAACCAACTTCCTGAATCTTGCGAAAAAAACAATACACGATATTCTTTCATGTCACCTGCAGGAAGCCAATGAGGAGTCCAAGTCTGTCACAAAAGCATCTGCAATGAAAGGTGGTTATTTTACACCACCGGTTTCTTACATTAGCCTTTTCAGCTAATTACATAACAAAATCAAATGACTTCAATACCAGGAATCAAGCAAAAAATGCAGAAAGATGTGGATGAAGTGGGGAAAATAGCACGAATCATAAGAGCAAAACTTGAAGAGATTGACAAAGATGTATGTATTTTACATGGTTGTTAGTCTAGTTTTCAGATAGCTACTTTCTGCAACTTGCATTACTGACTCACCTGTGATTTCAAGAATTTAACCAACCGCCAAAAGCCTGGCTGTGGGAAAGGAACTGGTGTGGACAGATCGAGAATGGCAACAACCATGTAAGTTGCAGAACCTTGTTTTTGGTTTTTATACAGTTCATAGATAGCCATTTTGGCGTTCCTTAAAAGACTTGCAACCATGGGTTCTGATATGTGGCCTTTACTGTAGAGCCTTAAAGAAGAAGTTCAAAGATAGAATGACTGACTTCCAGGTCTGCCACCTAGTTCTTTTACATGGAATGAAACCCCAAAACATGTCTTTTTATGCGTAATTAAATCACTTTTTCCAGGTTCTACGAGAAACCCTTCAAGAAGAGTATCGTGCAGTTGTCAAGAGAAGGGTCTTTACAGGTTTAATTGCTGATTTCATGTCCCTTTTGCCTTTGCTTCTTGTTTACATCCTAAAATGCGTAACAAATTTGTTTTATTATGTCTTCCTCCAATGTGGATCCAAATGTTGCAATGGTGCAGTGACTGGTGTAAGACCTGATGAAGAGGTTAGTACACTCCACCTAAACAACCAAACCTGGACTGAAATATGTATTTCCAATCTTCGTCCAGCCAATAAAGTAACAATTTGAGCTCAACTTAGATGATCGAGAATCTAATTGAGACTGGAAATAGTGAGCAAATCTTCAACAAGGCTATTCAGGAAATGGGTCGAGGACAGGTTGGTGCACCAAAAGCAGTTGCTTTTAACAATTTGTTTAATTAAATATAAAGGTCACATTCTTACTTTATGATCATAGGTGTTGGATGCCCTCCAAGAAATACAGGAAAGACATGACACAGTAAAAGAAATTGAGGGGAAACTTCTTGACTTGCATCAGGTACTTCATCATCATCTCTGCTTCCATTTTAAGTAGCACATTACCCAAGTGTTGTACACTATTTTAGAGCTTATAACATCTAACCCACAAAATATGTATACACTAATTTTCTCACTATAACCATTCAAAATGACTAACTCCAATTCTATGAGTTTCGTTTATCATCTCATACTCAAACATCATTCTTTCTAGGTTTTCATGGACATGGCTGTATTAGTTGAAGCTCAAGGAGATGTTTTAGATAACATAGAAACCCAGGTTTACTTCTTATCCATGCAAAAGCTAATAGAAGTTTCAAATTTCTTAAGCAATTCTCTTGCTTAACTTACAGTTTATTTACAGGTGATGAATACTGTTGACCATGTGCAATCAGGAACTGATGCACTTCAAACTGCGAAGAGCTTGCAGAGAAAGTCGAGGAAGTGTATGATGATTGCTATTGTAATCCTTCTACTAATCGCAATTATAATTGTTCTCTCAATCTTGAAACCCTGGAAGAAATAGTAAAGACAATAACAAGAAGCACTTATTCTTTGACTCCAGTTTTGTTTCAACAAGTAACATCTATCAGCAATAAAAGAAATATGTCATTGTATGTACTGTTATATTGGTATACTATTGTATCAAATATGGTTTGTCTTGCCCCAACAGGATATACTTAAGAAGGAAAAAAACAAAGTTCATTCTTTTGGACTGAAACCTACCCTGTTCTGTTTCATCTCTTGTTGTGCCAAAGAACAATTTACATCAAGTCAAATTCCATTAATCAAAAGAAGGTGTTTCTGCAAGAAGACATTTTACTAATTTCCTACTAAAGCATTTATTTCCTACTAATCCTGCAGAGAAAATCTAAGCTGCCAAGCACACCAAGTAGATGATTCAGATCTTCCAAACACAAAAAAAGTAAACTCGAATCATGGATACTTCTAGAAGTGAAACAGATTGATGATTCAATTTTGAGATGCTTTCCCTAAACAGGAAATGTTTTCAGAAACTATGCAAAGAAACTTGATCTCCTATAGCTCAAGATCTAAAACATAACAGCCGTTAAAACTCATCAAAGCAAACACACACATCAGAAGCCAATTTCAAAAAGGGAAATAGTAGGAAGTTGATCCTAGTAACCCACTTTCCCATTACATAATGGAAACTAGAACTCCCAATTTAGCGCCGCCAGGCAGCAATACCCACAAACAAATGGAGTGAATAAAAACTTAAGAAAAACAAAGGAAAGAGACACCATGAACCAACATACTAAGGGACTAAAGTTCAGCACAAAAGAATGGTTAGGTTTCCTGCAATAGGGAATCAAAGCTATGCACGACTCCTCACGCATGGGAAGGTAGAACTCAGGGTTTTTTCTCAAACTTCATTCCAATTAAAGAAAATGTAATCTTCAAATAGAATCTACCATAACTGCATAACATTGGACCTCATGATCTAAAATTTTGGAATCACAAAATCAGTAACAGAATGCCCAAAAAAGATTTCCACGTTCCAATAATAAAATTCCAATTAATATATTCTGATAACTCAATAAAACGACTCAAAGAAGAATTGTATGAATAATAAAGATATACATAAACCAACCAATGCTGTCAAATGCTGCAAACCTGAAGTTAAAAATCGAATAGGCATTGTTCTTGTATCCCAAGATTACATCTACATGTTTATACTTTTATTAACCAAATTTAAACTCAGAATATTTTTCAATGGTAATGAGAAATAATACATTTAAGAGTGAGGAATATGTCCATGTGCACCATTTTCAAATTTTTAAATAGGTCCTCTTGTCTTCTTCCATCAGTTAAATAGATATGCATAAGCATATAAATGTTCTACTTCCCTTCCAGATATTTGCATGAAAATGAAACAGAAAAACTCTACCTCTCTCACCACAACAATGACATCAAAATGTCAGACAGTACATGTTACAGAAATATTAGCTCATCTAGAATCAAATAAGCCAAGCACCGACAAGCCACATGTACTGCTTCAAACAAAATGATGAAACATAATGTGGCTTGTTTGCTCCTAGCAATACTATTATCTCGCATATATTGGCCTATTAGTCAAAACCATATGCATAAATATCAATATTGGGCCAGTGAAATTTGTACAGTAATTATATGTTATCATACATTTTTATCAGAAATGCCTGATAGTTGTCCACTACAGTTTTCTTTTAGCTGTACATAGAGAACTTCTGAAATGACAAATAACAAACAGTTGAGGCATAGTATAACTGAAATATTAATAAACAAAGCAGGGCCTCACTCACCTCTTTTCATTTTAACAGCAATACCAAATTGCATACTGCATTCCAAATATGAGAAATGGTCCGTACTTGGAAAGTCTGCCACTATCCCATGGTGTGACTCGGGAAAAGTTCAACAACATGACCACTATCGATATTATCAACTCTTAGCATGACAACCTGTACTTGACATGAATCCAGATATTAAACGTTTGTAAGTGCCCTCATCAGGTTTAAGCCCCTTTTTCATCATCTCATCATGAAATTTCATGGCTTTTTTCATATCTCTCTCAGCACAAAGAGCAGTTATCATTGTAGAGAAACAATCAGCATTCACTATATTTCTACTTGCCATATGATCAAACACTTTACTGGCTTCTGCCATCCTCCTTCCTGCGCAGAGACTATCAAGAAGGATGTTGTAAGTGGTAACATCCAAACACTGTCCAAATTTTGCCATCTTATCATGGAGAGAAATTGCCAGATCAAGCTGTTCATGAGAGCAGTAATACGCCACTAATGAACTGCAACAAGAGGTATCATCCGGTAAAGAACCACTATCGAAAATCAAATTCAAGATTTTCTCTGCTTCTGCCCAATTTCCTCTATTACAGAGAGAAGCTAAGTACTTTGAAAGATCCGTACCACTAGGAATAAACCCGCTCCTAATCACATTTTCTAATACACTATCTGATTGCTCAGAGGGTTCATCCTGGCAGAGAACACTTACAAGATTACTTTTACTAATAAAATTTAGCTTAATACCCTTTTCCAATATCAACCCATAGACCTTCATGGCTTCCTTTACTCTCCCTTCTTTACAAAATACTTTCAGCAAACCCAAATAAGAAGAATCTCGAAGATCAGCAGTTTTATGTATAGCTCTATTGAAAAACATCTCTGCAGCAAAAGCCTTTCCCAACGCACAGAATTTTGTAATTATCTCATTGTAATCCAAGCCGGGCAAATTTGGAAGCAATTTTTTCTCAACCATGTCATCAACGATTGTCTCGATGGCTTTCTCGTCTTGAAACTTGCAGGCTCCGTCAAGAATCGAACTGTGGGTACCAAATCCCGGAACAAACCCCCTGGAAGACATCTCATTTAACAGAGTAATGGAAGCCTCAAGCTCCCCTTTCTTAGAGTAATACTCTATGACGAAATTATATAACCCAGGACTACTGATTCCCGATTTCAACAGCGTTATGGCCTTCTCCGGCTTCCCTTCCGTGCAATGAAGCCGGACAAGCACGGACCACATTGATAAATCAGGCGCCACAAGACCTCGCAGGGCCATCGCATAACAGGGCCTCACCAAATTCGTTTGGTTACCGTGCCACAAGGCAGCCAATAACGCCTTACAACTGCTCAGAGAAAGTACCCATTTGTAAATGTTCCGTGTCTTGAAAATTTCAATACTTTCACAAACAGACCCATTCTCTGAATAAACCTGGAGGAGGAAATTAAACATGAGAGACCCAGAAGTGATACCTCTAGGATGCCTAACGAACGCATCGAGGAGCGCCGAGACCGACACGGACTTCATCAGAGGTTTAATGAAAGTTTTGGCTTGTTCTATACAATTAGATTGTATTAGTATTTGTATGAGTTTGGACTGGCATCTGAGATCAGGCTGGAAAGGGAGGGAGTTCGTGGCAAAGTTGAAGAATTTGAGAGAAATTTCTGGGTAGCATTGGATTTTGGCGAGTATTTGCAGGAAAATGTCTGGGGTGAGAGCGAGCGTCTTGGGTATGAGCAAAGGCCAATTTTTGCGTTGTAAGATGAGGGAAGAAATCTGAGTAACGAGAAATATTTTCTGGACTCGGCTTCGCCATGCGAGGGATTTGGAGCAGTCGGCATGGGATAGACAGGTCGTGCTTCTTGGCAGCATCAACTTCTCCGGTGCTCCCAGGTACCGTCACAGGGTTTCGTTGCGAGGACTACGGACTCCCTCGTCGGCCATGGCTTGTACTTAAATCAGTCTGCGTAATTAGAATTCGCCGGCTTCTTACATCAAGATAACACAACAAGAGATGAAGAAGGACTGAGACTAGCGAGGCCGCCAATTTCACGAAGCTGAAGATTAATTGGCAATGGAAATTAAAACGACCCAAGCAGAAAATAAGATTGTTGCTGTTATGCAGCAAATCTGAGAAGATTAACATCATGATATCACTTGATTGATGTACCTTGGTTTTTACATATATTTGATCAGATGAAAAACAAGCATGACATTTGCCAGTAGAGTAGAAACTCTGTGGGGTTCAGTTCAACGACAAATATAGCGACCCCAATCCCCACCAATTATTGTGCGATTATTCACCATGAGTTGCACTAGTAATGACTGCATATGCTCCCCCCAGATGCATCTGTGCAACCGGAGCCAAGTTTCGATGAAATTAAAGTAGAGCAACTAGCAAAACGCTTCTTCTTGACTTCCAAGTCCTACATTCTTGATTTGGCCACCACCATGGCACCGCCGTTCATTCCCATGTTGCCTCCTCCCCCGCTCCATGTTTCCTTGAATTGCTCCTCCGTCACTCCTGATCAAATCGAAAACCGGCCGATGCACTTATTAATTAATTATGTATGTCAGTATGTGAGTATGAATCTCTAGCTAGCTTAATTGACATCGTGCATGCATGAATGAAATCAACTGATTAATTTTAGTGAGTAATTAATATATATATATATATATATATATATATATATTTAGTTGTGTTTTTTTTACCAACCTTTGCCCATGGCCGCAGTGGAAGAGATGCCTCCCTGAACAGTCTTGAGGACCTTGTCGTAGTAGTTAGCCCCGGACCATTTCTGGTGAGCCAAGGTGTCGACGCCATTGTTCCTCTCCTCCCTCTGGATCCTCTCCACATAAGCGAGCATTCCCCGCCTGGCGAAATCCTTGGCGAAAGTGTCGATCACGAGGGCGTCCGCGTGGAACCCAGCCAGGGTTATGAACTGCCAGCAGAAGCCCAGCTTCGCGATACGCGGGATGAAGTCCTTCATCTCTTCGTCGCTCATACCCGAGGCGTCCCAGTTGAAGGAAGGCGAGAGATTGTAGGCCAACATCGTCTCCGGCCGCATCGACTTCACCCCCTGCGAGAATTTGGTGCACTCGGCCAAGTTCGGCTTCGCCGTCTCCATCCATATCAGGTCCGCGTGAGGGGCGAAGGCCCACGCCCTGACGATCGCCGCCTCCACCGATCCCTGGAACCTGTAGAACCCTTCCCTCGTCCTCGGCAGGTCCCAGTCCCAGAAGAGGTTCTTCAGACCCAGCCTCTCCGCGATCTCCCGCCCTTGCTCGTTCGACACACACTTGTCGTAGCTCGAAGCCCGTTCCCACTCGCTCAGCCTCCTCCGCCTCTCCTCCTCTCCCACGTTGTTCAGGCTCCGGATCGCGTCCTTGACGCAGTCCGAGAAAGACTTGAGCCCCGCCGCGGCCACCCACTCGTCCTCGATCGCTTGCAGCTCCGCGCCGGTCTTCCCCGCCGCCATGGCTGCCGCCATGATCGCGGCGAGGCTCTTCCCCTTCAGGTTGGGATTGGTGGCCCCCAGAATGAACTGGTGGTCCCTCGCGTCGACGTTGGTCTGGATCAGATTCGCGGCGTCCGCGTCGGTTCGAGCGACCAACACGGTCTCGACGCCCATGACGTCGAACTGCAACCTGGCGGCCACGAGACGGTTGATGTGTTCGGTGACGGACACCAGGACTTTCCCGGCCATGTGACCGCATTTCTTGGTCATCGACGACTGGTCCTCGATGTGGACCCCGGCGGCGCCTCGCTCGACGAACAGCTTGCACAGCTTGACGGTGGCGGTGGCGCCACCGAAACCGGTGTCCCCGTCGGCGATGATGGGCTTGAGGTAGTCGACGTAAGGGGTCCGAGCCCGTTCCTCGCGGCTCATGCTCATCCGGGCTTCCCTCTGTTTCCGGTCGTGGTACTGTTGGGCGAAGTAGAGGTGCTCGACCTTGTTGGGGACGGTGTCGTAGGGGTAGTCGGCGAGGTCGGGGCCGGGCTCGTTGGTGGAGGTGTGGGTGGAGGAGCACTGCCACCCGGAGACGTAGATGGAGTCCAGGTACTTGGCCATCATGGCCACTTGGACGGGGTCCAGGGCGCCGAAGGTCCGGGACGCGGTCCCCTTCGCCTGGTGGCTCTTCAGTGTCCGCCACAGCTTCTTCGCCATCTCGTTCGACCCGTAGGTCTGCTTCAGGTTCCCCCGGAGCGAGACCACGTCCCGGGCGGAGTAGGGCCGGCGCGTGAGCTTGAACCTCTCCGTGTTCCACCACCCTTCCACCTCCGCCACCTCCGCTTCGAACCTCCCTTCCTCCTCCAGAATCTGCAGAAAATTAATTAATTATTAACAATTGGGACTTGTTAGAGGCCGTCACAAACTCAGTTATTAATTACAAGAATTATGATTAATGAATGCATGTCATGAGTAATAGAGTATGTGACCGCGGGACCCACTGGCCCGTATTTTGGACTAAATTACGAGAGTAACCTTCTGCATATATTAGAGATTGACTGACCTATATTTAATTTCTTTCTCAACATTCACAAGTCATACAAGGATATGAAATAATGAAACAAACTAAAGAAATGCTTCAGTAGTATGTACTCTCTTGTGATTGATATATATATATATATATATAATAAATACCCTGGATGCGATTCATTCGTGTAGAGCGAGCGACTCTCATGCAGCGAGGACGCCGACACGATGTACTAGTGCAAATGCATTTTGATCGTATACATATATATATATTATACAAGAAGTTTGCAGGAAGGAAAACGATTATAAATCTTGGGTTGGACTGAACAAGCAAGAAAAAATATAATGCAGGGAGCTTCCTGATGATCATAGAACGAAAATTAGAAATTGAAGCAATGGAAGAATGGACATTTGAACAGCGAGAAGAACATAGATAGATATAGGAAAATAATCAACAGAATAAATAGTTAAAACTAACCATTGAAGGGACTGAAAATGAGGGAGCCATGGAAGAAATACTAGCTAGCTTCTTAGAGAGGGAGGCCACAAAAATGAAAAAAAAAAAGAAAACCTTGTACGTAAGAACGAACGAGGACGGGCTCATGCAAATGCCCGCTCCACATTCCCCAATTTATAACAGAAACTAGATCAGGGTTGGAGAGAGTTTTGGATAGAGGAGCATGGCCTGGCGCCTCTCCTATTTTTCGCTCCTTTCTGTTGAAGATAATGAAAGGTGGACCCTCCAATCTGCTGCACGAAGGGCACGTCGGCGATGACCAGTCTCCTCCTCCAACTATCCTGCTTTTCGATGAGATTATCGCCAACCTGACCTCCTCCTCGTCTTCTTCTTCTTACTCCGTAACCTCCTCTGCTTCTATTTTTAGGTTGTTGAATACCGCCTCCACGTACGGTATTTCCTATATTTAGCACCGTTCCCAAACTACTTAACGCTTTGAAGCTTTTTCTTCTCTTCCCCGGGGAGTCCATCCATCCATCCATCCATCCATCCATCCATCCATCCATCCATCCATTCTGGTCTCAAGCGTTTTACAGTTACATTTGTCTTACATTCAATCCATGGATGAATTACAGTTTATTTGTCTTTCTTAAACTCTGGATAAGGATTACAGTTTATTTTGTCCTGCTGCGAGATGAACAGAGCAAGTGGGAAGATTTCCAAACAAACCATCAAATTGAATGCAAACGTTGATTAATATCGGCCGAATTGAACCACCGAACTCTCTATCTCCTCGATTCGAGTAAAGAATAAAGACTACGAACTGAAACCCAGATATCAAATTTCGGGAATGTATTCAGATCGGTTTCATTTTATGGAAGAGATCAACTATCTACCCCGAAAGGAGGATATATTCTATCTGTTTCTATAAATTTCAGAGTAATTTATCTGTTTCGTCAATGGCGTATTTTTGTGTCAATGCTGCGGTCACATTGACGGCCTGAAACTGTTTTTGGCTATCTGGGTTTCGACTCCCGAGAAGATGATAACCCTACCCTGTTATTGTGTATTGGTGAGTCAGCCTGATGAGAAGATAGGCTGCTCGATCGGATTCTTAACAATCCTACCATTCCTTTCCGGAGAGCCAATCCTCCAGCTTGTACACGCATTATAAATAAATAAATAAATAAACCCACGAGAAATATGGAAGGAGGAGAAAGAAAGAAGATGGAGTTGTGGATGATCCGTCTTGGGAACTTCAATCGCCTCGGGGGAAGGGGGGATGCCGAGCGCCAGAAGATAGATAGAATAGAATAAAAGCTTCCTTCCAAGCTTTGATGCTCGAGCGTAAACATAGGGAATAGAGAGATGCATGAGAATGTAAGAGAGAAGCTTCCTTCCAAGCTTTTTCCGGCGGAACGGTAGAATTCGAAGCCGGATTTCTCCCTTTCTCTGGCTATCGATCGCAGAATTTTATCACATATCCTAGTTCTGTTTTCGATAATATATGTTATGAAAATGAACCGGGTAGAAAAACCCGTTTTGGTTCGTTCATCTCCGGTCAGCCGGGTTTAATGGCGTCTGTTGACTGGTATAATGGCATCATATATATTGAGCTCCAACTATACAAGTCCCACGTATATGTTTTTAATTTCAAACACAAAAGTCATATGGTATATTATTATTTAGAGATTAAGAGATTTCTAATTTAGCTAATCATTTTGTGATATACCTCTATCTATGCAACTTTACACAGTAATAGAAGGGAGGAGGGAAAGGGGAAACGTAATTAATTAAAATCATTTAAGAAAAGAAAAAACTGCATTGAGAAGAAAATTCTTTGCACTTGCTTGAAATCAAACTATGATGGCCCAAATATGTCTTGTGGTTGTCCCCGGACATGCTGAATTTTCATTAGAACTTGAAAATTTTTCTAGTGTCAAAGTTCAACAAAGATGAGTTATGAACAGAGGGCTTGAATGTTGATTATATATACGCACTCTTTATCTTACAATAAACCCATTTGACAATCCACCCAATTGAACTCCTACCAGGAACTCCAACCGCAAGGGGTTTGAAATTATCTTCAAACCCCATATAATACTATCAAGCTAAGAACTTCACGCTACCTTCAAACCGTCGATGAACCGGTTTGGGTTGGACCCCGGGCTTTTTCATATTTGGGCCAAGCAGTTGTCTATTACGGGCTTTGCAGACGGTCCAAACGCCAAACGGTGATCCGATGATAGAGTGGAAAATGTCTGCGCGGGAGGATTTAATTGGTGGGGCAACGTCACTGAACAACCAAGTCAAGTCTTGTAATATTGGACTGGTTCACCTGGTTAATTGAACCCGGTTCAGTTCGGGTCAATTAAAATGAAGAAAAATCAGTTGAAACGGATTTAACCCAGCGAAAATCGACTACCCAACCCGACTCGAGCGCTTGAATAATGGCCAAGCCAGCAGACCCAAGAGAATGACTCTGGAGGAGGTCCAGTTCGAGTTCAAGGTCCGGATATTATAGCTTAGACAGCTCAAATTATACATTTTTTCCAAGTTATAATGTTACATTAATATTGTTATCTTAATATATAATTAGAAGAATACACATTTTGGATATTTTGCATGTGTCATTTTAAAATAAACAACTTCACATGCATGGTACTGTACCTTGGGTACTCTGGCTGCGAAAGGCACTACTGTAGCTAGACTGGGACCAGTTCAATCATTTGCAAACTTAGATATATAAACTAGCCTAGTTTCTTTTAAAAAAAAACTATGTACAAGTAGTTAATCATAATTAATTATATAATTAATCCATCCTCTGTGTAACTGGAGATCATGATGGGTATATATATATATATCACACAAGGAAGGAAAGAAACTCAAAAATCTGTTGGAAGAAGACTCCTGTACAGGCTTAGACGCCCAAAACACAAACCAAAGAGATTTTAAAACTCTGCTAAACCACGACACCATGCCAGCGCCAGAAGAGTTAAAAAGAGGGTGAGTCGATACCACTCATCTGCTTGCCGCCTCCTAGTGCCGTCACTCGATCGGCGGCTTTAAAAAAATCTGTCATCATTTGTCCACTTCTCAATGTAAGAGACTTGAAAATCTACTGGAAATTTATTTCCTTTATGAACAAAGGAGTCGAGACTCGAGAGAAGAAAAAGATAAAAGAGTTTTTTTTTTTTTTTTCCCCACTAAATTACTAAAAAGGCATTACACCTGGACAGGCATGATGATATATCTTTTTTTAAAGTCTCATCTTGAGTTGTTATTTGCTCCGTTTGTCCTTTCTAAGCTTCCACTACTCCATCGACCTCGGCAGATGCAAGGACTAGCTCCGGGTGAGGGCTTCCGAGTTGGTAAGTTCCGTCCACTGCGTTTGGTAAGCCCAAGGCTTTCAAGGCCAAGTGAGCGGCTTTCTGTCCCGATAACATCATCGCACCGAAGGTCGGTCCCTGCATAACCCAAAAATTTCAACATTTTCGTTAAATAAAATCTCTGGCATCAACTACCATTTATTTGAGAAAACTTTTGAGGGGAGGAGGATTGATACCATTCTGGGCGAACCGTCGATCTCCGCGACTTCCATTCCGGTGACGATCATCCCGGGGACGATCTCCCTCGTCAGCCTCACGATCTCGTCCTCCGCCGTGTTCATGTCAAGAGCCTTCATCCCGGGGACGCTGTCGATCATTCCGATGCTCTTCAGCCTCTTCACACCCGTGGCGCCGAAAGGCCCGTCGTGTCCGCAAGAGCTCACCACCACTTTGGCCTCCATCACGTTGGGGTCCATGCACGACTGGGTGTCGTGGTTCATGGAGACGAGGGCCCAGTTGGTGACCACGCCCCCGACTCTGCCGCCCTTCACGATCAGGTCCTCCGCGGCGACGGCGTTGAAGAGCTTGACGTTGGGGCGGGCGAGGAGCTTGCTCATGATGGTGGAGGTGAACAGGGCGGCGTGCTTGATGACCACGTAGTTGTCCTGCTCGTCGTACTCGATCTCCAGCTCGTCCAGGAACAGGTGCGCGGGCTTCCTGACCACCATGGCGGAGAAGAGCTGGCCCCCGAGCCAGGCACCGCCGCCGGGGCTCACCGATTGCTCGATGATCGCGACGCGGACGTTGGGGTTCTTGCTCAGCTCGTAGGCGCAGGAGAGACCCGCGGAGCCGGCGCCGACGACGACGACGTCGGTGTCGGCGTAGGTGATCATGTCCATCATGTAGCGGCGGGTCATTTCCCGGGACACGATCGACTCCTTGATCGGCTCGAAGCGGAGTGCCTGGAGATCGTACTTGGAGGCGGAGGCGGAGATGGAAACGGAAGGGGCGGCGGCGTTAGAGGAAGATCTCCCGGCTGGGAGGCGGGGGGCGATGGGGACGCCATGGAAGGACGAAGATCCACCGGAGAAGAGAGCCTTGGGCTTGGTGGAGAGAGGAGACGTGAAGGTGGTGGCGATGCCTGCTGCTGCCATCGTCGATACCTTCTAGGGCTTTTGCTAGGGTTTTGAGGGGTGCGGGCAAATGTGGGAAAGAGGGAGCGGTGTGGCGAATGCCGGAGGAGCGGAGCGGTTATTTATGCAGGGAAGGAGGAGAAAAAATCTGGGGACACGTGGCGTTAAGCGATAATATTTGGAGGGCGGAGGAGGCGTCGGAGCTGGCCGGGTAGGATTGGGAGGCGATCAACGGTGGAAAGCCGAAGCACTCACAAGTGGCTTCCTTTTTGGATCTTTCTCGACTCTCGACTCTCGACTCCCCCCCCCGCATTCCGTTTCACTTCAGCCTCCTTGGCAGCTCTACATGTGAGCCGTGTTTCCTGAGCGGGACCAGCTAGCCGCCGGGTCCCGATGCAGGTGGGGTCCAGTGGTAACTCGGTAACCCCCCCGGGACAGAAAATGAAGGGATAAGCACGACGTAATAATGATTCTTCATTGAAGGAAGGCCGCGTCTCGGTCTCACACTCTCACACTCTCACACTCTCACACTCTCCTCAGGAGGTTAATGTGGATGGATGGATGGAGCCGACTCCGCTACTCGTGATTAGGAAAGAAGAATCTGGAAGGATTAATTAATTAAAGGGTTTTTCTACTTTTCTTTTATATAATAACACCGCAAGAGTAAGAGTAAGAGAAATACGTAAATCATATGAGGCTGGAAAGAAATGCTGACGTAGGACACAGGGAAAAGCGAGGTTTCGGAACAGGAAATGGCCAATGGGAAGAGAAAATATCTTTTTAGGTCGTTAGCTGAAAAAAGGTTGCGAATATTGGGGACGATAGAGATTGGAGGTATTCTCGATGGTCCCGTCCCGTGCGTCCTCGTGGGCCTTCTCGCGCGTCATCAGCTAAGCAATGTGAAATATCTTCGTTCCATAAAAAAATATCTAAGAGCAATAAATCTTGGATCGGATGAATACCCTTTAACAACTACCAGTACTTAACACCGGCCCAAATCCAAATTCAGACGCAAGCCCATTGTTATAAAAATCCATAACATGAACTTGCTTTCTTTGAGATGGGGACTGAAAAACTTTAATTAACTATTAATCCTTCTCAAAGTAATAAATAAATTAATAATTCCATGTTCACAACTTTGAGAATTTTATCCCTCTCTGGTCCCCATCTTCACAGTGCAGCTCTTCTTTTATTTCCACCCTCCCCCCATGTGGGTCGCATGTGCGATTGTGCTGTGCATTTCCCTCTCATTCGGCTCTCTCCTCCCAAAGAATTTTAGGTTTTGGGGGGTACAGTCCTCGAGACCGCAAAAAAGTTTCCTCTCCATTATTTTACCTCCAATCATTCACGTATTTTTACGAACAGCTTCGTGAATGAATCATGTTCTACTCTTCGCTTTCTCGTCCACAGTCCCCCCCTTTTTCCGAGTGAAGCCAATCGAAATTATACAATGCAGCCTGGACTGCTCGTTCCACAGCTTCCCACTTTTCCATTATTTATTATTGTCATGTGTCTTTGTTCCGGCTTCCAGCTTGGACCTCCATTTCTCCCATCTCCCCTCTGGATCTACCGACACTGCTTTCACTGTTTATGAAACTCACTGAATGTGGTCCAATGGTCATTACAAATTGAGTCTATAGGTGCCGGTCTTCAGCTCTGTTCCCATCCCTCCTTGCATAAATCTGCTGGTGCTATTTATCACCGGTGTTGTATCGAGACGGGCTACCCGGGCACCACCAACCGGAGCAAACCAACCTCCCTCCGTTCTCCAAACAGCCGGGAGTGACAATGGAGAAATGGGTTATTGTGGCCCTTCTACTCGGCATCTTGGGTTTCATGGGTTCCTGTGAAGCGGCCTCCTTCGAAGAGAATTTTGATATAATGTGGGCGGAAGATCATTTCAAGACGTCTTCGGATGGGCAGGTTTGGTACCTCCAGTTGGATAAAGAAACAGGTAGGAACCGAAGAGGAAACAGTACTTTGCCCTGTTTTGAATGGGGTTTAAAATGTTATTCCCGGTGGTGACATTGCGTCTTTCATTCAAATGTAGGTTGTGGGTTCCAAACGAAGCAGAGGTATAGGTTTGGGTGGTTCAGTATGAAGCTGAAACTGGTCGGCGGAGACTCGGCGGGTGTCGTTACTGCTTACTATGTAAGTAAGTTCTCTGTCTGTGATGAATGGTTTTTGGAAATCTGGACTCTTTATTTGTTTTTTTATCCATCTCTGAATCCACTCATTCGAGAGAATGAGTTCAGATATTCAAAATCCGTTTGATGTTTGGGAATAAGAAGAAGCTCGTGTGCGTTTTTCTCATACTTCTCTGTTTACTGCCCCAGATGTGTTCGGATACAGGCCCAGAAAGAGATGAGATTGATTTTGAGTTCCTGGGGAACAGAACTGGGCAACCGTATACGATACAGACCAATGTCTATAAGACCGGGGTTGGAGGCAGAGAAATGAGGCATGTTCTGTGGTTTGATCCCACCGAAGAGTTCCACACCTACTCCATTCTTTGGAACAATGAACAGCTTGTGTAAGTCAACATCATTCCTTCTTCTTTTCATTTCCCGGAACTCGAACCACTATGAAAAAAGGAACTTCTGAAAAATTAGGCAATATAGATCTGTTTTGTCCTAACTAGACTCTGTGTAAGTAGTTGAGACTTCAAAAAGATCCACCACCTTCTCTCTGTAACAGGTTCTTCGTAGACAGAGTTCCCATCAGGGTGTTCAAGAACAACGGCAAGCCCAATGGCTTCTTCCCCAATGAGAAGCCAATGTACATGTACTCGAGCATATGGAACGCGGACGACTGGGCAACACGAGGTGGGTTGGAGAAGACTGACTGGAAGAATGCTCCATTTGTGTCTTCCTACAAAGAGTTCCATGTCGACGGATGCCAGTGGAAGGATCCCTACCCGGCCTGCGTTTCCACCACAACCGAGAACTGGTGGGACCAGCATGATGCCTGGGTTTTATCGGATTCTCAGAAGGAAGATTTTGGTTGGGTTGGTCGGAACCTTGTGGTCTATGATTATTGCCAAGACAAGGAGAGATACCCAGATACGCCTGAAGAGTGCTCCTTGTCTCCATGGGACTGAAGAATGCAGCAGCAGAGGAAGAAGAGAAAGAGCCTATTATTTTGAAAATTTTGATTCATTTCTGGTATTCTTTCTTTGAGCCTTTGAGCCTGCTTGAGGCCGTTGATTTATTTATCGTTCTATTTCTTTCTCTAAGCATACAGTGTTTTTGGATTCATTGAAACAGCAAACAAATTCTATTTGCTGCAAAAACCCCATGTTATGATTAAATGATTTTGATCCATTACATAAAATTTGCCCAACTTTTGAAGCATCATTAGAAAGTAAAAAAACCAAGTTAAAGAAGCATTTCAATTGATTAAGCTCGAGCTTTTAATCGATTGAATCTAGCCTCAATTGATCGAAGGACTTCTTCAATCCGTTGAAACTTCGGAAATTGCATTTGCAGCATGTTTGATAAAAATCCAAATCCCGACTCATTTATTGGATGAAAGAAGCAAAAGCTGTGTAAGATCTTGTATGGTATGTTTGAGTTGGGTGTTTTGTTTTTTTATTATTCTTATATTTTAATTACTTATATTTATCTAGTAATTTTACTCTCTACAAATATTATATATGGTAATTTACGTTAATGCTATTATTTTCAGTCTAATACTTATCTAATACTTTATAAGACTCTAGATAAGAAGGCTAAAATGGTTTGAGGCTGGCGGTGCTCCGTGCTCATACGGAGACTCTCTGCCGACTCTGCCGAGCCTCTAAAAAGTTCTTCCTTTCACTGTCCTCCTCTCGTGCGCACGCACGGCTTTCCAACCTCTCGTACGCGCTACTCTCACCAGCTCTCTTACGAACACCTCTGAAGCTTCTCTTACGCGCTCCTCAAGCTTTTTCACTCAACTTTCTTCACGCTGCTCAAATTTCTTCCAGTAATCATCGTTGGAGGGATTCAACTGCGCAAGGTAAGATCCGTATATATTATTCAATATTTTTCATTCATTTTCAGTACTTTCTAACTTGCTGCTAATCTGAAAATTTCTTCTTGTATCGTTGAAGCCCTTTTTCTGTTAGATATTATGAAAATTACCCTATTTCTCCTCGATTTATTTCCCAATCCGGAAAACCCCTTCACTCACCTCAAGACATTCTCCATTAATCATCATTTGCGGGATTAAATTTACTGATGGTGTGTACCCGTCGCCGGTCTGCTTACTGTTCTCTAAGTTAATTAATCTCTACGCTTCAGTCTTTGCCCTAGGCGATTTCTTTACACCATCGATATCTGGGTAAAATAATCACCATCGATATCTGAAATTTACTATCTTTCACCATCTATTCTGAAAAAACAATCAGGTCCGACCTTGCTTACTCTGTTCCGCCTCTCTTTCTCCATTTCATGATATGTTTTTTTTATCGCTTCTGGTCTCTCTTTCTTCCACTGCTTCTGTTCTCTCTTCTCGCCGCCGCCGCTGCTGCTAACGTTTCTCATTCTGCTTTCGTTCTTAGTAGTCTACCAAAATACTATCGATCGCCGCTTGGTCTCTCTTGCCCCTTCTCAAACAAACGTCATCTGATCTATTTCTACAGCTCCGGCCAGCCAGTCCGCGTTTTTCAGGTACCTTTCTACGGTCGGATTTTTTCTCGCCTGTTCCCAATGGAAACCTATGTATGTGGAATTTGCTTAGTTTTTTTTTTTATTTTAAATTCCTGAATGAGGTCATTCACCGGTAACCTTTACCACGATCCCATATTCTCATTTAATTACCATTGTTAAGTTTTTCTGTTTATAGTATAGGCCTCAGATATCTTAAAGTAGTTACTTTTATTTTTGTGTTCTATTTGACTGTGATTTCATCTTATTGTTGGTTTTTTCTGTGACGGTGTTAGATAAGCCTTAGATATCCCTCAAACAAGTTCCACTCTGTTTTGCTGGCTCCTGTAATCTCACATATCTTTTCCGTTTCGTTTAACTGTACCCTTTTGTTCTATTTGATATTTGCTTCTAGTTAAACTCCCTTTAGTTTGAGGATGACCTCATTCTATTTCCAAAGTTTTTAAGTGTATCAACGTTTGCATAAACGGATTGCTTAGTCATCTATTTTGCTAATGGTTCTGATAAAGTTCTTTTGGGTTAGGATACATGCTAATTTCCTACTCACAATCTTTTTTGAAGTAAATATGTGCTTCTGCTTCTATGCAATATAACCTCGGACCTTTTCCAAAACACTATTTGTCTTGGATGGATACATGGAACAAGCAAATCCGTGTTAGCTTCACCATTTTTTTTTAATTGAAATGGAATTAATCTTTGGCTGATACGCTTTATGAAAGAGGCTTTTGTCCGATGCCTAGTTTGAATTTTAATTATTGGACTATTTAAGTATAGAGATTTTCTCTGTAATCTGTTCCACTATTTTTGGCCTTGTGAGAAGCAAAGATGCACTTTGCATCTATTTATTGTCACACAGCTGTTAATATGCTGTCTGGTTAGGCTTTTTTTGGAACCTTGTGGCAAAAGGAAAGAATCAATCGCCATAGGATATGAAAGTAAGGAACAATTAATGAGCCTCAGTCTTCATGAACTTTGAGAAAAAACACTGTATGGTGGTTTTATTTTTTGGTGAAAAGAATTGTAGCTTTCATTTACAAATTTTATTCCACAAAGTATCATTCAACACGTGGACTACCTCATGCCATCATTTTGGATTGTTGCACATGGAAAAATAGCAATTGTGATCGGATAGGTTAACATGACATAATTAATGAGTCATAACTTCCACTGATCAAGGTCGGCATGGCACTTGAGAGATCTCTATTTGGTAGTGCTACTGATGACATGTGCTTGCATACCAAAGAAAGGGCTTCTGGTATGTGACATTAGATTGAGTTATTTTAGAGGTAGTTATTTGTGAAGTAACCTCTTGTAATCAATCAATTGGGTTTATTTTGGTCATACTTGTTTCTGGTGAGTTTTATTTTTCATGTTTATGTGCATGGAATTGTTCCATAGGATGTGGTTTGTTCATTTATTCCTGCTTGATTTCTCAAATTATATATAGACTTTGAGTCATTTACTTTATAAACATTCACATGGTGCAATTTTATGTGAACAATATTCTGGAAACTTATCCGTGAATGTTTTTATAATGTTTCGACAATTTTCTCTGGCAGGACTAAACAAAACCTGGTAGAAAAAAAACTGTTCCTTTTTTGTAAAGTAAGACCTCAAAAAAGGAGCATCATACATCGTGGAAACTAAAAGTCCTGATGGCCACTGCAAAGCTGCTTGTGTCAAAACTGAGGAAACCATGTCTAAGAGCTGGCTTCTTCCGTTCTTTCTCCGTTGCTGCATCATATGCCACCCCTTCCCCAACTCCACCACCTCCCTTTTCTCCTGAAGTCAACACTTTGCCGCCTGATGATGGCACCCCCATCTTTGTGAAAGGTGTGCAGATTTCTGCTCGACCTATTTATCTTGACATGCAGGCTACAACTCCTGTTGACCCACGTGTCCTTGATGCCATGCTCCCTTACTTCTGCTACCGATATGGTAATCCTCATTCACGCAACCACCTATTTGGCTGGGAATCCGATCATGCTGTAGATGAAGCACGGAGCCATGTTGCCTCTCTCATCAAGGCCTCCCCTAAGGAGATTATATTCACTTCTGGTGCCACAGAATCCAACAATATTTCAGTCAAGGGAGCCATGCACTTCTATAAAGACAAAAAGCGACATGTCATCACATCTCAGACTGAGCATAAGTGTGTACTTGATTCATGTCGCAGACTCCAGCAAGAGGGCTTTGATGTCACATACCTTCCTGTCAAGAAAGACGGACTTATTGACCTTGATCAGCTAAATGCAGCCATTCGACCCGACACTGGCTTGATTTCCATCATGGCTGTTAATAATGAGATTGGTGTAATTCAGCCAATGGAAGAGATTGGTCAAATTTGCAAAGCACGTGGTGTGCCTTTCCATACAGATGCGGCACAAGCTTTGGGGAAAATTCCACTTGATGTAGAGAAGATGAATATAAGCTTAATGTCCCTTTCCGGGCACAAAATCTATGGTCCAAAAGGGATTGGAGCACTCTACATTCGGCGACGGCCAAGGGTGCGTGTTGAGCCACAAATGAATGGTGGTGGACAGGAGCGTGGTCTTCGAAGTGGCACTGTACCAACTCCATTGGTTGTTGGAATGGGAGCTGCATGTGAGTTGGCAATGAAAGAGATGGAGTATGATACAAGAAGAATTTCAAAGTTGCAGGAACGCCTTCTGAATGGCATCTGTTCAAAGCTTGATGGGGTTGTGGTGAACGGCTCAATGGAACATAGGTATCCTGGAAATCTGAATTTGTCATTTGCTTATGTGGAGGGGGAGAGTTTGTTGATGGGCTTGAAAGAGGTGGCTGTTTCCAGTGGAAGTGCATGTACTAGTGCCAGCTTGGAGCCATCTTACGTGCTGCGGGCCTTGGGGGTGGAAGAGGATATGGCCCACACTTCCATCAGATATGGGATGGGACGGTTCACAACTGAACGTGAGGTTGATCTAGCTGTGGGCTTGACAGTGAAGAATGTGGAGAGGCTGAGGGAGATGAGCCCGTTGTATGAGTTGGTGAAGGAAGGGATTGATCCTAAAACGATTGAATGGGCGCAGCATTGATGGATGATATCTTGTGATCTTTTATGCTCGGCTCTTCAGTTTCTAATAGCCTTGCTCGTCTTTCTGCGTTTACTTTTTAGCAGTTGAATGAACTTCTTTTCGTTTTTAAATGAGGAATACAGTTGCAGTTGTAGAACTGGTTCTACGAGTGTATTTGTAAATGGCAAACATGCAATCTAGTGTAAAGAGTCCTGACATGCGAAACATTACAAATTTACTGTAAAATAGTAAGGGGAAAATCATCATAAGTTAATCTCAAATGTCATCTATGCGTTTGCTTTGTGTTTCTTGAAAGTTATGGGCAATTGTTGGCCGTGTTTGTTTTGTATTTGATGGCAGGCCACCTTTGCCATATCTGAAATGTAGTTGAAACTCAATTCCTCTTGACTTCAAAGAAGATAGATATGCAGGATGTACTTTTTACCTTTCGTTATTCCCTTGTCGTGCCTTAAAGGGGAGGATGGATAAATTTGCAAATGACATTCACTTCCTCCATGAATATTGACATTTTCTCCATAACAAACGTTAAACAATACTAGAAGATTCACTATATGACATATGAGGTGGATCTCACAAAATAGCTGATGGACCTATGTAAAATAGCCCTTCTGCTAATTGGTATGGTCCCGCAGATAGGAACCTTGCGGATTCATTAGTATACAAATTTAACAGCTCGATGGATTATGGAAGGCGCTATTGCGGAATACTACCGCCCGACTGTTTGAAACAGAGGTGACATTGGAAAGATTATCTCTATTCATCAGTAAAAACAAATCACAGCAACCGAGGGTATCCAGAATTTGATCGTGATATCACCCAAAACAGCCAGAACAGTAGTAACTTTATCTTTTTTCTGTTCTACCAGTATGATGACAGAAAGCAACAAACAGATCCAACGAAAACAAAACTCAGCTTATCAAGAAGCCACACTAGGCAAGTGGGCGTCGTCCCAAAAGCTCTAAACTTGTGTTTGATATATATAACACAACGACAAGGACTACTTGATACAAATGGCATGGGAAGCTGAAAGCCCAAGCGCAATTTAAACAAGAAATTGAAGAAACTCGCTTTTGGAAGATCACTTCCCTAGATTTATCATGTAATTACTAAATTCCAGCAGCATTGTCGTACTCTATGGAATTCTTGACACTGTAAGGTACCAAAATTCATAAATACTGAGGTTCTCATGTTTTCAGCGGAGCCTTCTTCTCTCGGTCGGATATTCGAGCAGGAGCAGTTGAATGTGACTTGAAGCGGCCTCTTCCACCATCTTCTTTTTCCTGAAAGGAATTCATTCAACCTTATAATATTTCACCAAATATATGAAACATAAAATGTTGGAAATAAACAATTGAAACTTTAGCAAAAATAATCATGAAACAATCAAGTCATCCAGGTAGAAACAGAAAAACAAGAAAAAAAAAAAAAAAAAAAAAAAAAAAAAAAGAAGAGAGCAGCACACCTTTTTCTTTACTATCTGAACAACATCTTCATCGTGAAGAATATGAGAAAGCCCACAATGTTGTGGATAGTGCCTCGCACTTGTGCCCCAAACAAGCACGTACTTCACATCCTTAACGAGACTACGGTGTATATGATCGCAGAAGTCTTCAACAGTGCAGCCACCCCTGTCCTAATTTACGATAATACATGAATAAGTTTATTTCAAGTTTCAATTTCATAGCTGACAACGGTCTTTATTTCATTCCCAGTATAAAATTGCAAACTAAAGATAAATAAGAAATCTACCGCTGAAAGAACTACAGGTTCTGTAAAATCAGGTTGCTGCCCTTGTGGCTTTGTATAAATTCTTACAAGCCCCATTTCATCCCACATCTTTGCCAGTAATCTATCTAAATTAAGCTGTAGGCAGAAAACAAAACAAATAAGCATCCACACCTTAATAACATTTCAAAAGAAAGTAGCCTTGAATTTCTTTAACTCTTCATAATAATTTGTGCTGGGATAGGAAGACAAACTGAGCGAAAAATCATTTTCTTTTGACCTATTTCTCATATCGCAAGTTATTCCCTTTAACCAGTTTTCTGGTGTTTGTGTCACCACAAGAGACCATGAAAACATAAGTGATAATAAAAGAATTCAGATAAAATTTAAAACAAGGAGTGAGAGGTGAATGATACAAAACCACTTTAATGCTTCTTGGTTTATTTTTCTCGTGGTTTCCAAATGCAAAAGAAATTTTTTTCTTTTTTAACATTTCCTGAATGACAAGAGGAATTCTGAGGAAAATTATCCTATTTTCAAAGTGGACACAAATACCATAAATTTTTGGTCAGGTGGAATTTTCCAATAAACATTATTTCCTGTGGTTTCCTATTGTAACCCAATGGAACGTCAACTTATATTCAATGCAAAAATCACTTGAAAGAGTGGAACTCACCTTCAAATTGCAGCTGATAACAATAGAATTGGGCTGTCGTGACAGCTTATCCACATCATCTATACCGATGACATCAATTTTGTTATAGACATATACACATTTGATGTATTTTCGGTTGCCTTCTATAACATCTATAAGATCATCAACAGTGGCATCCTCACGGAACAACACCTACAGAAAGAGATGTCACAATCACTGCCCAGGAACTGATAAAAAATCACAAGCCGAGACCAAATGATGTATGTTGATTAAATACACAGATCACAGTTCAGTAATACAATCAAGAAACAAGTTCTCCAAACATTTTAAATGAGTTCCACATCTGTGCGTGTACAGGTTGGAAGGAAGGCTACCTCAGCATTATGTATTTTGTATTCATGAAGAATCTGATAGCAGAGTTTCTCGTCCACATGAGTCAAAGCACAAGTACTGTTGAAGGAAATTCCTCCAGTTTTTTTCTTTTTGAAATAGATCTGTAGAGGTACATCAATATAAAACTTTGTTAAAGGGAGCAGAAGACCTTAACAAGTGAAAGCAGTGACAAAATAAACACCAAAACATTTTTTTTATTTTTTTTTGAAAGTTGATTATAAACAAACTCCCTTAATCCCAGCCACTCCCCAAACATGACAAAAGAGTCAGAGGTCCTAGCCACATAAATGGTTAAACATTATGACAAGAAACAGATCAATGAAGAAACATCCAATGCTCTCACTTAACTTTCCTTTTCAAATTATTATGTTAGACCAGACCAGCAGCTAATCTTCAAAGTGTTCATTGTCATTTTTAATTTGTTATAGGGAGATAAAGACTACAACAGAGTCCAAAAAAAAAAAAAAAAAAACCCAAATCCAATCAATGCAATTAGAATGGAAACGAAAGCAGAGAGAGAAAAATGTCTGATTTCATGCAGAGAAACTCTCTCGGAGATAAAAGAGTACAAAAGAGTCCAATAACAATAACATCGAATCAAAGCAACACAATTAGAATAATAAAGCAAAGAGAGAATGAGTCTCAGTCATTTTAATCAATAAGTAGTAGTTTCCAACACTAAGGGGTTTGGCTGAAAATAGAGGAAACTATTACGAAATGGTGATGAAAGATTTCCAAGATTCGGACCTTAATTTGATACTATCACATTCACATTATTAACATCTATTCTGCAGGATTAATCCACACTGAGAGGAACCAATGCATATTTTCTCGGTCTTTAAAAGGGTTTTCTGATACTATCATGTCTCATAGATCTAGATTTTCATGGACTGCAGGGGATCTTACACTTCTGGCCAGTTGAAGATCCTCAACACTTTTAGTTCAAGGTCTTCAAGATTTTTAGTCCTAATTTATGCTTGTTAAAGATGCAATAATAACAGAATTCGAATTGCAACAATATGAGGTTTTTCAATGTCAGAAACAATGCAGTACAAAGGCATAATCTTGGAAGACCCAAAATAAGGATTAAAGGAAGATAGAGTGAGTACACCAAGATGATTCGGTCCTGAGGTTTTACTGAATGAATAAACAACTAAATGGAATGGCACATGCATTTTTGGCATTACAACAATAGCTACAGTAGTTCCAACAGGTATACTATTAGCAGAAGGAAATTATCTCACTTGAGGTGGTCTTTTGTTCAATCGAAGTCCAACGGCCTCCAGCTCTCTAGTCAGTATTTGACGGTGACCTTCACTCTGTCAGAACATTCAATTATTAGAAAAAATCTTAAGTAGAGGAAAGCATGGATCATTACAATTAATGCCTAACTCCTAAGAGAATTCAAATGGTAGCAAAGTGTCCATATGTGTAGAATGCCCATTTCTTAAACTGAATTATATGCAGCAATACGAGTAAAGGTCAAAGATATTTTCAAGTGACAGAAAGTCCAACAAGAAGTTCAGTAAATATGCTCAAGAAAAAAAAAAAAAAAAAAAAAAAAAGTAGTATAGTTTGAATTTCAGAAGAGATTATCAAAGCTAAACAGGTAAACTGATTAAAATGTGAAGGCTCACTTTAGAGGCATCCAGAACCATCAAGATAATATCTGATGACTTGGAAACTGCAATAACCTGAGAAATGAAACAAACTGTCAGATGGAGCTGAAACTGACAAAAGTGAGAAAAAATAGTGAAGCTGTTGAATCAAATTTTGGATCAGTAATTTTTTTATATAGGACTGATGGTTTCTATCGTGATTGAATAACTATAAACACCTCTGCGCATTAGAACTTGATGACATGACAAAGAATACATTCTTTTAACAATCTATAGTTAACAAGGACTTCTGGGAGGTAAAAATGGTTCAACACACTTTCTACAGAAAATCCTCATACTACTAAGAATACTCATATAAAATCAACTGAAAATTTTTATTTGGGGGGGTGGGGAGGGAGGAGCCCAGAGAACTCTAGAAGAAACAACAGCAGAAAAGAAATTGTAGATAAGGGAGTACTGCATAACGTGTGAGGCAACAAATTCGTATAACTGATGGCACTATTAACTGCATAAATCAGAACAGAACTCAAATAGTAAAAATAAAAACTGCCACAACAAAGACAAAACCACTTGAGACCAATGTTACCTGTCTACCACGACCTTTGCCTTCAGAAGCTCCTTCAATTATTCCAGGAAGATCAAGAAGCTGAATTTTAGTATCATTATAATGAATAATCCCAGGGATGCAAGTAAGGGTGGTGAACTCATAAGAAGCAGCTTCTGAGTGGGTTCCCGTCAGTAGAGTCAAAAGTGTTGACTTTCCCACACTATCAACATAAAAACCATTCAATTAAAGAAATCAAGTCAGTTGCTTAAGCCATAAAACGTGACAAAGGAGTGCCCAAGAAACTCAAGTTTTGAACAGGAATTTTGGATATTGTTACAAGTCACACTCGTCTGGGAACAATACCCAATGTTTCTTTTTCTCATTGTACTGAATGTTTGTAGTAAAATACAGAATACAGAATACACTCCAATCTATTGAACATAAATCCAAGACCACATAGCTTATAACCCCCAATATGGCCACAGAGACAAATGCCCAATCAGTATAATTTTTTATTAAACTATTTATATTAGGCTTCACATATTCATATTACTTATTGTTGAAATAGGTTCTCTTTAATAGTAATGAAAGGATATGTACTACATGAAAGGAGCCACAATGTTTTGATTAGACTCTGCATGGTATCTCTTGATATGTTGTCATTAGGTTTTCACTAAGCTTCTTGTTTACCTTGGAAATCCTATTAATGCAACACGACCATGGCCATATTTTGTAACTTCAAAACCATCCCCAGCTCCACTAGAACCCTGACCCATAAAACTGGAAAGTGTTAACATTACTGCCACAACAATCACCTCAAAATGGCATTCAAATAACTGTAGCTACTATTAGAAAAAGAAATGTAAGGACAAGTAGTTGAGGCACCTTTGGAGGCTCCAACAGTTGCGTCCTCAACTTTGCTATTTTTGCCTTTAGTTGCCCAAGATGATACTCTGTCCAGCAGTAAATAAAACAAAAAAACGTTGGAATGCTTCAGAACTGAGAAAATAGAGAGAATAGGTGATAAATCAAAACTTCTATCCCCAGATTTACCCGTGATTTTTTTTTTTAGAAAAATATAACACATGAAAAATAAAACCTAAAAACTCACACTGAGGAAAAAGTACCTGTAGCTTTATTTTTCTGCGTTCTGGCCATCTCAGCTTCAATTTCCTTAATCTTTTCGATGATACCCATTTTTCCTTAATATAGCTCTGAAAAGAATCACAACCTTTCATTAGACCAATACATGGTATGAAACAAAAGCTGTTCTGTCTACATGACGCATCGCAATTTACAAGCGATTTCATTTTGCAGCTTTTTACATTTTTAAAAACGGAGTTCATCCAAAATCTCAATGCGAGAACTCCATGATCAAGAGATTAATCTTATCGGATAGAGTCGAGTAGATTAGCGCATAAGCGCACAAGCACTCCCAAACTGACTGTCAATCATGTAAATGGAGGTAGCACCGTAACGAAATTCCATAGAAAAGTAAAAGAGCCGTACAGGGGAACCAGTATTCAAGGATGCTAGGGTTGCTTACTATCACTGACGATGACCACAGGTTAAAACGGACAATCGACGGCAAAATCTCTATCTGTGGCTCAATCTAATGTGAACGAAGCTTCCGCAACAGAAGAACAGCCGGCTGTGAAGCTTGAGAAAGTACACGGGTGGAAGCGTGTGGTTAGCAAATTATCATATGTGGGAAGCCGCGAGCATACTCGCCTGGGCAATGGAGATTGGAGTGTGGAGACAGGAGGAGAGGACTACACAGCCAGTGAGACAAGTTCCTACTGCAGAGAGTGCAAAGACCATCAGCAAAACTGGGCCGGGTGATGCTTTAAACTCTAAGAGAAAAGCGGAAGCCCATTTCCCGCCAGTCCAGTTTTTATGAACATACTTTACCTTTTGGACCCACCCAACCCTGGCTTTTCAAAACTCTGGTTCGACAATCATTCACTGGTTTTAGGGTTTAAGGTTTAGGGTTTAAAGTTAACCCAGCCAAATCCAAAATCCCTTTAAATTAAGAACTTAAAGCGCTCTAGCTGCTTTCGCTCCTCCAGCATTCAAACATTCTCGTTGCTTCCGCGGACCGCTCCCTGCTCCTCTCTCTTTCATCTCATTTTACTGAGACACTATCCATCGCCACTCATCCATTATTTAGAACTGTTCCTGTAAGTAAACCTGCGATTATCATTTAGTATTTTACAGCTTTGTTAAATCCTGCGTTGTTTTGTTTATTTTTCTTGATGTAGAATTTTTCTTTCTATTGCCCGTTCAAATGCTATCTAGTGGCACTTGCTGTCTTTCTCTTGCCGGTTCTCAGTTTAGCGACACACTATCTACTAGTCTTGGTGCAAATTCCGATTTCCAAGGACAAAGAAGAACAGAAGGTGTATATGTACCCTGAGCCATAAAATTGGGTAAGGAAAGGAAAGGATGGCGAGAAAAAACTTGGGCAAGATAAGAGAAAAGAGGAGGGAAAAATTGCGTGCCAAGAATCAAACTCGGCAAGCAAGTTCCTTTCTTTTAGCCCTTGAGTGTCCTCCTTTATTAAGTATCCGGAGTGGGTCAAAAGAGGGAGAGTGGAAGAATTCCACCCTCCTACAAAGTAGCAAAAGAGTTTGCACCACGTCCCTATTTTGTAGAGGGTGCTATCTTCCTATCTTAAAGGAGTTGATCCACACTTTTACAATTATCCCAATCAGACCTCTCTCACTCTTAAACATATAAAATTAATAAAATACGGTCCTAACATGAGTTACACTAATTGGAAAGATACTATGAAGCAAAAAGGACCTTCAAAGGCTCCTTATATTTGTCTTACCTTCGAAGGGTAAGTAGAGTATCAGGTGCCTTGTTGCTACTGCTGCTGTCGCAGCAAAATCCAAGAATACTCGCTTGTTTACTGTTTATGGTAGATTGCTTGGTGGTATTTTTCTACTCGCTGCTGCTGTGAATATATGTTGCTATAATAGGTTTTTTCTTCTTTTTATTCCAACAATGAAAAGGTATAGGTAATATTAAATTCTTCAAACAACCGGAATTTTTTTTTGTTTTTGTTTCAATAGTTAAACTATATAGGTAAAGTTATTTCTTATATAGAAGCAACTTGCAGAGGTTATACTGTTTATCTGCATGTTTGACATTGAATGACTGGACAAACATATCCTTTTTTGAAAAAAGTGATTTTGTTAGTTTGTAAAGTACTGGCTACAAAGAGTTAATAGTCTGATATTCTTTTTTTTTTATAAGCAGTTAATAGTCTGATATGACTGATCGATATCCTACTTATAGCAGCATGCTTTGACCTCTTGTTGGCATCTCTCATTCTTAATGTTCCTTGTAACTTTACATTTTTTTTTTTTTGAGGAAATAATTTTACATATTTCATTGTATGGTTATAAACTAACCAAGGCACCTTATTTTAGTTTTTCATATATTTCTGCTGTTTTCCGAATGCCAGTCACCTCTATTACTGTGGATTATGGAGGAGACATGTTCTTTTACAGTTCCTACCAAAATGGTCTCTGCTGATATTAAGGTGTGCTCCTTCCCTCAGTTATGTTGTTTCGAAACTAAAGAGATCTCCATTTCAAAAGTAAAACTATAGACATCTGCTAATGCAATTATTTTAAGAAAGTTGGTGTCTCTACTGCTTCGTGGAACGTTGAAATCTGCTGGATGCTTTTTGACAAGAAAAAAATATTACGGGCTTTATTATTGCTTCCAGGAAGTGAGAATCATTCTTCCAGATTGCATCCTTAATAATTAATGCAGAGAAGCAGATGGTGTTGCACCACACATACATAATTATGTAGGTGATATAAGTAGAAATCAAGAAGCCAATTAGCTTGTATATCATTGTATGTTTTAAATATTGCATTGTACTAGGCAACTACCAACTCATCCTGTTATTAAAGTGCCACCAGTTGAATGAACAGCCTCCACACGAATACAAAACAGAGGGTCTTGCATGACTTGAACCCAAGTAGTGCTTTCTGCTTTCTCTAATGGAGCCACAGCTTCTGCTGTTTAGAAGATTTAATTAGTGTTTCAGCTGAAAAACTGACTATGTTGTATTCATTTTTTTTCAGGGAATTAAAACCAATGTTATTGTGTCCTCCTACGACGATCACTTTTTGGTGAGTTCCTTTATTCATCATTTTTCTCAACTTTGCTTTAATATTACTGAAGAAACAATTTGAGAGCTGTTCGTTACGTCTGAAATGACCTCAGATAATCGCGACCCAGATAGGAAGTATGGGGACAATCTTGTATGCCAGGTAGAGCATCTTCCTTAATATGTAAAGAAATTGAAATCATATGCTTTGTTGTGCTTGTTGGGGTTTTCCAACCTGGATTTGGGACCTGACCCAGGTTCTTCAAAACTCTACCTAGATCTGCTCAACCTGAGTCAGAGCAGGGTTTGGGCCAGTCGGAGGGGACTTGCTCAAAACAGGAGTAACACTGAGCCCTGACCTGACCTGGTCCTGCTAAAGTCCAGGTCAGCTGAATCGTGAGTTGTCACTCCGCATTGGGAGATCATGTTTTGGGCTGATGTACTTCCACAAAATATTTCATGTATTTATTCGTGTACTTACATAAAAGTATTTCATGTGTTTATTCTTGTACTTACATAAAAGTATTTCATGTGTTTATTCTTGTACTTACATAAAAGTATTTCATGTGTTTATTCTTGTACTTGCATAAAAGTATTTCATGTGTTTATTCTTGTACTTACATAAAAGTATTTCATGTGTTTCTTGTACTTACATAAAAGTATTTCATTTTTGGATACATTACAACCAATCTCCATTGAGACTTAAACCCATGCTTCTCTAGAAAATTTCATGTGTTCATTGATCCAAAGACCAAATCACTCCATTGCTGCTTCACAGCTTACCTTAGCGGAGATATTCATTTCTTCTAATTATTTATCTTTTGAGGCTAAAAATGTTAAAGTGAAAACTAAAAGGTAGATGTACAGGGATTCTGTTTTCGGCAGTAGATATGCCCCTTTAAGAAAGTTAACTCAGACCAATATCTTAATCTTTTCAACATGGCATGACTTCAAGAATGTGTAGCACCATTACCTTCTCCATAGGGAATAATTTTTCCACTTTGTTTTCAAAATTCTGTAGCGCAATTTTTTTTTCTTTAAAAACTACTAATCTTTATTGATTTTTCATTAAAAAGTTCTACAATGGCATCACATAGGATACGTAGTATAAAGCTTTATAATGTGGCCTATGAATTTGCTGAGGTAAAGGAAAGTTGGTCTAGATACCCTATGTGTTTCTAACTTATCCACTTCTGAATTTGCCAATCTTGCCCACTTAGACCAGGCTATCGATCATCCAACAATAACATCCTTTATTTCATCATATAAGGCTCTTAGGTGCCATGGAGGAGTGACAGACCCTTTGCCTCCTCTATTGCAAGGTCAGAATCACTTTCTATGACTAGTGCTCCCTTAAAGTCATTTGCATAAAGCTTAATTCTTTCAAGTAATGCTCCTGTTTCTACCTCATTGGATGTGCATTTCCCTGCTGGCCTAGAGAGGCCATTATTACTTTTCCCCTGTTGTCTCTAAGAATCCCACCAAATCCAGCTTGCCCTGGGTTCCTTAAGGATGAATCATCAACATTTAGTTTCACCTAACCTTCCCGTGCTGGCCTCCTTTCCTCCAAGAGAGTTTTGGAGAGTTGAATCACTGTTGTCCAGTGTTTCCTTATGACTACATTGTGCAGGGGAGGTAGTCTTTCAAGGTAGTACTCCATAGAAGAATGCTGTGGATTGTCTTCTCAATAATGCTTCCCATTGAGGTAACCATGCCATTGAAGGTATGATTATTTCTTTAAAACCAAATATGTCATGGGAAATTTACCTATTATAGATCAATAGTTGATGAAACGATGCTGCTATACTGGTTGCCACTTTATTACCCTGCATTGGCTGATGGACAGAATTGCCCTCACATTGGTTGCCACTTTAGTCAATGTTGATTGTGAGTTTTTGCACGCTAGACTGTAACATTGGTCAACGTTAGTTCACACAACATGTACTTAGTTCATAATATTGTTCTTTTTCTGTTATGATAACGTTGTACTATTTTAGTTTATAACCTTATATTACGTGGGATCATAGTTACATTGTAGTTCCTTGGTTTTTTCCCGGTCCTCATTTCTTAGCCCCTACCTAAGACAACAGAGGGTCAGCGGCATTTTCGTCCATCAGTCTATAAAATGGCAGGCAGTATTTGTAGCATAATTCGTGATTAAATGATTTATAATCTGTAAAGTTCTTTTTATTCATTAACTGCTTTTAGGATTTCAACAGAGGATTCAACTTCTTGTATTTCATTTAACGATAATTTTACTTCCTGCTCTTCCATTGAAAGTGATGGGGAAGGGAACAACGTGAAATGGAGATAAAGTCCCACTGGATTAGTTTGCACACTAATTGAAATTTGTCTCATATGTTGTGCTGCTTGTCCATGAAGATATGTTATTTCATGTATTCTGGTAAGTTGTCTATCTTTTACAGCATTTTTTTTTGCTATTATTTGATAGGAAAGAGGAAACAGTTTCAGCTGATCCTGTCTGCGACGTGTCTATAATATTTGGCAAAAGAGATGAGGTAAGGGCTCCTCTGTTTTTTGTGGAGTTAGTGATGTTGAAATTTTGTTTTTTGTGTAGTTATTTTTGGCATAATACAGAACACTTCTGAAACTGTAAACTCTTGCAGCCAATGCTTATTTCATGTGCACGAGAACTGATTGAGCTTATAAGGTAACCAAACTCAATAATACAGCTGTTTTACATGATTTGAACACAGGGAAGCCAGCTCTAATACTCTGATCTATGTTTTGGTAGTCGTACGTCATCGAAGCCCCTGGTGATTTCTCTTGGTATAAAAGACCACTCTCCGGTAGTACCTGATCTGCATTTCTATTCACCATTTTTAAAAATTTTCTATGACAGCATAATTTCTATAAGATTTGGATGCCAAACATGACGTCAAAATATTAGAATACAATCACGAGTCTTGGGTGAAAATGCTTTTTGGTAGGGAATAGTTGCTATAAATGTTGATATTACTGTTGGAAGGGTGTTCACCAAAGTAGCTTATGACTGTGTTCTTACTTTTCCTGCAGGAAACCCTAAAAGCGATAGTAGCTCGTGTGAGAGATATTCGTCTTTGGTAAATATTTTTTCAAGAATTTCTGGCTCCATTATTGAGTACTTAAGAGGTCTCCGTTGGGACAACAACCCATTTGCATGTACTGAGATTTGCCATGTAATCCTTGCATGACGTTACGTAGATGTAAAATCATATTCAAAGATGCTTTTTTATTCCCTTTTGAGCTTTAACTGATCAAATCATATACTTCCCTGTTTTTGACATCCTAGACCCTTATTTATGTGGCAGTGACGATAGAATCTTTTTCCATCCAGAACACTTTTTTTTGAGCCCGGATCCTGGGACGCCCCTCCGAGTGCTGATTCGCTTTGGCCTCGCTGCATTTTGGCCAGCGGATCCGGGCTCCTGTTTTTTTGCCTAGAGTTGCAACTCATTTACCAAGTGTTGAATAGAACCCGAGTAACTTCTAGAAACACTATTTACTGTAAATCTTCAGGAGGGCAATTGTTACCGGGTTTACATGTTCTGTTGCCGCCGGTCACCAGTTGACATGTCATTAATGTAAAACACCACAACATGAAAATATAGTATTTTACTATGTTTGATGGACTCATATAAGAGGTTTTTCGTTTTAATTTTATTTTTCAAGTCCTTAATGTTTGAGCACATAAATTGATCTCCTTGATTACATAACCCCACACTCAGCTAATGTAGGAGCGGTCCTTCAGACAAGTAGATGCTTGGATTATTTGTTTCTAAAATCTGTAAGATGTATTCAGAAATGCTAGCTTTGAAGACGCATCTTTTTGCAATTATTTTAACACTAGTTTGGGCTTTTACAGAAGGAGAGGAAAGAGTATTTTCCTATTAGAGCTATCTAAGGTAAAAGATATTGTCAAGGATGAGATAGCAAAATCTCTCCAATTAGTAATTACTTCCTGGACCCAGATGAGATAAATAAAAGACCAAGTGACGAAGAATAGGTGTACCGGACATTGAAAAATTCGGAAAGGGTGTTTATTTTTTAATAAAAGTATAAGTTATAACAATCCAAATTGCATTATTATTTGAGAAACTTCTACCAAACCAGCTGCAGAGAATCCGTATCAGAGAGACGCAAAAATAAAATAAAATCAGACGTGCCAATCCACAACCGCGCGAATGTACCAGTGAGAGAACCTTGTGCGCCGCATGCAGCCGGAAATTAAGGTCCGGCAAAACTACCCAAAAACTCCACCTCTGATCAACAGGATTTGGACGTGTCTCGTGGGTTTTGAGTTAAAAGTTAAAGTCAAAATTCAGAAAAGGATCGATTTGAAGACTCTTCCTCCCTGTGCTCAAGTACTCGTAGAAAAGAATAAGGAAAATCCATTAGCCATCGGACAAACCTGATGCCCCGCGTGTCGGCCTCATACGTGAGACATCCCTATCCGAGATCATTAAATAATGAAGAACACGACTTTGTGAAGATCCAAAGATATATTCCAAATCTTATATGGACTAAAGAAACAAGTTGATGTTATTGCTGAAAAGGAATTGAATCAAGAAGAAACCCGGTAGCAAATCCAGCTGATTAAACTTCCCCAGATCGAGTAGCTGCTCCCTATAAGAAAAGCAAAGGCAATTAAACTGGAAAATATTCCAGTTCCATACATATTATGGCAACCTTGGATCAGCAGCCTCTCCTCGGCCGTCCGAGGAGATCCGGTCCTCCTCTTTGTAAAGCCCTCTTCTTGACCCTCTGTGTAGTATCTCTGGTCTCCCTCGCAGCTCTCGTAGCCGTCCACCTCGCCTCCGCCAATCACTTCACCGTCTGCGCCGTCGCCAAAAACCCCACTTCCTGCCTTGCTCTCATTTCCAGAGAAGTCGTAAGATCCGGAGTCGTCCCGTTGACCCAGATCGAGCTCCTCCGGACGCTGCTCAAGAGGTCCGTCTCCGGTGTGGCTGCCGCCGCCGAGGTGGCTCATCGAGTACGCAATCTTGTTGACCCAGTGGTACTCAAACAACAATCGGGTGTATCCGATTGCGTGCAATTATTGGATCTCTCACGCGATCTCTTGGAGGACTCTGCACTGGCCCTGCGGTCGTCGTCGCGGCTTGGTAAGCGGAGCCACAGTGACGATGTGCATACTTGGATCAGCGCTGTTCTCACCAACTACGATACGTGTCTAGAAGGGCTGCAAGGGACGACAGCCAATTACAACGTGATGAAGACCCCGGTCGAGGATCTGATGGCCTTGGCGAGCACTTCCCTGGCTATTCTCACATCCCTTTCTCCTCCGGCCCACTCGGTAGAGGACTTCTTGAAGAGAGATGATCATCAGTACTACCCATCTTGGGTTACGAGCAATGACCGTAAGCTTCTTCAGTCGTCTGCGGATGATGATGATGCTATCAAAGCCGATGTCGTGGTGGCCAAAGACGGAAGCGGCAAATACAAGACGATCCAGGAGGCAGTCGACTCTGCGCCCGATAAAAGCAGTACCCGTTACGTGATATACGCGAAAAAGGGAACTTACAAAGAGCAGGTTCAGGTGGGGAAGAACAAGAGGAACATAATGCTGGTGGGTGATGGCATGGACTCGACCATCATCACGGGTAGTCTCAACGTCGTTGACGGATCCACCACCTTCAATTCCGCCACCCTCGGTAAGGAAGGAATAATTTTAGATCAATGGGTTAACTAGTTTCGAATTTCATGGCGTTAATTAATTAATTAATATGATTAATTAATTAATTAATTTATGCAGCTGCGGTGGGGGAAGGATTCATCTTACAAGATTTACAGATACAAAACACGGCGGGACCGGAGAAGGGCCAAGCGGTGGCGCTCCGTGTGGGAGCAGATAAATCCGTCATCAACCGTTGCAAGGTCGAGGCGTACCAAGACACCCTCTACCCTCATTCACTCCGTCAGTTCTTCAAGGACTGCTCCGTAACCGGCACCGTCGACTTCATATTCGGCAACTCCGCCGTGGTTTTCCAGAAATGTAAGATCATCGCCCGGAGGCCGAGGAAGGGGCAGGGGAACATGGTCACCGCGCAGGGCCGAACCGACCCTAATCAGAACACCGGCACATCCATCCAAGACTGCGACGTGATCCCAAGCGACGATCTCGTCAAGGCGAACTTTACCGTGAAGTCGTACCTGGGGCGGCCGTGGAAGGAGTACTCGAGAACGGTGTACATGCAGTCTTTCATCGACGATCACATAGACCCCTCTGGGTGGTCGCCCTGGAGCGGGGATTTCGCACTGAAAACTCTCTATTATGGCGAGTACTCGAACAGAGGACCCGGGGCCGGAACCAGTAACAGAGTTAAATGGCCGGGGTATCATGTGATCACGGACCCGAGTGTGGCCATGGATTTCACAGTGAAGTCGCTGATTCAAGGAGGAGAATGGCTGCCGTCTACTGGCGTGACCTACACTGAGGGACTCTGATCGTAAAATAATTCTAACGCTTACGAGATATGAGTACATACTAGCTAGGCAGTGTTGTGCGACTCGGATTTGGCTTTTCTCCGAGTCTAGAATCATGCATGTCATATTGAAATAATAATATAAGATCACCTCTACTCTAGCAGGTATGAATTAATATTAATGGATATTAAAACGAAAGTTTAAGTGATCTTTATTTAATTCCTAAAATACTATTTTCTTTACTCTTCTTTCTTATATAGTCTTAGTCGACCCCAAAAAATAAACCCAAAAAATAAACCCAAAAAATAACTAATACACTAATTATAAGGAACAATTTAATTGAGTTTTAAGAACCTATCTATTATTAATTCACATCAATTATCAATTAAATTGTCGTAAGAATCAAAACAGATTGTGCGTGCGTACAATAGTCAATACTAAGTAATCATTTACAATCGTAAAAATCAACGTCCTCGAGTAACCGGCCGCCGACACAATGCGATTAAATGTTTCTTTACCTAAACCTAAACCCATTATGGAACCCACAGGACACCATAAAAAAAACCATCAACTCTACTTTTTTTTTTTTATTCCGAAAAAGAAACCGTAAGATGAAAAAAAACGTGGACGGCAGGATTCGAACCTGCGCGGGCAGAGCCCACATGATTTCTAGTCATGCCCGATAACCACTCCGGCACGTCCACCCAATTTGAAAAAATTGCACTTGACACTTATTTTGATTTTTTTTTATTTTTTTTTTGTTTAGACTATTGACGTCTCCTCAAGCGTTTAGGACTCTGTGCTAAAGCACCATTAATTATTGACCATTATAATATGACTTGCTAAAGCACCATTAATTATTGACCATAAGTATAATTACAAGTTCTTTAAGGCATGGAGCCCGGAGGGGACCCCCGTTTAAGGAGAGCAGCCTTCCTTTTTCAGGGGAATTACTATTGTCATCTTTTTCGATTTCTATATTCATAATGGAGGAGACATACTTTATTTATCACATTGGAACTTGCAAGTCAGAAGAAACTAAACAAGACAAGAGCAGTAGATCATATATAAGATAAGAGGCCCGAAAACCAGGAACCAAACTCTTCCAAAAACATGAGCGGATTGAGAAATCTCTGCGAGCAGCAGAGTCTTAAACAGAGTGTCTCTTTGTCTGTTTACTTATTCATTGTCTCTGGTATTGAAAGATGGAGGACGAAAGATAAATAGTCTTAACCAGATGTCACAGCAGATCACAAGACGAGAAAGAATCGATTCACCCATTTCGTTTCTACAATGTCGTCTCTGCTCGCTCAGCGTTTCCTCCGCCGTGAGAAGAGGGCTCTGACTCTTACCGGAGCCATTTTCTTCACACTAATTACAGTAGCGTCGACTCTCGTATCAGTCACCTCCGCCCATTACTTTAGTGTATGTGCCAGTGCCCGGAACCCCACTTCATGCCTTGCCATCCTCTCCAGAGAAATTGGATCCGCGATCCTCCCCATGAACCAGGTCCAGCTCCTTCGTTTGTTGCTCGAGAGATCCGTCTGTGGTGTGGCCACTGCCTTTGAGGTGGCCCGTCGTGCCAGTTTAAGCTCCCATGACCCCGAAGAACAAACGGGTTTATCCTATTGTATCGAATTGTTTGATCAATCTCGCGATCTGATGGAGGAATCTTTCTTGGCTCTGAGATCCCTGAATCAACAGAGCAATAGTGACTTGCATTTTCGTTTTACTGCCCTCCTCGCCAACTACGACACATGCCTGAATGGGCTCCAAGCTGGGACGGCGGCCTGGTCGACGATGATGGCTCAGGTCCAGAATTTGACGGCATTGGCGAGCACGTCCCTGGCCATAGTGAATTCCCTTTCACCTCCGGATGCAGAAGATGCTGATCAGTTGCTTGAGCCCTTGAACGGAGACTACTCGTCATGGGTGCCCAAGAGGAGAGACCGAGAGCTCCTTAATCATCCCCAATTGACACATATACATGATCACCTTGCAAGGATATGATCGAAATTATTCATACAAGATAGAGTTCATCGAGAAGGAATACATTGAGATGTCTATAAATTAAAGAAAGTTGAAAAGAGACATATCATATTCATCCCTCATAAAATTCTTTCTCGAAATCTCTTCCTTCAAGAAAAGATGTCTGGCGCTTTCACCAAAGTCAGAAATCAAGTAATTACCGGGACCAAGAAACAAGCGGCCGATGGACACGGCAGACTAGACGGAGAAATCTATGTTTTATTTCAGTCTTCACCAACTCTTATCCACACAACCCCTCGTGCTTCTCATGGGCTTATTGAAAAACATGCAATATCAATTCGCCATTAATTCCCCACTATCAACCCTTTTGATTAATCATAACAAATGGTTCAGATGGAGATGCTTCTAGTTTTCTAAGGCAAATAATTATGACATGAAAGGATTTCCTCCCACTGCTATTGATTGTATCTACGTTAGACGTGATCCCAAAGATCAAGTTGATAGAGTCAAGTTATGGCTGACCTTCTGTGTATATCAGCATCTCCCTTGATTCTGTAATCTTTTGTAATCTTATATTTTTTAGTTTAAACAAACACTCCATCAGCACGATTGAAATTGACTTCATTAATTACAATCAGCAGCACACCGGCTTTGCTTTTGCAGATTCACACATGGCGGAACTGAGAGCAGAGACTAATTCGTATGACAGATAATTAAAGATCTAAATAGACAGAAACACTTAACAGTGAGAGTGAGGGGAAAGGTCAAGCCTCCTTACTGGAAAGGTGAAAAAGCTAGGGGTTATCGTCATTACCCATTGCATTATGGGCCTCACATGATTCAACACATGTTCAGTGAATACATAAAAAGAAAGATGAAAGATGCACTAATAGAAAAATAGGCAACTGGGGATATGTACCCTATGTGATATGTCAGTGTTCGCTGGAAAAGCAAGAATAGATTAACCCATGTAGGTGCCCGCTTGCAGCTATATAAAGGCCATAGAATTGGAAGCTCAATGTGGTCGACAGACACCCATTTCCCTCTCCTTCAACCTAGTATACTTAATTAGCCACTCCAATATGGCAACCTTGGATCAACCCCTCCTCGGCGCCCATCGGAGGAGGTCGACCCGTCTTTGCAAGGCCGTTTTACTTACTCTCTGCCTAGTATCTCTGCTTTGTCTTTCAGCTCTTGTTACCATCCATGTCGCCTCCGGCAATCACTTCACCGTGTGTGCCCGAGCCAAAAACCCCACTTCGTGCCTTACCCTCATTTCCGGAGAAGTTGTGTCTGCAGGGATCCGACCCATGAGCCAGATTCAGCTTCTCCAGATCTTGGTCAACAGATCTGTCGCCGGTGTAGATAGCGCCATCGAGGTGGCCCATCGTGTCAGTCTCAGGCTCCCAAACATTAATGGTTTCATGAAACAACAATCTGCAGGCATTTCCGACTGCCTGCAATTGCTGGACGTATCTCGCGATTTGCTGGAGGATGCTTCCCGGGATCTGAACATGCCGCTGACTAGACGGAGCCGCAGTGACGCGCATTCCTGGCTTAGTGCTGTTCTCACCAACTATGACACATGTCTGGATGGACTGCTTCAAGGGGCAGCCAAGGCGCCGATGAAGGCCGAAGTGGAAAATCTGATGGCCTTGGCGAGCACTTCCCTGGCCATCGCGAGCTCCCTTTCTCCTCCAAATGGAGAGGACGACTTGCTGGAGCCCTTAAATGGGGAGTACCCATCGTGGGTGAGGAGCAGAGATCGAAAGCTTCTTCAATCTTCTGCAGGTGCCATCAAATCGGATGTCGTGGTGGCGAAAGACGGAAGCGGTAAATACAAGACGATCCAGGAGGCAGTCGACGCTGCGCCTGAGAAAAGCAGTAGCCGTTATGTGATATACGTGAAGAAGGGAACCTACAAAGAGCAGGTTCAGGTGGGGAAGAACAAGAAGAACATAATGCTGGTGGGTGATGGCATGGACTCTACGATTATCACCGGAAGTCTCAATGTCGTAGATGGATCTACCACCTTCAATTCTGCCACCCTCGGTATATAACTATCGATCATCTCTATTCTCTGCTCTGCTCAATTTTCCTCTGTTCAACTTTTCAAATGGCCGCAAGAGTATAAGATTTCCTATATATATATTGATGAGGATCGATCTATGAGTTTAAAAATAATTGATTGACCGGTACTGAATGCAGCTGCGGTTGGTGAAAGATTCATCGCACAGGACCTATGTATCCAAAACACGGCGGGACCGGCGAAGCACCAGGCGGTGGCTCTCCGAGTAGGGGCGGACATGTCCGTCATAAACCGTTGCAAGCTCGACGCGTTCCAAGACACTCTCTACACTCACTCACTCCGCCAATTCTACAGGGACTGCTTCGTCACCGGCACCGTCGACTTCATCTTCGGCAACGCCGCGGTGGTCTTCCAAAACTGCAAGCTCGTCGCTCGGAAGCCCATGGACAACCAAGGAAACATGGTCACGGCCCAGGGGCGGACGGACCCGAATCAGAACACGGGCACCTCCATCCAAAAATGCGACGTCATCCCCAGTGCGGATCTCGTCCCGGTGAAGGGCAAGATCAAGTCCTTCCTCGGCCGTCCCTGGAAGGAGTACTCGAGAACCGTGTACATGCAGTCCTTCATCGACGATCACATAGACCCTTCTGGCTGGTCGCCCTGGACCGGGGATTTCGCACTGAAAACTCTCTATTATGGTGAGTACTCGAACAGAGGACCCGGGGCCGGAACCAGTAAAAGAGTTAATTGGCCTGGTTATCATGTGATTACAAACCCCAGTGAAGCTAACAAGTTCACGGTGAGGGAGATGATTCAAGGAGGGGCATGGTTGCCATCTACAGGTGTGTCTTACACTGAGGGTCTGTGAGCTCCAAAATTTAGTCCATGCATCCCTCTGTTCATATGGTATGCCCTTGTGCTGATCAATGTTAGGAACTCTGGTGGCTTCACCGAGCAGAAGTACTTAATTAATTAACGTATGACCGAAATAACAAAAGTCTCTGCAGCTTTTGATATGATCCATCAGTTTTTCTCACTAGTAGGAGCTTTAATTTTGCTTATATTGTTGGATTCATAATTTAATTGGCGGGTAAGAAGTTTCTTAATTAATATGGCTAGTTATGTTGGTATAAAACGGCAACGAAGAAGATTCTTAATAGATCAGGACTAATCTCGCTTATACAATATTCATATATAGATCAGGACTAATCTCGCTCTGTAAATGGTACTTACTTTTCTCCCTCGTGGTCTGCATTCCATTTTTATGAATATGTCAATACGAAATTAATCCACTTGACCATTTTAACTCAATCCAATTGATGGTGTTTGAAATCTTTTTCATTCTTTAAACCAGAAAGATCATCATATAAATATTCCGGCTTTCGGTCCAAGCAAACAATAGTCAATATACTTGCTTGAATAACGGTAGCCCCTTATATATAGACGCCCACTTTTTTAACGGGAAACGTCGGCAGACGTTTTCAATAAAAGGAAATAAATATTAATTCCAATAATGCCCTTACGTCAAATGAGAAAGATATTTAATTACATTTATATCCCCCAGGTTTAAAAAAACCCGTTTGTAATAAATTATAATTTTTATTTCCCAATTTTGAAAAATCAAAACTTAAAAAGTCATAAGAAAATAAAATTATAAAAAAATTCGTGAAATTAGGAAAAAAATACAAATATTAAATACCCAAAGAAATCATTAAAATATTAAACAAAGAAATTTAGGAAATTGATTAAAATAAAAAAAAAAGTTAGAATTTTAAATAACATCCATTATCCAATTCTAACTATCCATTCAACTATATTTCGTATTTTTAAGGATATTCCAAAAAAAATATTAAAAGTTCGAGACAATTGAAAAAAAAAATGATGAACATTTTTTAAAATCGGGAGACTAACTCCCCCATTACTTAATCGGGCTAACTCCCATTGCATGTCGGGGCTAACTCCCAGTGCAATCGGGCTAACTCCCCAGTGCATCGGGCTAACTCCCAATTGCTTGTCGGGCTAACTCCCATCCATGGTGGGCTAACTCCAATAACTCCCATGTCGGGCTAACTCCCCAGTCCTTGTCGGGCTAACTCCCAAGTCCTTGTCGGGCTAACTCCCAATTGCAATGGGGCTAACTCCCATTCCTTGTCGGGCTAACTCCCAATTCGCAATCGGGCTAACTCCCAATTCGCAATCGGGCTAACTCCCAATTCGCAATCGGGCTAACTCCCAATTCGCAATCGGGCTAACTCCCATTCGCTATCGGGCTAACTCCCAATTCGCAATCGGGCTAACTCCCAGTTCGCAATCGGGCTAACTCCCAAGTCGCAATCGGGCTAACTCCCATTGCATGTCGGGACTAACTCCCAATTACATGTCGGGCTAACTCCCATTCTTTGTCGGGCTAACTCCCAATTGCAATCGGGCTAACTCCCAAGTCTGTCGGGCTAACTCCCAAGTCGCACCGGGCTAACTCCCCAAGTCGCAATCGGGCTAACTCCCAATTCGCAATCGGGCTAACTCCCAATTCGCAATCGGGCTAACTCCCAATTCGCAATCGGGCTAACTCCCAAGTCGCAATTTGGAGTTTGGGGCTAACTTCCAATTCGCTATTGGGAGTTAGGGGCTATCTCCCAATTCGCAATTAGGAGTTAGGGGCTATCTCCCAATTCGCAATTGGGAGTTAGGCCCCAAGTCCCAATTGCGAAATGGGAGTTAGGCCCCAACTACCAGTTGCGAACTTGGAGTTAGAGGCTAACTCCTAGTTGCGAAGTGGGAGTTAGAAGCTAACTCCCAGTTCTCTTCCTTTGTTTGGATTCGAGGTCTTATTTTTGCATATTACCATCAATTTAACTTACTAATCGCTGCTATCTTGTTATTATCCCCTCAAATTCAACGTATGGTTATATAAAATGAGTTAAACGGAGGTTGCACAAACCATGAGATATGTTTATTAAGAATCTAATACGAATAATGCATATAATGATGCAAAGTGAGAGGTCGTATTGAATTAGTAGAGCTTCAATTTAATGCGATCTTGAGAGCCACTTAAACAAAAGTAATGTTTTTCTCCAAGTGAGCAATTTTTATTTCTTCTGTTGTACATATTTATCTTATAGTTTGATTAGGAATTAGATCATCAACCACACCCTCGTTGGCCTTGTTTTAAATTACTGGCCGTGTTGAAACAAAAAGAAAATGTGATAGAATACTAAATTAATGATGTTTCATAAATGGAAACTGAAACATCTCTTAGTATGCGAAAAAAATTGTTTACACAATATTAGTTCTTATAAAACACATTGGTGCTCTACAACTGTCAAGTTGCATAATAATATTTGTTGTACATGTAATGTTGTTTATGGAACAATACACTTAAAGGACATCATAACCACTCTGCTCCCTGGCAGCTCTCATCAGTGCCAAATTTTTATCTTCATTTCACATTTAGGGCATGCAGACTTCATTCAGAGTTCCACATCTGAGAAAAAAAAAAAATTCGTTAGAAATACATCAAATTGTAAATAATAGGATATCATTAATTTGATTATCATTTTGCTTATTTCCTTCTAGCATGAAAAACGAAGGAAAAACTGCTTCAAACACGTTCATATCATTCATTGCAAATTACATATTTCCATGACGCAAGTTATGCTGACTTAGCCAGTACTAGACTTTTATGGACCCAAGACTCTATGCAAAAATTCAGATATTAAAAAGATGAACACCATATGAATTGATTATTAACATATTGAAGAGGTTGACTTGAAATGCCTACAACATCTAAGATTTTCATATTTTTCAATTTGTATTCTAAGGGACACTCTGTGATACATACCTCCATTGCTGATACCCCTTCTGCAGCTGCTGCTACAGTAGGGGCAGAGTAACCAAATGGAGATAGAAACCCGACATTTCGTTCTTTCTCATACTTGATTGCTTCATAGTATACTCTCCTCCTAGATATTGTACCAAGCTGGATGGCAGCCCCAAAAAGGGCTCCAAATGAAGCTCCCTTCCTACTGTCAGTGTTCCGTGCTTTTTCATGCACTCTGTCATCATACCAAGCAAAAACCGCAATGCGAGTTAAATACACCTATTGAACTTCATAAGGATGTAATTGACCCAACTTGGGATATTATGAAGGGTAGTGGCAAAAATAAATTGAGCAATAATTTTTTGAGGAAGGAACAACAACTCGTGACATACTCTTCCCAATCATCTCTAGCAGTGCCCTCCAGATATCTCAAATATGCAGCTAATGCATTCAAGACGACATCTGTCCCACCACCCACGACATATCCATCTTTTGATACAAAAATGCTGTTTTTGAGTATTTTCTTCTGATTTTTAGAAGTAAATGATAGTTGTCCACTTTTGTTGGAATTGGATGCAGAAAAGCCTTCAAAAGGTTCAGGTGCCACATTAACTCGATCAATGTCCGTCGTCATTAACATTGTTTGGGCTGATTTTGCTTTGTGGGAGGTCCAACACTCATCCACTTTCTGTGAATTTTCAATCACATATCTCTTCAAATCATCAAATGTTGGCAAAACACCTGATACATGGAGCCAAGTTTAACCACAAATATTCCCAAGTTTGGCAAGTTAACCAAGTATGACTTATTGTGCAAGTTTTCATTCTAGGAAAAGTGAAAAAGCTCCAAAGTTAATATTGAAAGTAATAACTATAATACAGAGGAAAAATGTTTCTGAACCATAAGTTTTCTCAATTATAACAAGTATCTTAGTGACTATTTTTCATTGGTGGCACTGAAGCACTATCAAACCACTAAGCAAATTGCTAAAATCAGAATATTTTGTCTCAGACAGAACAATGAGAAAAGAAAATTGGTCGAACTTCCTAGTCTACATTCAACAAGACTTTCAAGTTCATAAAAAGAAACTCCCAATCACTCATAGCGGTGGACAGTTTGCTATTCTAATAATTATGCAATTTGAACAAAATGGTTAGCAGCAACAGTATCTTATTATTAACCACAAAAAGACAGTTGCAGGACATAAAATGGTCATCAAGGCATACCTTTATCTTATTCCAAATCCATTCTGGGTATATTTGGGGATGTCAGTGGCATAGTCAAAGGAATTTTAAGCTTTTGGAAATCATTGTATGATGCAGGTAGCTGCTCCAAGTCTTAATATAAACACATTCATATTGTGAATGAAGAAGTCAAGAGAATGATTTCACCAGCATGCACAAAAATGAGAAAATAAGAAACCTTAATATTGTAAAATGGAGTTCTCATAACACAATTTCATGCCTTTCCCCCAGAATAGAACCCAATAAAGATTTTTCAACAGCATCAATCACGACACGAAGATTGTACTCAGCCTCCTCCTCAACAAAAATGTGTGTGGCTTTCACCTGTTGTAGTACCATGAGTTCAATCCAATGGCTCAACAATCTGAAACTTTACTCCACGTGGTGTTAGTTTGGAGTTTAAATATGAGGAGAAGCCAATGTGTAAAGAACCTCTTTGACAAGTTTTACTATCACATTTTCTGCACTCCCAAAGCTAATTAGCAAATCAAATCCTTGATTCTTCAATGACTTCTTCAAATCCTTCAGGGCAAGTAGAACCAGTTCCAACATCTCATCAGAAAATTCTACACAAAGAATTAAATGATTTAAGGAAACCAAGTTAAAATACAATCTCAATAAATACCTAAGGCAAGAATTGTGGAGCAAATCAGAAAGACTGGTAGAGAGAAGTCCATCTTATACAAGCTCTCCATGATTATGATGCATCCTCCAGAGATCACAAGATGCCTGGTGGATGAAAAAACTAGATGTAATATGCAATCAAGCGCAAAGATGTTAAGCCTCCATGGGTTGCCTAAGGAGCTGCTATCATAGGCACTTTGTAAACTTGAATGACCTATAAACAGGACAAGTGACCTTCCTATTCTTTCAAACTGTTCAAGCTAAAATCGATCCCAACCATATCTTTCCTAAAATATGATATATTTATCGCTGGAAAAATTTTCATATTCCATGTCATCATCTGTTTTTCCTCAACAACTTGTTCAACTACTTGGTCAGACAAGGCATATTAAATTGAATCATCCAATAGATTGGTCGACGATTTTGTCTCTCTCCAGCATCTTGTTGTAGTTGTTAAACCCTGTTGCTGCTGCAATTTTCATTTTAACACCTTACGCAATAAAACACCATTGGACAAGGATGTACCAAAATACCATACAATGACATCTATAAGTTAGTCTCGGTTTATTCCATCATTTAATTTCTAATTTACAGCTCCAACATAGAAGAAAATAATAGCAACAAGGTCAAAACATACCGCTCTTCATCTATGTTATCAACATAGAAGATAAAAATTACTCAAAAAAAAAACTGTACTTGGAAAGGCCCAATTTGGAAATGAAAACTGTATACTGCTATCAGGTGATGATCCCTACAAACAACAAAGAGAAAAACAATATGTAGATTAGAAAGGAACAAATAGTATCACATAGTTGACGAAACATATGCAAATATTTTATTGAATAGAATCCACCATAGAAGTAAGAGGCAGCAATACAAGGCCAAATGGGTAAAGCCAAATTTCATGAAACGAGCAGTCTAGAATAATAGGAAAATTCTTATTTTCTTCATATAATTCGCATAATTTTGTTGCATGTCTACTGTCTTTGGTCCTTTACATAAATGTGATGCTTTAAGTAAATTTTTTAATTAATAACAAGACCATGCAATGTCATATCAGGTCAACAGTTTATACGACATGGTTGACCAAGAACCTGAACGTTCAACCAGTTTGATGACCAGTAGCTCATACCACTCTGGGGTTGAATGTTGGCATTAAATAGTTTAAAATAATGAAACCGTCATACCTGCTGAACTTTATCTGACCAATCAAAGTGTTTCATCATGTTCCTGTGGCATGCCGATGACTAACCTATTGTCTGAAACAGCCATGTAGCCGTATATGGCTCACTTGTATCAGAAATAAAATCCCCCCAAATTCAAAATAATCAAGGCAGATAAAAATTTTATATCTGGGTTTTCTGTAGTTGTAACTGCTTCTACAAGGTCCTCCACAGGCTGTTCTTTGAATATTCTTTTCCCACCCAAGTCTTCCTACAAATGATCAACAGCACCAGCCATGAAATTCACAAGGACATGAAGATGTTTATTACAAACTTAAGTCCAAATAACTAAGTTGCCTATACCACTGCAAGCAGTTGAAGGGAAACTGGAATCACCCTTACTTTCTGGGAAATGACACCATGTAAACAACGCAAATACGAGAGTATTTTTGTGGTGTGGGATTGTGAAATCCTTATAACTCTAGCATGAAATACTCTTGGAATAAATAAAATTACTCGGTTGCCCATTAAAATATGTTCGACAAATGACAAATTCGCCACATCTCTCTTCAAGGGACACATAACAAGATCAAACCAAAAGGCTAACACATAATGTAATGGCTGATCGCATTAACCAAAATAAGAAATGGAAGAAGTTGTTCTCAGACTGAAATCAGACCCACAAGATATAATGGAAAGACTAATACACATTGCAAACATTAACCGCGATAACCTAAATAAATAATTGTAGTCACAATGAAGACAAAGTTTTAACCATATTAGTACCAAACCAAACCATGTCTGGCTCTGCTACCAAAGGTCAGGACCCACCGAATGACTGATTGAGTTAATTGAACTTTGAAGAAATGTATTAAATTAAGAGGGGAAAGTTTCAATTAACACAAAAAGAATGCTACAAGAGATTAATGAAGTGCAAATCACGTTACATATGGGAATAAAGAAATCATCAGCACATCTGTTGGAAACAAGAACATGAAACTCATCGTTGCTCGCCAAGGAATAGGTTTGCTGTGTGTACCACTCTCACCGAAGGAAACCACATTCTGCTGATCGGATCGTTGCCCTGAGATAAAACTCTAATAGGAATCTACTTTGTCCAACCCCTCTGACCTCTAGTCTTCCTATTACCATGATCAAATCGGGATTAGAGATTATGACCACCTACGGATTGAAGACCCAGAAACAAATCAAGAATTTGAAAAGGTGACAAATTTCATTCAATCATGTGTCAAATGTAGACAGAAGATTACCAATTTCATAGTACTGAAGGTGGGAGCCATTCAATTAAACAGTACATAAAACCATCAGCACAATAGCAACATACCAAGTTGGCGCATCTCCCAATCTCCCACGGAGTGCATTGTTTGTGAACGTTATGGCAGTTTGAAAAGTCTACAAAAATAAGAAAATTCAAATCCAACTAATCATTCATACCATTTGAGTGATGTGTTGATGCCAAACCAAATAATATAATACAAGAAATAAAGGTAATGTACCAGCCTACCTCACGAGGTCCATTTTCAGGAGAAAAGCCATAAATCATATAGGAAAAAGTCACATATACATTTATACACACTTCAAAAAGATAAAAATTATCTGCTTTGAGATGTTCTTTTGGTGCAACCAACAGTATGATTCAGAAAAGGATGAGTCTCAATTCAGTTATATCCACCGATCAGAGCTCTGATGGAAAATATTTTCGTCAATGGAACCACAACACTAAAATTAAGGAGAGAAGGGAAGATTAATTTGTGATTCTCACCTTTGATGAGTCATCGTCAACACTTTGGCGGATTCTCTTAAACATAGGAATATTTATTAACATATTAGCCCCTTAAAGGTGACAAACATAAAAATATATAGTAATAGATAAAAGCAATACCAACTACACAATTTCTTACCGCTTTGCCCCACAATATGTCTCTTACTATTTCATCTCTAATACGAGGGATATGGTCCTGAAATATACATGACTTAAGTGTGCAATAAATTATCAAAATTTGGAGAGAATATCAAATCATATAATTTTATAACAGAATAAGTCATTAAGTCTTTACTATTACCTGAGAGAAATTAAATTTTCTAATCCCAAGTGACAAATTGTCCATATACTTTATCACAAAAATTCTACAGTCATACCCATTGCCTTGTTTCAGGTTGTCTGTGATAGGAACAAATCTCCAGTCCATTATGTCAATGACCCCTCTACAAAAAAACTCTTTTCGCAGCTTGTTTGTCTGTACAATACGGTATAGTAATTTGTTAATATCAATAATTGCACCACATTGGAATTGTAAAATAGAATTAAACAAGTACTTATAATCTGAACTGCATAATCCTTGTAGCTGGAAGTACGCTTTAGGGAGTTATACCATAACAGTTCTTTCTCCTTTATATTTATGACAAGAAGATGCCAATGGGAGTCATTGTTTAAGGGCATAAACATCAAATCAACGTCCAACTTAATGTTTGCGATGGTGGCAAAAAGGTTGTCGTTGGTTTTTGGTTGGCATTCAACCTTTTCAAATACCTTTTCACCCGTCCTTGATCTGCCCTCACCCTTCCTAGCTCGGCCATCACCCTTTTTGAGTTTCGCATCGTGCTTTTTGGGTAATTCTTGACCTCGATGCTACATAAAAGGTAACACATATAATTAATATGAAACTCTTTCACCTCTACATAACTAAATTTAAATAAAAAAATGCACTCTACCTATTGTAGGAACAAGTGAGCCAAAGTATTGAAAAAATAACTTGGCCTACACATTGATTGGTTCTTTTCTTGTCGTACAACCATCAATTCAATGTACGCATCGATCACCTGTTCAACCACGTTAAATGTAATGGACTAGTAACCTACGATGGAGAACATGCTAACATGAATTTGTTTTAAATACTCATTCTGTAAAATGTCAGTAATAAATTTTTCTTGGATGCCCTCACAAATGAATTTGTAAGGAACCGCGATGTTTTTCATACACTTCCTGCAAATGGTATATTACAAACACACATCAAGCAGTACTCCATAGAATATAATACATGCGTTTATATACAATGAAATGACACTTACATATAACATTCTTCACTAGATAGATATTCTTGGATAAGCCTAGAATCCTCCAAGGAGAATTGTGTCATCCAAGGACTTATCTGTACAACATATCCAAAGTAACGAATTAGAACACAACACAATAAAACAAGTGCTGCACATAATAAATAAGAAAATGCAACATTGATTCACTTTACCTGCCGAGTTGTCTTACCACCCTTGATAGACGAACGAACCTTGTACGTTCTTCTCCCAATTCTAGACATCTTCTTTACTGCACTTGCAACTCTAGTGGCAGCACAATTAATGGATACAGTCGAAGACACTACCGCATGACCATGGGAAAACTCTCTAACCATTTCTCCAACTCATCTACAATCTTAATATGGTCAATCACTCCTTCATGAGACCCCTTCACATCATGAAACTCATACTGTTCTTTTAGGAGGTCATCAAGGCTGAGGGACTGTCCATCGATCACATCTTTCCTTAGAATATTTGGCTGATACTCTTTCACAAACACATTATGTATCTCGTTGTCTTCCGGCTTCTCACTTTATCGGGTGCAATTATACCTCTGTTTCGTTCTTCACTCCCATTGTCCTTAAATATGAAAGATTTAAGACATTGTACATCAAAATTCAATGCCGCCACCTCCTTCTTCAACTTTCCTACTACATGTTTGTCTGGCCTTCTATTCCTTTCCAACCTCCTGCATCGACTCTTCCATGCGGTCATATCTTTTTGGAGCCCAACCATTTGAAGTTTAAACTTTGAAATAGTCCTCCTCTTACCTGCTATTTTTTTTTCTACAACATGAATATCTTAAAATTAACTATTACTACATATAAAGAAATACATGAAAGTTTAAGTGGTGCAAAATCGCACCTGAATCGGATCAACACCATGTGACTCTGAAATCAAGAATAACTCTTCATTGGCAATCTGCATTGCATTGAGAACCTAATAGGAGATCACATGCAAACAAGAATTCAAGCTGTCAGATACATGAAAATGTAATCCTCTTTTATTTTACTGATGTAAACAACACGAGACATATACCTGCTCATTAGGGACTTTGTCAAAAAATTATTGATAGTACCGTTTCCTCTTGTATATGTACACACGACCTTCACCGTACTAGCAAAAAATGCGAGGAAACTTCATATTTAGAGGGCTCCACATTGCTATATGTTCGTATAACCAAGTCTGAAATGAACAATGATTAATACAAATAAGTTGACCTATTGTAAATGTTATCACGAAGTTCATGTGACGTACCTGTAATGCAATTGCACAATCATTAAAGAATATTTGTTTCTGTTGCAGTTCCCCTCTAATAACCCTTTCCAATCTTTGATGCACCTCATTGATGTTATCAATCAAGAACTTGTGTATTGCATTATTGTTAAAATTTGATATAAGAATCATTTATATATGTCTACGCCTTGACAGCCCATCTACTGCGAGCTCATTCACCAATCCATCCATAGTTCATCGCAGGCCCATCATCGGACAGTTTGCCATCCACAGGCCCATTTGTCAAGCTATAATTCATCATCCATTACAAGCCCGCCTCCTTCTCATCCACCACCAGCCCACCACCAGGTCATCGTCGGGCCCTCACTAATACGTCAGCATTGCCATGTCACAAACATTGTCACGTTGTTGCTAGGGGTGGCACTGAACTGAGCCAGCTCGTGAACAGTTCGATCTCGACTCGGTAAAAGCTCGATTCGGCTCGAATTATTTCGAGCTCGACTTGGTAAAAGCTCAATTCGGCTCGAATTATTTCGAGCTCAAATCAAACTTGAGCCTCGAGTAAGGCTCGTTTAGTTAAATGAGCCAAACTTGAGTTTTAGGTAGTTCGACTCAAAGCTCGATGAGCCGGCTCGTTTGTGTTTTGAGTTATATATTTTTAAAATTGGGTATAATATTTTAGTTTTTTTAAGAAGTGGGAGCCTCAAGTTCTTTCAGAAATTGTATCTTTTTAAATTTCTATCATTGATTCTATTAACCAAAATTAATAATTAACTAAAAAATTCTGAAGTTTTGTGAATTTTTGTTTTAGCATATTTGGGTATGTAATTAGCTTATAATCAATAATCTAGATAAATTATTGTAGATAAATTTAACTAAAGTAATTAAAAAGCTTGATTAGGGATCGAGCCCACAGCTCGATCTCGATTCGAGTTGCTCGAGCTCGAACTTGAGCCCAGCCATGGGCTCGAGTCCGAGCTCCAGCCCAAGCTCGAGCTCATGTATTATGGGTTGAGCCGAGCTCGAGCCATCATAGGTTCGGCTCCGCTCGGCTCGTTGCCAGCCCTAGTTGTTGCCACAAAGTTGCCACATCACCGCCATTTGTCCATCGTGTTGCTCAACCAAGTCCTGGTCAAGAGACTTACCAAAAATAGCAAGTCAAGTCATCTATTCGAGATCAAGAGAGAAAAACAAGGTCCTGGCTTGGAGAAAAAAGCTCAGAAACCCCCGAACAAAAGAATTTTAACCAAAATTCAAGACCCCCTACCTGAAGGATTGTTGCATCACACTCAGCGAGAAGTTCCTCACAAACTTGAAAACGTCATCAAGTTGACCAAATGGAGTACGAAATTTTTCGTCCAACCCATTAAATCCATCAGTTGTTCGTGTCTCTCGTCTCAGAGTTCATGATTCGTCGCCGAATTGCAGGAGCCCCAAAATTCACCCATACACAAAAGATCGAATAAGAGGAAGTTTAAAAGAAGGCACCCGCAAAATTTTGCAATTCCTAATATGTAAAATCTTCTCTCTTGTCAGTCGGATCACTTGGTGGATTGCACGGTTTCTCACTACGCAGGGCTGCCCAATTAGGGGCACCCGTTTCCTTTAAGAATCTCTATATATATTAAGACCATATCTAGTATTTTATAAAGGTCCATGTCAAAAGTTAAGGATTTAATATATCATTAAACCGACCCCTTTATTTATATATATATATCTTTCCGTCTCTTTTCAACTCAAAAAATTTCATAGCAACAGTGGGTTATCTGAATTCCATTGTCTTTTCCAATGGCAACAGTGGGCTTTTAATTTCATTCTGTATGGAAGGAATTTATCTAATATCTATTTTTTCTATCTTATTGCACCCATTTCTGTTAGGTTCCAAATTTCAAAACTAAGCAACATACCCTATGTTGCGCTATTTTGTGTCTTGTCTTTGTGTATGTTTCTTGTCATATTTGCAATGTTGAGACTCTATGGCTTAATGGTATGGCACCAGGTAACTGGAGATTCTGGGTTTGATTCCCAGTAGAGTCAATTGCTTAGATAATGAATCTTTTTAAATTTTTTACTAGCCTTTTTAACCAACTATCTTTGTTGAGTTTGCCACATTGAATCTCAATCCTATCTCCATAATTGAATCTGTGGCAAGTCAGATTGAAGTTCTGTTTGAAGAAACGCTCCTCCCATTGTAATAAAGCTTCTCCACTTTTCGACCTACAATACAACAAATTCACTAATTTCAAAGCCTTATTAACTTTGATATCCAATTGTTACAACATTTATCCTTGCAAGTTTGAGGCCATCTGGTACCTCAAGTCCTGCAACAGACTTGCTAATACTAGACTTGTCTTAGACAACAGTGGGTGTTGTCGTGTACTCGTCATGGCCTTTACCGGCTAGTAAAGGTTGAATATTTTTTTGAGAGTTCATAATTCATGACTCCGTCTACAAGCTCAAATGCTTTAATTTCTTTAGCCTCCATAAAGAGGTCATGGTCTGTGTCTTGGTTATCTTCTTTGGACGTTGACCGGTGTGATAAGAAAAAAAATCATTAAGATTAGCCTCATAATCCTACGTTTCAATGGACTATGAAGAAAGAATTTCATTAGAATATATACAAGAGTAATGACAACTTGACAATCGAGTTAACTGCACATATGAGTACTCAAATTTTCCACCTTCAGCCCTACCAAGGGGTTGAGGAACTATAATCCTCGAGTACGGTAAGTTATATTTTTTTCCATCATTTACATAGGTAATAAGAAAAAAGAAATAAACCTTGCCAAACAGAACAAAATACTAATTAACAAACAAAGATGAGTGTTGGGTTCAATTTGTTAGCATATGTCATACAATTAACCACTACTAAAAGAATTGTTAGTGAAAAACTATTTAAAAGGTGTCCGTCAAGTTTATATATGAAAGAGAGTCACAACTCATCATCTTTGAGCCAAACATAGAACAACTATATCAGCACAAGCACTTTAAAACATATGTAAAACTTGACCAGAAATGCATGTTGAGAAGATTAACTGTCTCATCTGGTTCTATAAAAAAATTTAAAATCAGGACTACATATCTAGCATTAGCAAATTTTTTCTCCCTAATTGCGAACAACGAAATTCTACAAGTTATATTGGTGTCATATGCGCTGATTGAATCAAGTGGATTTCTTCCTTATAGCTCTCTAAAAATGAAAAGGACATTGTATATGTGGCATTCTACTGCAGAATAATAGTGTTCAGAGTTCAGCAAAAAAGAGTAACAAAATATGAAGCAATCTCATTCTTGCATCCTTTAGAATATCATAACCAAATTTAATGCTAAGGATAACTTGAAATGGTGAAATCAAAATTAATCAAACATGCTTACAACACATCTACTTAATGAGCAAGCATATTTAGAAGTTCACATTCTGGAAATAAGGCCTTAACTATTAGTCTTAGAGTTATTTGAAATGATCAATTAAACCCCGCTGGGACTTGAACCCAGAATCTCCACAAATAGTGGTGCCTTACCATTAGGCCACAGAGTTGTACTTTTAACAGGTCAAGAAAGTAATAGCTAAACAGTACTTTAAAGAGTAGTACCAGCAAGACCACAAAATTCATCATAAGAGCAAGACCACAGGCCATTGCAAGAACACTTGCACTAACAAATGCTGTTGAAGCTTGCAGTCTAATCTTAAGTGGTACACAATCACTAATGTAGTGCTCGTTGAGTACTCTTGCAGAACCCAATTTGAAAATATAAACTTATCAATGCAACAAACTGATAAAAGTATGTTAATGAGAAATGAGATATTGATGACATAATCAAATAGAGCATTTACAAATATGCTAATGAGAATCGATAAATGAAATTCAACCCTTATCAAACCTAAAATGGGTGTAATTTAGATCAAGAATCGATAAAGAAATTCAATAGAGGATAGAAATGCGAAGAAAAGAGAAAAGAAGGATGAATACAACATTTTTCCTGGAGGATGCAGTGATCAAGAGTGGCGTCCATGGCAAATATCTTTTAAGATGAAAACAACATTTTTCATTCACCTTCAAATGGAAGCAACTAACCAAACTGAATAAGGTATACAAACAAGAAAGCTTCTCAAGCTAAAAATATTTCCTTTCAACTAAAAGATAGGCGTCCATGAAAAATATCAGTCTGTTAGATCCAACTAGATGAGCAAGGAAGACCACAGAAGATCCCCATTATGCTGTAATTAATAATTAGCATCAAACCAGATCACATAGCGAATGTATTACTCCACATTTTCTTCCCCTTAACCAGTCCTTATTAGCACAGTAAGAATCACAAATGACATTGAACCCAGCAACTTAACCAGTCCTTATTCAAACAGTAATAATCACAAATGACATTGAACCCAACAACTTATATAACCAGTCCTTAATCGAACAGTAATAATCACAGATGACATTGAACTTATCAACTTAACCAGTCCTTATTCGAACAGTAATAATCACAGATGACATTGAACCCAGCAACAGCAGTGAGAAAAGACTAAGTGCTGATCGACGTCTCCAACAAAAGGTTGATTAATAGATTGAAAATGAGAACAAACGAATACCTATCGGAAGGGAAACATCAATGAAAGAATGCCAAGTGTCTGATTCTTCTCTTCCATCATTTCTGATTGAAGAATAATCAAAGAAAGAAAGAGTATGTAAAAGAAGACCAGAAGGTAAACCTAGAAGCGAAAAAAATGAAAGGGGAGAATCGACAGAGGAACCAAAAAGAAATGAGGAGAAAAAATAAAGAAGGGAAGCAAAGATTAACTTACGATTCGAAGGCAATAGGTTTGAAATCTCCTTGCCGTCCTATGCAGAAAGGAGCGACTTTTCTCTCCCGGCGAGTTTGAAATCTCCTTGACGTCCTATGCAGAGAGGAGCGGCCTTTCTCTCCCGACGCCAGCTGGAGTTTCTGCGCTCCTTACGCTCAGCAACATCTTCCCTGGCATAACAATAATTTAATTAACTAACCTTAATAATAGAAAATTTTCTACATTTACGTGTACAAAAGAGTTGAATTATGTAAAAATCAGTGAACTGGGTTGGCCTGGCCAGATCTATTGCGAACAAGGCTTGTGCGCATAGGTCCGCACAGCCAATAGCTGTTCGCAGTGGCACGTGGAGCGCATGCAAATGGGGCATAAATATTATTTTCAGGTGAATGGAAGGACATTACGTAGCCTATTCGCATGCGCCCGACGTGCCGCTATGAACAGCTATTAGCTGTGCGGCCGATACGCACAAGCCTTGTTCGCAATGACCTGCCTTGGAGGCGGGACCCAATGAACGGGACCAAGTCACACTCTTGCGGCCCGGTCTGATCAATTGGGTCTGACCTGGATTTATTCAGAAAATCAGGTACAAATTAATATTGAAAGAGCCAAAATATAGAAGTACGTCTTTCCTATCGAGTACGTTTCTGATGATCAGTTTCTAATCCCATCAAATTTAATAATATTAAATGCGATATGTATGGAGACGGAAGATGCAGGAAGCTAATTCTAATATAAAGGACGTAACTGTTAAGGCCTAAACACGCAACTATAGTTCCAGTTCTAATTAACAAAACTTAATAAATTAATCTGAAACAACAAATAAGGTGGAATCAATGATCTTGAAAAAGCTTATCTGTTCATACATCTGATCTAATGTAACTTAATTAGAAGCTTATATTTTAGGAGTTTATATGGGAAAGATTTCTAAAGAGTACTGCTTAATTAATTATAATGACAGCATATATATGGGTTAGCAGTATCTAGCAGCAGCCGGATCACGACGTTAGTGTTTCACTTTCAGTTATATCAAATTTCAGTCGTCCGAGTTCGAAACACTGATTTGACCTACCCCATTTTGATTTCTCTCTGACCTGACGACTCTGCATAATTTTCTGCTTAATTTAATTGATCTATATAAAGAGACGAGAAACTCGCAAGTTACAAGCTAGCAAGAGCGGTGGTGCATGCGCTCGTGCTGCAGACCTTGTTCTCGTCACAGGACTCCAATTCTAATGGCGTCGTCTTTGGATCAGCCTTTCCTTGCGAAGCCCTCCAGTAGTCCTGTTCGGAGGACGACCCTTGGAGTACTTATTCTTCCTGTAGCTGCATCTCTCCTATTCCTAGCAGCCTTTGCAGCCTTCTGCGCCGCCATTCCCAACATTAATATTAATAATCCCTTCGCCATATGCGCCCATGCTCCCAGTCCCACAACATATTCATGCGTCGCCCTCGTCTCCAGAGAAATACTCATCGACTCTGGGATTAATCTGCCCTTAACCCAGACTCAGCGCCTCCAGCTCTTGCTCTTGAAATCCCTTCCCGCCGTGGCTACGTCCACTGAGAAAGCCCGTCGACGTTCTCTTGCACCAGGCGTGGTCTCAATTAGAAGGCAACGTATGGGTTTGTCCGATTGCGTGCAATTGTTGAACCTATCACGGGATCAATTGGTCGATTCTTTGGTGGTTCTGATCAGATCGCCCGAGCTGAGTAAACGTGCCCACTCCGACGTCCATACCTGGCTCAGTGCGGTTCTGACCAACTACGTGACATGTCTGGATGGGCTACGGGGTGAAGCCAAGTCCGCGATGGAGGCCAGAGTCGAGCATTTGATGGACTTGGCGACTGCGTCACTGGCTATGGTGGTTTCGCTTTCGCCACCGGGCCTACCCGATGCGGAAGACGTGCTTCGGCAGCCCTTGGTCAAATACCACTACCCGTCGTGGGTCACTAGCGCGGACCGGAACCTCCTCGAATCGTCGGCGACGGAGATGAAGCCCCACGCCGTCGTGTCCAAGGACGGAAAGGGCGATTCCACGACCGTGCAAGGCGCAATCGATGCGGCTCCTAGCAGGAGCAAGACTCGTTACGTGATCCGCGTCAAGGCGGGAACGTACAAGGAGGTGGTGCGGATTAACCAAGATAAGGAGAACATAATGTTGGTGGGTGAAGGCATGAAATCCACCATTATCACCGGCGATCTGAATTATGTCGACGGAAACTCCACCTTCGATTCTGCCACCCTGGGTAGGGATAAATACATATATATATATATATACATATATATATGGAATTGAACCCAGTACTACTGCTGCTATCTGTCTAATAACTAATTAGATTGATTGATTTAAAGTTACTCATGAATGTTATTGCATGCATGCAGCTTCGGTGGGGAAAGGATTCATAGCACAGAATCTATGCATCCAAAACACAGCCGGACCGGAGAAGCACCAGGCGGTGGCGCTCCGAGTGGGAGGGGACAAGTCCGTCATTGACCGTTGCAAAATGGACGGCTACCAAGACACCCTCTACGTCCACCAGAACCGGCAATTCTACAGAAACTGTTCAATCTCCGGCACCGTCGACTTCATCTTCGGCGACGCGGCGGTGGTCTTCCAGGCGTGCGACATCATCGCCCGTAAACCCATGGACAACCAAAAGAACATGGTGACCGCCCAAGGACGAGTCCGGGAGACCCAGAACACGGGTATCACCATCCAAATGTGCAATGTGATCCCCAGTGAAGATCTAGCCCCGCATGTGGATAAGATCGAGTCTTATCTGGGCCGTCCGTGGAAGAATTATTCGAGGACCGTGTTCATGCAGTCTAAAATCGAGAGTCATATAAATCCTCTGGGCTGGTATCCATGGAACGAGGACAAGGGACTAGATACTCTGTACTACGGGGAGTTCCGGAACTTTGGACCCGGTTCAAAAACAGGTAAAAGAGTCAAATGGCCAGGTTATCACGTAATTACGGACACTGACGTCGCCATGGATTTCACTGTGAAGGAGGTGATTCAAGGAGGCGATTGGTTGCCGTCCACTGGTGTGCCTTTCGAGGAGGGGTTGGGACGGCCGTAAAACTTACTCAAATTACTTACTATCTTTCACAATTCACAAAGTCCTGTCATAGAATATATATATGTGACAAAATCGACTACTTGTGTGATGCTCAATATATATTATTCTGCGACTAGCCGGCAGGGGAGTGATTATATGTACTGCAGTAGAAAATAATGTCGATCGAGAACTATATAGAAGAATATTATTGTATTATCAGATGCTTGAATCAATTCTAATTCAGCAGGATTTATACTTTAATTAGAGGAAAGTAATTTGAAACTAATTAACATTCATTAATGCATGGCATACGCATGCATATATATATATATATACCGTAGCACCAGATGAAACAATCCTTAGGATTTTCACATTAGTTAAACTGCACTTTGCTAGCTGTTGCCGAATTAGTCTTCATGGATGGTTGCTTTGATACAGGTGGTTGAACAATTGGGTTCGTCGAGTACTACCTGTACGTCTTTTTGTAGCCATTGGAATTGGATAGGTTTCAAGATATATACTTGTGTACCATGCACTAGCTAGCTAGCGAGAGTAGTAATGAAATTAAAGGTCATGTTATGATTAGAGGATGCCATATTCTCCAATTAATGCGGGAAGGGGCAAAATGAAAATATGAAATGAATGGTCGTCCCTCCCTCGTTTTGTAAATTGGAATTCTAGCTTTTGTTTGAAATTCTTTTATGGAATGGGTCTCGGTACTCTCAACTGCTGCTGTATGTCGTCCTGGAGAGACAAAGGGTCGGGGGAGGCGATGCACCATTTCCATATTCTCTTCTTGTATCACACTCATGCTGATAGCGTGAGATCCCCATGGGGGAGCTACAACTGTCTTCATGTCTTCTCTTCTCCTTGTATATATATAGCGGTACTACTTAATTCCCCTGGAAGTGTTCTAGCTAATTTGGAACAATCAATCAGGCTTCTCCTTACTGTAGAGGCAAATTTTGTAACAACCTAAAAATACGGTCCAAATCAGCTTCGTAGGGCCTTGGTCAACAAGTTAAACATTGACCCCGCTCAACAAACAAAATCAGGCCATCGACCAAGCCACAGTGAATCAACATTCAAGATAAAAAATGCTCAATTGACACATCACCAGCCTACAAGGACGATGATTCAGATAATTAAAGCCATGTCATTGGCCCACAAGAATGCCACATGAACCAATTTTTAAGGCATTTGCCCTGGTCCAAGGTAATTCTCTATCTCACGAGAGGAGTTACAAGATCAATTACAGAAGTGATCGAGTAGAGCTACAACAACGCCTACAGATTCGATACGCACAGTTGGGAATTAGCAAGTTTATAAAGCGCCAAGCTTTTAGCCACAAGAGGAGGACACAGAGAACGTACATAAACAAAAACCAGAGAAATTTCCAATCGCCACCTCAAATCAGTGAGATAGCAACAAGCACTCTTGCCTCTATTTCACAATCAAATTGCCACCTGTTGGAAGCGCGTGTGGGCCTGGGGTGTGAAAATTTCACTCTATTGATAAAGGAGTTTTTACAAGGCTTAATGACTCTCATAATAAAAGAGAAATTAAGCAAAACTCTCTCAAGACTCACAAAGAGAGACTCACAAAAAAAAACTCAACTCCTTCACTCACAAAAAACATCGTGTTTCAACACTTATAAGGAAAGGAGGCTCTATGGTTTCTACCAGGTTTTTTCTTGGTTCAAACAAGGGGTTACTTCCCTTTTTATAGCCCTATCAACCCCTTGGGGGAGAGGGTTCTAGACACCGTCGGTGTCTCCCCTGCAGTCTAGAAAATTCTGGACTGCATCTCCTTCTTGATGCTTCACGCTGACTCTAGAAATTTCTGGAGTCGGTTTGGATTCTCAATACTCCCCCTCAAACCGACTCCTCATGCAGAGTCTATTTCTGAACTTCTTTAATGCATCGGTCTTCAAAGGTTTTGTAAAGATATCCGCCACTTGGTCTTCAGACCTACAGTAAACTAGCTCCACTGCTTTGGCCTTTACCTGCTCCCTGATGAAGTGATACCTTGTATCAATGTGTTTGCTCCTGTTGTGCGAAACTGGATTCTTTGCCAATGACATAGCCGACTTATTATCGATATATATTGGTGTTGAGCCTTATTGGTCGTGGTGAAGCTCCTTCATGATGTTTCTTATCTAGACGGCTTGACAAGTACATGATGCTGTTGCAACATACTCTGCTTCACATGTCGAGAGTGCAACTACCGCTTGCTTCTTTGAGGACCATGAAAATGCACTTGATCCGATATTGAACACGTAGCCGAATGTGCTCTTTCTACTATCAATATCTCCTCCATAATCGCTATCGATGTAACCAATAAGTCTTGACGTTTCAGAAGCGGAGTAGAATAGTCCGAACCCAAGTGTGCCTTTGATGTATCGCAGATTCTCTTTGCTGCTGCAAAGTGGTCTCATCTCGGCTGCTCCATAAATCTGCTGACCAGCCCAACAGCGAACATAATATCCGGCCTTGTAAAGGTTAAGTACCTCAAGCTTCCCACCAAGCTCTTGAATAGTGTAGGATTGACTGCTTCTTCTTCTGAGTCTTGCTTCAGCTTCATGCCTGCTTCAGCTGGCGTGGCTACTGGTTTGCAATTATCCATCTTAAATCTTGATAGTATGCTACTTGCATACTTCTTTTGTGAGATGAAAGTTCCTTCATCTCCTTGTACTATCTCGACTTCAAGGAAGTATGCCATTTGTCCCAGATCTGTCATGTCAAATTCTTTTGTCGTTGAGTTTTTAAACCTGCTCCCTGATGAAGTGATACCTTGTAAGAAGGTGTTTGATCCTGCTGTACAAAACTGGATTCTTTGCCAATGACATAGCCGACTTATTATCGATATATATTGGAGTTGAGCCTTCTTGGTCGTGGTGGAGCTCCTTCATGATGTTTCTTATCCAGACGGCTTGACAAGTACATGATGCTGCTGCAACATACTCTGCTTCACATGTCGAGAGTGCAACTACCGCTTGCTTCTTTGAGGACCATGAAAACGCACCTGATCCGATATTGAACACGTAGCCGGAAGTGCTCTTTCTGCTATCAATATCTCCTTCATAATCGCTATCGGTGTAACCAATAAGTCTTGATGTTTCTGAAGCGGAGTAGAATAGTCCGAACCCAAGTGTGCCTTTGATTTATCGCAGGATTCTCTTTGCTGCTACAAAGAGGTCTCATCTCGGCTGCTCCATAAATCTGCTGACCAGCCCAACAACGAACATAATATCCGGCCTTGTAAAGGTTAAGTACCTCAAGCTTCCCACCAAGCTCTTGAATAGTGTAGGATTGACTGCTTCTTCTTCTGAGTCTTGCTTCAGCTTCATGCCTGCTTCAGCTGGCGTGGCTACTGGTTTGCAATTATCCATCTTAAATCTTGATAGTATGCTACTTGCATACTTCTTTTGTGAGATGAAAGTTCCTTCATCTCCTTGTACTATCTCGACTCCAAGGAAGTATGCCATTTGTCCCAGATCTGTCATGTCAAATTCTTTTGTCATTGAGTTTTTAAAGTCCTCGAACATACCTGGATTGTTGCCGGTGAAGATCATATCATCCACGTATAGGCAAACGATCATGATATCTCCATCCCCGTTCTTCTTCGTATATAGGGCATGCTCATAGGGACTCTTTCTGAAGCCGTGCTCTTGAAAATATGAGTCAATCCTCATATTCCAAGCTCGTGGGGCCTACTTCAATCCATATAGCGCCTTCTTCAAGCGATAGACCTTTTCTTCCTCACCTTTCTTCTCATAGCCTGGCGGTTGTTCAACATATACTTCTTCTTCAAGATAACCATTCAAGAAGGCCGACTTCACATCCATTTGATATATCTTCCATCTGTTCTGCACTGCCAGCGCAATGAGAAGTCTAATAGTATCAATTCTTGCTACGTGTGCAAATACTTCTTCATAGTCAACTCCAAATTTCTGTTTATACCCTTTCGTCACCAATCTTGCCTTATGCTTCTCAACTTTGCCTTCTTGATTAGTATTCGTCTTATAGACCCACTTCACTTCTATTGCTTTATGTCCTACAGGGAGAGTAGTCAACTCCCAAGTATCATTCTTCTTTATTGCCTCAATTTCTTCATCCATGACATTTCTCCACTTCTTATCCTGAGCAGCTTCTTCAAATGTGATAGGGTCACTCTCTGCAAGTAGGCAATAGAGAGTATAATCTTCTGCTAGCTCAATCGGCTCAGTGACATTATAAATGTCACTCAAGTTGTGTGTCCTCATAGGGGCTCCCCCTGCCGAGCTGATCCCCCTGCCGAGCTGCTCCCCCTAGGTGATCCTTCACCTATTGTTGCTGCAGGACTATTTGGAGGAGTTTGATCTCCACTACTCTCCTCTTCTTCTCCAGAGTTGTTATCATCATTGTAAAACAACTCTTTATTGTTTTTCTCTTCTTCACTCCTTCTCCAGTAGTCTTCCTCATCAAATTCAATGTCTCTGGAGATGATAAACTTTTTGGTAATAGGATTGTAAAGTTTGTAGGCCTTAGTCTTAAAATCATACCTGACAAAGATACACTTCTGCCCTCGATCATCTAACTTCTTTCTTATTTGCTCGGGTATGTGTGCATATACAATGCACCCAAATATCTTTAAGTGGCCTACAACCGGTTTGCTTCCACTCCAAGCTTCAATGGGTGTCCTAAACTTTACACTTTTAGTTGGACACCGGTTAAGCAGATAAACTGCACAATCAACGGCTTCAGCCCAAGAGCCTTTAGGCAAGGTCTTTCCCTTCATCATACTCCTTGCCATATTCATAATTGCGCAATTTTTTCTTTCAGCAACACCGTTTTGTTGTGGCGTGTAGGAGGCTGTGAACTGGTGTAGAATACCATTCTCCTTACAAAATTCCTCAAATGCTTTTAAGGTATACTCTCCTCCTCTATCAGATCTTAATACTTTAATGTACTTTCTTCTTTGATTTTTAGCAAGGGCCTTAAACTCCTTGAGTTTATTTAAAGCCTCTGATTTTTCTTTAAGAAAATAAACCCAAGTATATCTACTGAAATCATCAATAAAGGTAAGATAGTACCTATTGCCTCCAAGTGAAGTGACTTCAAAAGGCCCAGCTATATTAGTGTGCACCAGCTCCAATGGTCTCCTTGCCTTTCGGGAGTGACCGGCTTCAAACGACAACCTGTGTTGTTTGCCCTTTATGCACCCTTCACATAATTGATCAGGGTGATCAATTTCTGGCAAGCCTTTCACCATCTTCTCCTTTGATAATAACTTCAGGCCCGTGAAACCAAGATACCCAAATCGTAAGTGCCACAACCATGAATTATCCTTTAAGACTGGCTTTAAACACTTCATTGAAACTGCTTCCATGTTCAAGGTAAAAAGTCGATTATTCGCCATGTCGACTTTTGCAATTAGCTCTCTATTTTTATTTCTTATAGAGAGCCTACCATCCTTGAGATGGATGTCATATCCCTTCTCCAAGAGTTGAGTGACGCTAATTAAATTGGTATGCATTTCAAGAATATAGAGAACATCAGAGATGTACCTGTGATCTCCTTTTTTTGTTTGAATTATAATTCTTCCTTTTCCTTTCACCTGCAGCGTCGATGAATTTCCAAGTCGTACTTCACCTTGAACACTCTCATCTAGCTCTGTAAATAACTCCTTATATCCACTCATGTGGTGACTTGCTCCTGTATCAATATACCAAATACTCTTCTTTTTTCTTTCATCTCCATTGTAAGTCAGGAGAACAGAAGAACCACCACATTCTTCTTGGACTGAGAGGTGACTACTTTCTTCTTTATTGCCTTCTGGCTTTTGACGACATTCATAGCTAAAATGCCCATACTTTTTACAATTATAACACTGAACTTGAGACTTATCACCTCTCCTCGAATTCCATCTTCTCCCATGTCCTCTTGAATTTTGACCTTGATTAGCAATTTCTGACTGCTTACTTTGATCTCTTCCACCACCATGAGATCCCTGTCCTTTTCCTCGCTTATTATATCCACCTTTGCCTTGAGTTGTCTCTCGATTGCACGATGCCACTTCATTGAGAGACAACTTATTCTGCAAGGCATGATCTAATTTTCCTCCTTCTAACAAACCATTCATTCTTTGTTCGTGGGCCCGGAGTGAGCCCACCAACTCATCTATCGTCATACTCGATAGATCTTTAAATTCTTCTAGTGTTGCTACAATAAAGGCGAACTTCGGAGTGAGTGATCGTAAGATTTTCTCTATCACTCGAACCTCTAATTTTTTTTCCATTTCTCTTCGTTTCATTTACAAGAGTTTCTACTCTTGTGACGTAATCACCGACACTTTTAGTGTCACACATCTCCAATAACTCAAACTCTGTTCTAAGAGTTTGGAGGCGTACCTTCTTTACTCTATCAACACCTTGGCAAGATCTTTGTAAAATCTCCTAGGCTTGTTTAGAGGTTTTTGTGCCCGATATTTTCTCAAATTTGCTTTCATCTACCCCTTGAAATAGAAAATATAATGCTTTTGTGTCTTTTCTACGGAGGCTCCTCAACGTACCTCTTTCAGTAGTAGTCAAGGCAGCTTCTTCGTCAGACTCCGGTTGTTCGTATCCGTCTCTCACAATCTCCCAAAGATCTTTTGCAGCGAGGAAAGTCTTCATCTGGATACTCCAATTGCCGTAATTCTCCTTTGTCAGCTTCGGAATCGGCATGGCCTCCATATTTGATTGCATCAAAATGTGGGACCTGCCTGCTCTAATACCACTTGTTGGAAGCGCGTGTGGGCCTGGGGTGTGAAAATTTCACTCTATTGATAAAGGAGTTTTTACAAGGCTAATGACTCATAATAAAAGAGAAATTAAGCAAAACTCTCTCAAGACTCACAAAGAGAGACTCACAAAAAAACACTCAACTCCTTCACTCACAAAAAACACCGTGTTTCAACACGTATAAGGAAAGGAGGCTCTATGGTTTCTACCAAGTTTTTTCTTGATTCAAACAAGGGGTTACTCCCCTATTTATAACCCTCTCAACCCCTTGGGGGAGAGGGTTCTAGACACCGTCAGTGTCTCCCCTGCAGTCCAGAAAATTCTGGACTACATCTCCTTCTTGATGCTTCACGCCGACTCCAAAAATTTTCTGAGTCGGTTTGGATTCTCAGTACCACCAAAGCCAATCAGAATACCAAATTTTTTGTCAAGCTTATGCAAAAATTAAATTGTTCTACCAGTTCACTTACATCAGCCATTTGTGTCTATTCGGAGATCAAATCAGAAGAGTTCTAGAAGTTGCACCCACAAACACAACAAATTTATCAAATTACCCTTTTTTATTTTGTATATGTATGAACGAATTTTGCGAGGACTGACAATTACGATCCAAATCAGCACCGCATGGTGCATGGCCCGGGTCAGCAAGTCAAACATGGACTCCAGTCAATCAACAAAATCAAGCCCTCAATCAAGCCGCAGTGTGTCAACGACCGAGATCAAAATTGCCTTGTCAACAGCCTACAAGGATGACACGTCAGACAATTAAAGCCACATAGTCAGTCTACAAGGATCAGACATGGCTCAACCTTGCCTTGGTCTAAGACAGTTCCACACTTCAAGGGAGACGCTACAAAGAAGCCGTCGAAGTGGGTTACAACTGCTCCGACATACCTGGTCCACACAGTTAGAGTTCGACAAGCCTATAAAACAATAGGCTCAGGACACACAAGGGAGAGGGAGATCCAAACACACACCCAGAGACGAGAGAACGTACGTCAAAATCCAAGAAATTCCAAATTACCACCCCAAATTAGTGAGATAGCACCAAGCATTCCTGCCGCTGCTTCACAATCAACTACCTCAGGCCAATCGGAATACCAATTTTTTTGTCAAGCTCAGGTAAAATTCAAATTCGTTTCATTCGTTCATGAAGAAGGCGTACGTCAATCGTTGAGTGTTTATTCGGAGATTGAATCAAAGGAATTCTAGAAGTCGCACCCACAAATTTATTTCAAAATTACCAAATTACCCCTTCAATTATTTTGTATATTGTACATCGGACGCGTATTTTACGGTCCACTCATTGTACTCGTTTATAGTATACTATACATCGGACGCGCATTTCACGGTCCACATATTTATACCCGTTTAAAAATTTGACACGTCCAGTGGGACCCTTCTACCTTTCATCTCTTTCTCCGTTCAACCAATTCAGATGGCAAGCTCCGGCAACAACAACAACAACAACAACAACAACAACAACAACAACAACAAGGTTTCCGCCAAGGCTCCTGCTACCGGCCCCAACTCTTCACCCGTGTCGTGGATGGCTAACCCCGTAGCAGCCTTTCCTCGCCACGCGCGTACTCAAATAGCTCATGTTGTTAGCAAGATCGTGGTGGTTAGCCCACGTAGACTCCAGTGATCATTCGATCTAGGCCCGTTACTCGATCTGCCACTAGATCTCTCTTGGAACGTCAGGCTCTTATCAGCGCAGTGGCGTCGCCCACCCGGGTGGATCCCTCAAGGAGCTACTAATCGGTCTTGGCCTCCCCACCTCCATCAAGTCCGATCATGAGCCAGGTCACGAGTCCTGCAAAAGGAACTCCACTGACTTCAAGTCGTGTCCCTTCATTGCTCACTCACTTTGAGGGAAAGTGTCTTGTCCCCTCACTCGTGTAATCGGTGAGGTCAACTAGTCAAGTCGCCGCATCCCCCGGGCAGTTGGGTCCTTCTCCTGTTCCTCCCGTCATTAAGGTTGCCACAATTGGCAGAACTACAAGCTAAAACTGTGGAGGAACAATTGGCAGAACTACAAGCTGCCATGAAAGAAAGAGACAACCAATTTAGAGAGAGGGAGTTGCAGAGGGACCTTCAAATCATTGCCCACCTGCAAAAATTTGAAATGATCGTGGATCGGCTAGGGGCCCCACCCAGCAAGAGAACTACGACAACCTAGCCGGTCCTAGCTAGTACGACCACAAATCCAGTCCCTGCCAAACCTTCGCCAACAATCCGTCCTTCATCGAAACCTAAGGTCTGACTAGTGACTCGGGAACCTCAATCTGAGGAACCTGGGACGTTATCATACGAATACGACACCTTACACGAAATAATCTCCAATGTCGTTGAACAAAAGGTATAGTCGGCAGTGGCGGAGCCAGGAAAAATCTTGCGGGGGCCGTAAAGAAGAAAAAAATCCTCTCTCTCTCCCTCTCTCTCTCCCCCTCTCTCCCTCTCTCTCCCTTCTCTCCCTCTCTCTCCCTCTCTCTCCCTTCTCTCCCTCTCTCTCCCTCTCTCTCCCTTCTCTAATCTCTCTCTCTCTCCTTCTTATATATCTATCTCTCTCCCTCTTTTGAAGAAAAAATAATGATCTAAATAATAAATAAATAAATAATATGTAATAATAAAATCAATAAAATATATATGTATAATAATAAATAATGAAAAATAATAAAAAAAAATAATGTAACCAAAATAAAATAATATGTAATGGGGAAATATGTAATAATAATAATAAAATAATAATAATAATATCGTAATAATAATATATATAATAATAATATGGCAACAATAATAATAAAATAATAATATAATAATAATAATAATATTAATATAATATTAATAATAATAATAATAATAATAATAATAATAATAATAAATATGTAATAATAATAATAATCTCTCTAATGTAAATATGTTTAATCTAATAATAATTTATAATATATGTCTAATATCTCTAAAATATTTAATATGTCTCTATGAACTTCTAATCTAATAATCTATAATAATTCTCTATAATGTCTCTCTCTCTCTCTCTCTCTCTATATCTATGTATATCTTTCTTCTCTCTCTCTCTCTCTCTATATATCTTCTATGTATCTCTCTCTTTCTCTCTCTCTCTCTCCTCTCTCCTCATTCCCTCTCTCTATCTCTCTCTCTCTCTTACTCTCTCCTGATTTCTCTCTCTCTCTCTCCCCTTATCCTTCTCTCCTCACCTTTTCTCTATATATATAATATTCTCTATACATATAATATTATATTTTATAGAGGGTGGGAGGCCTTATTGCCTTAACCCTATATAAGGGTTTAGGAAATATTTGGAGGGGCCATGGCCCCCCTTGCCCCCCCCTTTCTCTGCCATTGAGTCGAAGGGGGTTCGTTCTCAGGCCTACACCAGGCCTTATTTACGGCAGATCCAGGCAATCTAGATATCAGCCTCTTATCATCCTCCTAAATTCCAACAATTTAGTGGCGACGACAACCCAAAGTAGCACGTCGCCCACTTCATTAAAACTTGTATCTCTTGGTCAAATAATTCAAGCAATCCCTCAAAGGGAACACTTTTGATTGGTTTATCGAACTCTCAACCAAGTCAATTGATAGCTGGGAACAACTCGAAGGTGAGTTCCTTAGTCGCTTCTACAGCACGAAGTGCACTGTGACACTAGTCGAGCTCACAAATTGAAAACAATGCCAGGGCAAAAATTGATTGAGTACATCAATCGCTGGCAAAATTTAAGCCACAATAGCAAGGAGAACACCTCCTTGTCTACGCAAACAGCCATTGACATATGCATTTGCAGGATGAACTGGATGCTGGTGCATTTCTTGTAGAGTCGGAAGCTGAGGAATTTCCAGGAATTGGCAACCGAGGCCCATAACATGGAGATCCTCATTCAAGAGAAAAGAGAAGGCAAGGCTCCGATCTTCGAAACTGATAAAAAGGAGAAGTTCATAAAGAAGGGCTACAAAGCTCCTGCCAAAGACACACTCGCCACCAACATCATCGAGCCGCAGGAAATTACTACAGGCCAAAATCAAAGTAATGGGAGCAGCTGGAATCCGAATACCAGTCAAAACAATGGCGGCGCCCGTCAAAAGTTTTCTTAATAGTGGCGCACCCCATCAAAAGTTTTCTTTAAAGGATAGACATGACAAAATCTATCATTTCCCAGACTCTGACATTCCAGGTATGGTCGAACAACTCCTAGAGAAAAGTATGTTGTAGCTACCTGAAGCCAAAAGGCCAGAAGATGTTGGTAAAAGCTTAGATCCCAACTACTGCAAATACCATTGCGAATACCAGCCAAAACAATTGCAGCGCCCGTCAAAATTTTTCTTAATAGCGGCGCACCCCATCAAAAGTTTTCTTAATAGCGGCGCACCCCGTCAAAAGTTTTCTTTAAAGGATAGACATGACAAAATCTATCCTTTCCCAGACTCTGACATTCCAGGTATGCTCGAACAACTCCTAGAGAAAAGTATGTTGTAGCTACTCAAAGCCAAAAGGCCGGAAGATGTTGGTAAAAACTTAGATCCCAACTACTGCAAATACCATTGGTTGGTGGGTCATCCTACCAAAAAGTGTTTTGTCTTAAAAGACATAATACTGGAGTTAGTGACGCAAGGTCACATCATCCTAGAAATCGACGACAACGTCGTGGCTTCCAACACCTTCGTCCAATCAGACCCCAGCCCAAAAGCAAGAGCAAATTCAAGGACGAACAAAAAGGTCTTCATCCCGCGCACCACAGGGCCCAAGCTGCCGCTTGCCATAGAGGATGAAGAAGGGTAGATAGTGGTCACTTGCAAGAAAAAACCACTTAAAGAAATCTCGGTCAGAATCTTCATCAAGGGGTACAGAGCAAAGAAAGAAGAATGAAAAATAAGAAAGCCCCAAAGAAAAGAGGAGACAGAAGGCACAAACGCAAATCTGTGCCTACCAATATTCCAGAAGAAGAAACTCATAAAAAAAGACCGAAGCTAATCACTTTGGCCGACTTCTTCCCAACAGAATTTTTGACGCCAACTTCGGCGTTAGTGGCCACTTGCTCACCTCAAACGGTTGAGCAAAAGTAAAAAGATGAAGGCAAAGCCCTGATGGGATCCGTTGGCGACATCCACACATCCTTACAGGACGTGTCAAACACCAACGTCGTGCAAGACGAACTAGACTTACCTATTAGGTCTAGTCAGGTGCTTATAAAATTCGTTACGACAAAAGATGACTGGCATGCTGAAGTCAAGCAATTGAAAATGCGGAGACACGCCTAAGGTCAGATTATCTCCCAGCATAATGAAAGAAGAACAATCGGCGGGTCCATAAAAAATTGAGGTATATTCAACTTCTTTCTCCTTGAAAGAGGCGAACATGCTGCTATAGAGATCGCACAATCGGCTTTTGTTTGTATCTGGATCCATCAAATATTGCTGGATAAACTACATACTCCTCGACAGTAGATCGACTATAAATATCCTGCCGATCAGGACTGTAAAAGACATCGGATTGGTGGTCAATGATCTCCTCGCTAGATCTTTGATGATTCAAGGTTTTAACGAGGAGGGACAACGAGTGCTTGACACGATCAGGTTGGAGTTGCAAATTGGTGACATGATCTCTCACTCGCTATTCCACGTGATTGAGGCGCACACGTCTTACAATGTGCTACTTGGGAGGCCATGGCTACACAGCAACAGAGTTGTTCCCTCAACCCTCCATCAATGTTTCAAGTACCATCAGGATGGAGAGGAAAATACAGTATTTGCTAATGAATGCCTATTCACGAAGTCAAATGCTTCTTTTGCAAACACCAAATTTTACTCAGAAGAAATGTCAAAACCTACTCCTTCATCGAGTAAAATAACTACTCCCAAAGCGGCCAGATGGGCTGAGCAGACCAATCCAAACAGTAAGTGTCTGGGGCATGCAGAGGAACCCATACTCAGGTACATTCCTCAATCACCCAATGAAAAGGAGAATCTCCCTTTTCTGTCTATGGCCAAGGGAAAGAAAACCATCAAAAAAATTGAAAGCCCTAAAAGGGGTTGTCATGATACCTTTGCCAAAGGTTGACAACTAGGGCATCGTCAAAGAAGAAAAGCATGACCTACTCGGCCTTCCAAAGACGAGAACGTAGGGGTTCGATCCTAACGCCTATCAAATGGTGGCGAAGGCAGGATCTAGGTTTTCTCTTGATCAATTACAAGGGAAAGTGGTTGTAGCTATACAAAATTTATCACCAACCCACAAGAAGCTCCAATCGCAAGGATATGCAATTCCTCCCAATCGCCATGGGCTTGGTTATTAGGAATATGAACCTATTGTGATTTCGGGCAAAGCCAGTGTCAATCAGGTTACAACCAAAATAAATGCCACTAAGAAAGCTACCCCAGAAGAAACTCTAACGCCAGCCTTTCACCGAATCGGCGTTTCAGAGCCACGAATCTCAGCCATCGCCCGACTGGGTCAAGAAGAAAAAGGACAACCTGACATCTCCCCAAGATAGGATAAGGCACATAAACTCAAAATTACAAAAGTTTGGCGAGAAAAGGGGCAGAAGGAAAACGCTGAACCAAATGTCTTCACTCGACTTAGCGTCAAAGAATCGATGGAGAAGAAACCCGATGTCTTTTAAAGATTGGGAAAGTCAATGGAGCAGCCCAAAAAAAACAACTTTCAAATACTCGGTACCATTACAAAGTCACCGGTTTGAGTTCCTGTAAACCAATGATTGGGAAAAGTAGGGGAAAGCTCGACAAAGAGAACAAAGACAATGCAGGAGATCAATATGACAACTCTGTTGATAATCAATGCACCTACGATAATCTTCGTTTCACCCAAGAAAGATGATGCTAAAGAAGTAGTTGTTGTCCACCATATCTCAGTTGGCAAAGAAAATATTCAAACTTCCGAGGAGGAACTTGAAGAAGCACCTGCTATCTTCGAAGAGGGTGGCCAAATGACCATCGATGAATAGAAGAAAGTAAACTTAGGTACAGTGGAAGACCCAAGGCCTACCTTTCTAAGTGCTTCACTTTCTGTAATAAAAGAAAAAGAATATGTTGCTTTACTCGTTGAATACAAAGACATTTTTACTTGGTCGTATACTGAGATGTCTGGGCTTGACCCAACAACTGCAATTCATAAACTTGTTGTGAAATTCAGAGTCAAACCGGTGAAGCAAACTCAAAGACGGTTCCGTCCCGAACTCGTCCCAGAAATAAAAAAAAAGATCGACAAACTCTTAAAGTCCAACTTCATCCAAGAAGTTAAATACCTGAGTTGGATTGCCAACATCGAACCAGTAAAGAAGAAAAATGGACAAATTTGAGTTTGCGTCGACTTCAGGGACCTAAATAAAGCCTGCCCAAAAGATGATTTCCCGCTTTCCATAAATGAACTCATGGTGGATGCAACAACGGGGCATGAGGCCTTGCCATTCATGGACGGATCCTTCAGCTACAATCAAATTCAGACGGACCCAAAAAACGAAGAAATGACGGCCTTCTGCACTCTAAAAGGTATTTTTTTTCTATAAGGTTATGCAGTTTGGCCTAAAGAATGTAGGGACAACGTATCAAAGGGTGATGCAAAAGATATTCGATGACTTTTTACACAAATTTGTGGAATGTTATGTCGATGACCTAGTCGTCAAAACCAAAGCAAGAGACCATCACCTAAGGGATCTAAAAGCAGTCTTCAAACATCTGCGACGACACCAACTGAAGATGAACCCACTCAAATGCACCTTTGGGGTTTTGTTCGAAAAATTTCTCCATTTCATAGTCTGTCACAGAGGCATCGAAATCGACCAGACCAAAATTGATGTCATCCAACAAATGCCTGAATCAAAGAATTTGTCATAACTAAAAAGCCTTTAGGGGCATCTGGCCTACATTCGACGGTTCATTTCAAATATGGCAGAGAGATGTCAACTGTTCAGCCGTCTAATGAAGAAGGACACATCCTTCAAATGGGACAAATCCTATCGACGAGTATTCCAAAGTATCAAGGATTATTTAATGCAACCACCAGTACTGACGACTCCAGTTCCTAGAAAACCACTCCTTTATATTGCTGCTCAAGAAAAGTCTCTAGGCACGCCTTCCTCGCCCAAACTAATGATCAAGGGAAGGAACGCGCATTGTACTACCTAAGCCGTATAATGGTCAGTGCAAAACTTAACTATTCCCCGATTGAAAAGACGTGCTTGGCTCTTATCTTCGCTGTCCATAAGCTAAGACACCATCTGCTGGCACACTCCACAAATTTGATCTCTCGGGCAGATCCCTTCAAATACATTATGTCCAGGCCTATGCTCTCTGGACGGTTGGAAAAATGGACTCTATTGCCGTTAGATTCGAAATCAATTTCGTACCTCAAAAAGCTATAAAGGACAAGTACTAGCAGATTTCCTAATTCATCGCCCCGTCATAATAGAATGGGAGGTAAGCGAAAAATTACCTGATGAAGAGATCTTCTATATCAAAATACTATGTCCTTGGAGAATGTATTTCGATGATGCTGCACGTAAGAATGGTGTAGGAGCTGGCATTCTTTTTTTATCTCCAGTGATGACCTGATGTCGTATTCTTTCGTCTTATCTCGTTGTTGCACAAATAACGAGGCTGAATACCAAACTATAATCCTTGGGTTGGGAATGATCATTGAAATGGGCCTTACTCAATTGGAAATCTTCGGTGATTCGGCCTTAGTGATCTGACAACTAAAAGGAGACTTTGAAGTCAGGAACGAGGAACTCGCCCCATATCATAAAGAAGCTTAAAGACTACTGGAGAAAATTCCGAACGTGATTCTAGGACATATACCTCGAGTGTACAACAGTCAAGCAGATGCATTGGCAAGAATCGCCACAAGCCTAGCACAGTTCAACACCAGGCCCGAACAAATCCCTATATGCGAAAGATGGGTGGTGCCTATCTTGGAAAAGATATCAAACGAAAAAGAAATAAATTTAGTTTCAGTCTACGCAATTGAGGAAAAGGATTGGTGTCAGCAATTCCTCGATTACTTAGAACATAAGAAACTACCTGAAGAGTTAAAAGCTCGAGCTTATGTTAGAAGAGTTACACCCAAATTCAGCCTCTCCGGTAACATACTGTACGACAATCTTACAACGGTATTCTATTTCAGTGTCTCTAAAGAAGAAGGACAAACCATTTTAGCTGAAGCACGTGGTGGAATTTGTGGAGCTCTCCAAGCAGGCCCAAATTACACTTTAAGCTAAGCAGTTAGGCTACAACTAGCCTACAATGCTGAGAGATGCTATGGAATTAGCGCGTCATTGCACAACATGTCAAGTCCATGCATATTACATTCATCAGCCTCCAAACCTGTTACATCCAACGGTGGATTCCTAGCCATTCAAAGCATGGAGAATGGACATTATTGGCCAATCAACTACATAAGCGGTCGTGTGGAGTTACAACAACCCTCACATATTTGGTCTGCACAGTTGGGAATTAGCAAGCTATAAAGCGTCAAGCTTTTCAGCCATAAGAGGAGGACACAGAGAACGTACGTAAGAAAAACTAGAGAAATTTGAAATCACCACCTCAAATCAATGAGATAGCAACAAACACTCTAGCTGCTGTTTCACAATCAAATCGCCACCAAAGCCAATTGGAATACCAAATTTTCCATCAAGCTTAAGCAAAACTCAAATTGTTGTACTTGTTCACGTACATGAGTCATTTGTGGCTATTAAGAGATTGAATCAAAGGAGTTCTAGAAGTTATATCTACAAACACAACAAATTTTCCAAATTACTATTTTTTATTTTGTATACTATACATTGGATGCACATTTTGCGGTCCACATACTTGTACCCATTTGAACTTACCCACAAGTAAATATTGGAACAGATTTGAGCAGCCACGACTCACCACACATGCATGGACAAGGCACGGTCAACGGACCCCGGTCACGGTACACTCCTAAAGAAATTGAAGGTCCGAAGAGCCATTCTCCCAATTAGTCCAGTTTTCCTTCATTTTCCCCCATCAACATTACCTCGCTCGATCTCGCTGGAAAATGGTGTGTCAATCATTACTGTAAGTTATTCAATACAAAACCCTCCTGATGCTTTCATTAACTCATGTAATATGAGTGCCATACTCGTGTTTGTTAAAATTCTTCAGTCAAAAATCAAGATATGTTCATCAGACTTCGTTGCTCCCACCATCCCACATCTTCAGGTTACTCATCCCTGCAACAAGCAGAACCGATCGAATCTCCATGATCCTGGTCTCTTGCTTCAATGAGACGATCGATGATGCTTTCCACATATAGCAACACAGATTGGCCAGACGCTCTGTTTCTTCCACAAGCGACAGCTCAATATTGAACGTGCTCCCAACCATCTCCCTTCAATGCCCTCCCTGGCCTCGTCGTCGACCCATATATCTTTTTTTAAGAACATGTTGCATATATATAAATTCCTGCAAGTTCGCGACATCTAAAATATATATTTGACTCCAAATTCAGTTAATTAATGACGACCCTTAATGGGTCGCAGTTTCCCGGATTAAAAACTTATTTTGATGGCCTCGGCAACATTCGAAAACTTTGGTAGGATTTGCATCGGAAGCAGAGGGATTCCTCACGCATTTCATGAACAAATTAATATGGGTCTCTGAATAAATTAAGAAACGCGAGTGGGAGATTCAGTGACGTTCCGGACACTAACTCATGTAATCACCAACCTGAGTTGCAAGTAGAAATTAAGATGTAAAGAAATAACCAGGAGAAATTTCGTTGCTGTAAAAAGAGAAATGAGGATGAGAAGGACTATCGATCAGGGAATTCATGGAACATATATTGAAGAGAGAGAGAGAGAGAGAGAGAGAGAGAGAGAGAGAGAGAGAGAGAGAGAGAGAGAGAGAGAGAGAGAGAGAGAGAGAGAGAGAGAGAGAGAGAGAGAGAGAGAGAGAGAGAGAGAGAGAGAGAGAGAGAGAGAGAGAGAGAGAGAGAGAGAGAGAGAGAGAGAGAGAGAGAGAGAGAGAGAGATGTAGCACTTAATATCTCGTCGAATATGAGGGATCAATGAATTATTCAAATTAAAACTTGTTGTAGATTAACTTATCTGAATCCAACGGCAGATAGTAGTTTTTAATCATCCTGTGCTTCTTGTATGTTATAGGTCTCAGTTTGCAGAAGCAGAATAATTAGATATATTAGTATGTATCTCTTAATTGCCACCTCTCCTTAAGACAGTCTCAAAAATCTCAAGCAGACTTCAACTGGTAAACTGTCCCTTATGATTTCAATTAGTTATTAATTAAGACCCGGTTTAGTAGGACTAAGATACACATTATTTGAGATTTCATGTATTATATATCTTTTTGAACCCAGATTTGGTTGACATAAAAAAAAATCTTAAAATCACAACTAACAAGCAAATAAATCTATGATTTGACGTTTAATGAGATGCAATTTACTTATCAAAAGTCAGATCTATGACTTTGTTTTGCCTATCTTTTTTCTCTCTTTGTTAATTTTATAAAGTAATATAAATTCATTTCTGGTGTAGACTTCAATTAAGTGTTAAGCTAATTAGATGTAAATTAATCCTTTGACTTAAACAGTTGTTTAATCAATGTATGTTTGGTCTACATACATTAATACTCGAAGCCTTATTATAAATGTTATAAACTAAAGAACAGTGAAATGAGACTATTTTGAAGGTTTTGTTGTTATGTTTTCAGTAAATAGGAGAGTCACAGAACTCTTGAAAATGAAACCTTGAAGTACTGGAGGCAACCAATTAGTTAGTTTATGTTTCAGCCAGATTGATGGCGATGATGCTTGCCTTCTCTGTCCTTCGAATCCGTTTCCAGAGAGCTCGATCTGTGTCCCTGCCCCTTGGTCTCATCTCCTGACTTTTATCTTATTAATTTCTTATTACAGTATAGATATATATTAGATTCTTCTGTCATAGTTTTATTACCCTTGGCCCACCTTTTCAGAGATCTCTATTTTCTAGAAGAAGAAAGAAAGAGACCAAATGTGAGAGGGAGAGAGAAGAAATGACGGAGAGAGTAAATGAGAGAGAGAGAGAGAGAACAACGGCCTTCCGGGTCATCTTCATATTCATTTCTAATCTCTGCCAGCATTTACACTCGCCTTTAAATACACCAGAAAGCTTCAGATTGGAAGCTTTTTAGTATTTGGTTCGCTTCCCTTGTTGTCCTTCTTTTCTCTTCACCCAGAAAGATAGCTCCCTGTCTCAGTGCAACTCTTACATATATCAAGCTTTCGATCTTGCTGCCTCTCTGAAGACTGATCTTAGACAGGCCGACCGATCTCTTTCAGACAAAGTTTGCTTGCAAATATGAGTGAGAATATTAGATTGCTGTGATGCGGATTTCTTTTTTGAATGTGAAAACTAGTTTCAGGTAAGCTCCTTTCGCTTTATCATCAAATGGGAACGATCAAGTACGTTGCTTGGTTTTCTCTTATATATGTATCATGGCTTTGTTCCCAGAATGAATATTCCCAAAAGCTGTCAAGCTATCATAGCTGCCTCTGTCTTGTTTCAGATGCGTCGACCGTTCTCTCATCTGTTTCTTGCTTTGTGAAGGAACCAATATTGCAGGGTCTCAAATGGCGACCAAAATGAAAGGCATCATCAAAGGATTGAAGTTCATCTCTCAAATTTTTGGTATTTTAACTTTCTGGGGCTCTGAAAAATTACTTTCAGTTCTGTTGCGTTCAGTCAAAAATCTTTTTCTTCTCGGAAATTTCGATTTTCTCCGAGAGGTGGGTCACTTGTTCATATATTTGCAGTTTACAAAGAACACGAAATGGAGATTGGCTACCCGACGAATGTTAAACATGTGTCCCACGTAGGGTGGGACGGTTCCTCTGTAAATGCACCAAGCTGGGTAAGAAGACTACCACTCGACTCAGTTCCCCAAGTCCCCATTTTTTTTCTCTCTCTCTCTGATCTTTTGTTTCTTCGATTCAAGATTCTTCGCAAATTTCGGTGATCCATTTGGTTTTTCCTTCTTGGGTTTTACGTATATATCTTGTTTGTTCTCGAATAAAGTTTTGATTTTTCCTCGGTGTACTTCTTCTCCTCGTTTAGATGAACGACTACAAGACATCGTCGGATTTCTCAGCAACTTCGCTGAACAGCCTCAGTCAATCAAAGGACACAAACCCAGTCGCAGTAGCTTCATGGTCTTCCCAAGGTCTGTTACCTAAATTAGTTTCTTCTCTTTCTGATAATTAACAGCAGAAGATGGATCGATGATAAATAAAATACCCTTTTGAAAGAAAAGAATAGCTCGAGATTTAGGATATATTATGGGCGCACTCAAGAAGGTGAAGAGTCGCACGTAACGCAGATAGTTGGGTAGGCGGAGAGGACAGCGCATCTTTCCCTTGAGGCCTTATATAACCTACCACCGCCTAAAACCTCTGCTTAAAGAAATGTTCAATGTCACGATCCAGAAAGAAATCTGTATCTATCTATCTCAACGAATTCTTCATCGTTGAAATAATTGAAATACTTGGTTGATTTCCAATCATCGACATTCAATAATTCGATTCTTAAATGACAACAAAATCGATCGCAAACCTTTCGAGATAAATAATATTAGGCTTTGTTTAACGATCGCTTCTACTATTTTGCAGAATTTCAGCAGTCGGGAGGTGTGGAACCGCTGTCGGGGATTTTCGCCGATTGTCCGCCGGACTTACCGAAAGTTCCGAAGAAAACGAGGCGGAAGAAGTCGAAGGCCACGTCTCCGTCTTCGCCGTCCCGGTCGTCGCGGAGGTCGTCCAAATCGAAAGGGTCTTTCGCGTTCGACGAAGGGGAAGGAATGCCAGGCCTGCTTGACGTCAGACCATGAAGGAGGGAGGAAGAGAGAAAAACGAAATGAAAAATATTGATAATTTATATAAATATATATGTTCATCCATTTATGTAAATTCTTAATTTTTGAAAAGTGGAATATTTGATTTGTTCTTTGCTGAGAATACGAAAGGGTCTTAGATTTTAAGTTCTATGTTTTAACATTAAGTTGAGTCTGTGTAAATATTTAATTTCAGAATAAAATCAAATAAGATTAAGATTAGAGTCTAATAAGGAAGTCGTATTAGAGTGAACTACCAATTGTACTATCTTTCGACACTTGTGTGCAACTCTTTATATAATTTTAAGTGTATCATCCGGTGATACTTAATATCTAACCTTCCCCATCAAGCTGAGGGGCTAAGAGAAAACACGAAGCTTGGACAAAAACTTTGCAAATTGAGACTTGGGAAGACCCTTGGTGAAGACATCTGCATCTTGATCGTGTGTCAAGATGTATTTGGCTTGTAACAGACCAGAAGTAACTCATTTGCGAATGAAGTGGTAATCAAGTTCAACATGCTTGACTCTGCCATGAAACATAGGATTTACTGCAATGTATGTGGTTGATAGGTTGTCACACCAAATCATCGTGGGGCTGGAGACGAACACCTTGAGTTCTTTGAATAGCCGAAGAACCCATGTAACCTATGCAGCAGCAATGACAACGTGTGGTATTTTGCTTTTGCACTGGAACGAGCAACCGTCAGTTGTTTCTTGGAGGACCAGGAAATGAGTGAGCCACCAAGGAAAATGCATAAGTCAGTTACAGAGCGCCGATCATCGGGATAGCCGCCCTAGTCGTCATCAGAGTATACATCCACCCCTAGATCAAAGGAAGGATAAATGACTAGGCCATGGCTGAGAGTACCCTTAAGATAACGCAAAATGTGTTTAACCACAGACTAGTGTATGTCTGTGGGATTCTGTTGAAAGTGGCAGGCTTGATTGACTGCATATTGAATGTCTGGCCGTGTCAGGGAAGGTACTGCAAGGCGCCGACAATGGCTCTGTAGAGGGAGGGGTTGGATAGGGGAGTGCCTTCATACTTCGATAGTTTGGTGCAGGTAACAATTGGTGTGGACAACGGTTTAACTTCAGAGAGACCTAGCCGTGTCAAAATGTCAAAAGCATATTCAGTCTAGGTAAGGTGAAGACTGTTCTCTAATAAGGTGACCTCAATCCCAAGGAAGTAGTGAAGAGCGCCTAAGTCCTTGACGGAGAACTTTCGATGCTGGTTGGCGACAAGGCAAATAATGTCCTTTGTGGAACTGCCGATAATGATGATGTCATCGACGTAAATCAAAATGAAGATAGTGGCAGGAGAGGTGTACTTGATGAGGAGAGAGGAGTTCACCTTGGACAAAACACACCCAAGGTCAATAAGATAAGATGTAAGTCGTTGGTACCACGCTCTAGGGTTTTGCTTGAGACCGTAAAAAGATTTGTGAAGCCGACAAACTACATCAAGATGGGTCTTGTCTTGGAATCCGGGAGGTTGGACCTATGTAAACTTCTTCATTTAAATTGCCATTGAGGAAAATATTGTTGACATCCAACTGATGAATTGACCACTTACAACCTATTGCAAGAGTTAATACCATGCAAATGGTAACCGACTTGACAACCGGGTTGAACGTTTCAAAGTAGTCTTGTCCTCCTCTCTGGTTGAACCACTTTGCTACCAAACGAGCTTTGTACGTGTCAATGTTGCCATCAGGTTTGGTCTTCACTCAAAAGACCCATTTACAAGCAATCGCCCTTCGAGCCTGTGGTAATGAAACAAAAGACCTTGTGCAATTTGTTAGCAAAACATTAAATTCCTCATTAATCACAATACACCATCCCAGGGACTTCACTGCTTGAAAGTAACAAGTGGGTACAGGTGTGGTGTGGAGGGTCGGTAAAGGATGCCGAAGGGTGAAGAAGGTGCGAGGTTTGAGGGAGTGGGTCATGGGATGGGTGGCATGAAGGGAACCAGGTCGTGCTCGGGTTTGTATTTCTGGAATCGAGGAGTTATTTGGAGTGGGACTGGTGTGTGTACTTATGGTTTGAACGACAGTGGGAGTTCCAGTTGTAGGTACAGTGGGAGTTCCAGTTGTAGGTACAGTGGAAGGTACGACTTGAGGTACAATGCTAGGTACGCCTTGAGGTAAAGTGCTAGGTACGCCTTGAGGTAAAGTGCTAGGTACACCTTGAGGTACAGTGGAAGGAACATGATGAATTATGTTACAGCCTCAATTGGTTGTATACGAATTATGGATTAATTTCGATGTTGCTATGGGATGATTCAGTTAGGGTCAAGTGCACAGGGACCCAAATCAGTGAACGAGAGTGAATCACGAGGAAGAAGGAGAGGAGAAGTGAGAGGGAGAGAGAGAAAGAGAAAAGGAGGATCTTTGGCTTAATATGTTCTAACCCTAAGTCAAGGTTGAACCTTTATTTATAATAAAGCTAGTAGTAAATTACAAAAGTGCCCCTTATTCATAATAGGGTTCATGTACTTGGTAAGCAAAAATAAGAGAACAATAATAGTAAAGCAAGTAAAGGATAACTGGGGATTGTATCAATCCACCCCCCTTAAGATCAATCTTGTCCTCAAGGTTGGAACTCTAGAAAACGATTGACGATGTCAGCCTCTAACTGCCAACTCCCAAGTAGCATCCGCTGGGGGAAGGTGTCGCCAACGTACCAGAATCTCGGTGTGGACGTGACCCTGGATGCGATGACGATGCTTCTATAGAATTGCCTCCGGCTCATGAACAGTAGCCCCCTCCGGATCCCATGATGGCAAGGATGGGGAGACGGTAAAGGGATCCCCAATGCGCAGCTTCAACTGAGACACATGAAAGATAGGGTGGATGTTGCTAGAGGTTGGAAGATCGAGCCTGTAGGCCACCTTGCTGATTCGTTCAACTATGCGAAATGACCCGTAATATCGGTAGGATAGCTTCTGGTTGCTGCGAATAACAACCGACTTCTGTATGTATGGCTGGAGCTTAAGATAAACCTAGTCGTCAACTGCAAATTCGCAGTCAATACGACTTTTATCTGCTTGCTACTTCATGCCGTTGTGTGTATCGGCTAGAGTTCGGTGCAAAAATCACAGAAGGTCATCCCTATGTAACATTGTCTTCTCTAAATCAGCCACCTGCATTGTATTGTGAGTGTATGGCTGAACGGATGGTGGGGGACGTCCATATACAGCCTAAAATGGGGTCATCTTGATAGCGGAGTGGTAAGCTATACTGTGCGATCACTCGGCCCAAGGAAGGAATTGAGCCCAATGGCGAGGCTGTTCGCCGACAAAGCAACGTAGATAAGACTCCAAGTCGCGATTGATGACCTCTATCTAGCCATTCATCTGTGGATGGTAGGCTGTGCTGCAAATTAGTTGAGTGCGGCTCATACGAAAAATCTCTGTCCATAAGGTCGATAAAAAGATTGGATCGAAGTCGGAGACAGTGGTTCACGGTAAATCGTGCAGCTTGACCGTCTCCTTGATAAATATTTCTGCCAAGGACGCAGCAGAGTAGGGATGTCGAAGTGGAATAAAGTGGACATACTGAGGTGGTCGACAATCGCCCATATGGCAGAATAGCCTGCTGACAGTGGAAGACCGTCAATAAAATCCATCAAAATATCCTCCCAAATTGAAGTTGTGATTGGTAACAGCTGCAAGAGGCCCGCAGGTGTTGAATGTTCCACTTTGACCTTTTGACAAATGTCACAAGAGGCGACAAACCATTTGACATCGGGAAAGAGATGCGACCAAAAGAAAGACAGTGCAATGCGCCTTTAGGTACGCAGACTCGCAGAGCACCTTCATGACCACCCATCAGAGAGTAATGAACCTCACCCACTATATCTGCGCGTATACTGCCTGTCGCTGGAACAAAAATTTTGCCCTTAAAGCATAGTAGTCCATCCACCACAGAATACCGGCTATCTGTCCCGGCTAGCAAGCGAGCATGGTGTAGTCGTTTATTTTCATCATTGTTCGTGGCCATGGCTGCCCGAATGCGATCCCCGATTAGTGAATTAGCCCCGAGTGGTTTTTTAGCTGCCTCTAGGTCGAATCGACAGTGCGACTGTTGTTATCGGTGCCCTTCCAGCAAGCCATAGTGAAATTAACTTCACCAGCTAGCGTTGTTGCTGAGGAGTCAATAGACGCTGGTCGGTTAGGAATTTAAGAGAGTGATGATTAGTCAGGATTGTAAAGCGGCGACTGAGTAAATAATGTATCCAATGTTGGACCACTGCGAGCAACTCCTTGTCGTACGTCGAGTACCCCTGCTGGCCCCCCTTGAGAGGCTTACTGAAATATGCTATGGGGCGTTGGCGTTGTTGGAGAATCGCGTCGATTCCTTCAGCACATGCATCGCATTCCACCGTAAACTCCTCGGCAAAGTCTGGAAGCATCAATACCGGTGCGGACACCAATGCGGCCTTGAGTTTTTGGAATGTTGTTTGTGCTTCCGCTGGCCGCGCAAAGTTACCGAGTTTGAGCAAATCGGTTAATGGCCTAGCAATGATCCCATAATGATGAATAAAACGCCGATAGTAACTTTGCAATCCAAGGAACCCCTCAGTTGTTGCACTGTCATTGGTGGCGGCCAAGAGTCGACTGCATGGAGCTTCTCCAGATCAGCCAACAGGCCCTCGCCATCAATGATATGCCCAAGGTAGCCTAACGAACTGGAGCCAAAAATACATTTAGATAACTTAAAGTACAAGGTGTTGCTGGCAAGTACCTCAAAAGTAAGCCGCAGGTGTTGAAGGTGACCAATACAAAGCGGCGCAGAAAGGGCATAAAAAGGTCGTTCGTGAGACTCTGAAACCTAGCCGGGGCGTTGGTCAATCCGAAGGGCATAATCACGAATTCAAAGTGTCTGTCGTGTGTTTGGAACACCATCTTATGGATGTCCTCCTCCGCCATGTGGATTTGGTGGTAGCCCGAGTGCAAGTTAAGCTTGTAAAAAATTTTGGCTCCATGTAACTCGTCCAACAACTCATCAATAGCCAATATGGGAAATTTGCTTAATTTTGACAGTGGCAACAATCAATGCATGGTAATCGATGCAAAAGTGCCAACTGTCGTCCTTCTTCTTGACCATTAGCACCGGCAAGGTAAAGACACTTGTGCTTGGTCGAATGACACCACTCACAAGCATCTCACGTACTTGAGCCTTGATCTCATTTTTTTGTGCGTGCAGGTAACGGTATGGATGCACGCCTATATGCTGGCTGCCAGGTACTAGTGTGATACGATGGTCGTCTACTTGTCGCGGAGGTAAAGTAGTCTGTACCTGAAAAAGATGAGTAAAATCCTCAAGAAGAGGGGTCAGTTCAGCCGGGGGTGCCTGCTTAGCATAACCCGTTGCTGAAATAAGTTCGGCCCATAAGAAGTAAGTCAATTCACCCTCTATCAGGGAGAATGACTTAAAATATGCCAAGAGATGCGACTACGCTTCGAGTCCTATTCGCCACTCCACCGGCGAACCGTTATGCACAAATCCGAAAGTAGAGTTGTGAAAATTCCACCTGATGGGGTTCCCAAGCCATAGAACCATAGAATGCCTAGCACTACATCAGCCCTTGAATTGGTAAAATATAAAAATCTGCCGCTATTGTGGTACCTTGAATAGTAAGAGGGACCTATTTGCAAATTGAGGAACAAAAGAGAAAATCCCCGTTTCTGACCATCACTTTAAAACCAGTTGTTTGTTCAATAGGCAAGCCCAACAGAAAAACCAACTTTCAACACAAAATTGTGTGTGTTCCCCAAATCCAGTAAAACTATAACAAAGGTAGAGTGCAGTGTACCCGTTAATTTCATTCTGCGCGGCGCCATGGAAGAGTCTGTGAGTGCATGCATGCAGGCTGATGACGGAGACGTCGAACTGGTCGTCGTCCTCTAATAAAGTAAGGCTAGCGGAGTCAGAACTTGGCTCCTCGACCAGGTACAACTGAAAACGTTTGCACTGATGGCCGGGGGAAACTTCTCATCACAGTTAAATCATAGTCCCTTTGCGCGCCGGTTGTCCATCTCCTCGTGCATGAGGGTGTGCATGGGACGTGGTGTCCCTCCAAAAGCCGGCTGGCCTGTGGTGTTGGTGTACTTGGGGGGGCGGTTGCTACGTTGCGCGACACGCTTGTAGTGGCTTGAGATGGAGTCCGACGAACAAGCCACGAATTTTTCCGTAGCGCTTGTAATTTCTCCTCCTCAAGGAGAGCCGAGGACTTGGGCTCGGCAAGCAACTGAGGCCGAAAGGATTTCACCTCAGCCTGAATATCTCTGTGCAGGCCGCTGATGAAGCATCCGACTCAAGCACAGATAGAATACCCTTGCACCCAATTGCAGAGCCTCTCAAATTCGGCGATGTACTCACGGACCGTTGTCTTCTGACAAAGTTTGGAAAGGGCGCCATGAAAGTCATCAAATTTGCTGGGCTCAAAACGCACATAAAATGCCCGTGTAAATTCCTCCCAAGAGAGGGACTCGTAATCTGCGCTCAAACTGGCATACCACTGCCAGGCCTCGCCATCAAGATAGCAGTTAGCGTGGGTGACCTTTCTGTGCTCTTCCACCTCATGGTATGCAAAAAGTTGTTCGACTTTGGTTATCCACATAGTGGGGTCCTCATAGGCGACGTATCGAGGGCAATCTAATCGCAAAGTTTACTTAAAAGAGCGATTTGGAGAAGAGGCTCAGTGTCGTTGTTTGGGCAGGTTGTTGAAATTGTCGACAGGTGTGAGGCTACGACGATCGGACGGCCGATTGGGTGACTTGTGCCTGCGTCTGTCTCATTGCGGCTCCTGGTGATCTTGCGTTAGTGCTGCGAGTTGATGCACAATCAGGTTCTGGCTAGCTGCGATGTCATTCATGGACCATCGCAGTGTCCAGATCAATCTCCATTGTTTCCATGAGAGTTTCAATGGAAGTTGAGTCTGTCGGTGTCAAAATCCCTTTTTCCGAGGAAGTAAGGTTCGACCTCGATTACTGCCCAGAATCGTCTCTTTGTTGCGTGCCAGGAAGTTTGTGAGATGGAGATGGGTCGCCCATCATGACAGCGAAAACTGACACTTGGGCGTAGAGAGGGTGAAAAGTGTTGTGCCTGAATTTCAGGAGAAGAAAGATTTTCTAGAGGAGAAAGGTGAAGAGAAAGAATTTATGGAGGAGGGTGGTGAGGCGGCAGATTCGAAGGGCGGAGCCGGTGGCCGCTGCGAAGTTCCAGGATTACATTTGGCAAACAAGTCTGTGAACACCCTGGGCTGCAATTTTAAGGTAGAAAAATAAAAATTCTCCCATGTTGAAACCAGCTTTGATGCCATTGTTACATCCTCAATTGGCTGTATATGAATTCTGGATTAATTCCGATGTTGCTATAGGATGATTAGGGTCGGGTCTAGTGCGACCCAAATAAGGGAACGAGAGTAAACCGCGAGGAAGAAGGAGAGGAGAAGTGTGTGTGTGTGTGTGCGCGCGAGAGAGAGAGAGAGAGGGAAAGAGAAAAGGAGGATCTTTGGCTTAGTCTGTTCTAACCCTAAGTAAGGTTGAACTTCTATTTATAATAAAGTTGGTCACAAATTACAAAAGTACCCTTTATTCATAGTAGGGTGCGTGTACTAAGTCAAAAATAAGAGAACAATAGTAGTAAAGCAAGTAAATGATAACTAAGGATTGTATCAAATTATAGTGGGAGGTATAGGAAGGATTGGAATTAGGTGTGCGGTTGATGAAAATGAGGTTTTTGGAGTGGAAAGAAGGGCAGGTTGGGAGTATGGAAAAACCGTCTCATCAGAGACCACAATGTGATTGGCATATACTTTATTAATATCCTTTGTAATTCGGATGATAACCTAGAAAAACACATGCAATCAACCTATCTTCAAGTTTGTGAGCTGAGTAAAGTTGAAGATGCGGGTAATATATAGAAACAGGCAAACACTCAAAACGAAGAATAATCTGGCGATTTACTAGCAAGAACGTGAAACGGACTTTTGAAATGAAGGATTGGGGTGGGGCGACGATTGATAATGTAAACCGATGTACCAAACGCAGAGTCCCAGTGGGATTTGGACATTGAAGCTTGCGCAAGTAGTGTCATGCTCGTCCCCACTATGTGACGATGCTTCCTTTCAACTAAGCCATTTTGTTGTGGTGTGTAGGGGCAGGAGACATTGTAGTGGATACCTGTGTTGGACAAGAGTTACTGAAATTTCTTACTCATGAACTCAGTGCCACCATCTGACTAAAAAACTTTAATCTTAGCAAAAAATTAATTTTCAACTAGGATTTGAAATTTGGCAAAAATAGATGGAACTTTGGCTTTAAACGATAACAAGAACAACTAGGTGAACCGTGAATACTGATCGACAAAAGAGATATAATAACGGTATCCATTGATAGAGGTGATGGGGCAAAACCCCCAAATATCTATCAAAATCATGTGCAACTTTGATGGTGAGAACGTTTGAGAGGGGGAGAAAAGAAGAATAGTGGACCTAATGATACGACAAGCATGACATGTATTATTATTAGAATCCGAAACTACAATATTAAGATTGCAAAAAATATGATGCATGACAGAAGCACCGGGGTGCCCTAACTGACGATGCTAGAAAGAGAAATAAGTCAAAGAAGACAATAAGCAACTTGGAGAAGTATTGTGGTCGACAATATAGAGATCATTCCTATTCTATTCCTTGAATAGAAGTTTCCCTGTATTGGCTTGTTGTATTAAAAAACCAATTAGAATCAAGAATAACATGACAATTATGATCAGAGGTAAGTTTTGAAATAGATCATCTATATATATATATTATAGGAATGGGGGTTGAGTAAAAATAGGAACAAAAAAGCTGATGTGGCTTTTTCTGCAAGGAGAAAAAACCATGAAAATTTTTAAGGGAGAAAAAACAAATGTTAGCCAACTATAGATACAGAAGATGGATCTGGCAACCGTCCGAGAAAATGGAAGTGGGATCAGAATTATGGAGAAGTGGAAGAGGAGAAGGTGGAAGAGGGATACGAGGGATTTTCCTGACTATTTTTAGGGAAAAAGTGCTATATTAATCTAACTCCTCCCAGGGATTTCATATATGCTCAAAGATTCAGATTATTTCAGGTGAGTACTCCATCTACTCTCTTTTAGTTTCTGCTTTTATTTTAGTCATTCTTCGTCTTCTCCTTCGTTTTCTCTATTCTTCCTCCCTCTTTCTTGCATGCCCCTTCTACTCCTCGGCAACTCATGACCCCCTTCGGTGAAGCCGCGAGCCTCTGATTACGTGTGACAGTGCTATTGCTAGAAAAACTGAGTTGATCCCTCCTCTCAGCCCATCATGATAGCGAAAACTGACACTTGGGCGTAGAGAGGGTGAAAAGTGTCGTGCCTGAATTTCAGGAGAAGAAAGATTTTCTAGAGGAGAAAGGTGAAGAGAAAGAATTTATGGAGTAGGGTGGTGAGGCGGCAGATGCGAAGGGCGGAGCCGGTGGCTGCTGCGAAGTTCCAGGATTACATTTGGCCAACAGGTAGCCCACAAAAGAAAAAAAAAAGAAAAAGGGACATGGTTGAGAATTATATTTAGTTATTCATTTAATATATTGAAATTCCTTTATTTATCTTTTTCCTGTACAAAAAGTTATATAATTATTTAATTTTAAATTTTTCTTCATATGTACGTTCATGACAGTTCAAAATTATTCAATTTGTCTTACCTCAATATATAGATTAATAATATTTTACTTAGAAAAAGGTTTTATTAGATAATAATAATAGATAATCATGTTAATAGTTATATTGTATTTTATTTAATTATTTAATATTGTTAATTATCATTGATATATATTAATTTATCTTATCTAATAATAGATAATCATGTTAATAATTATACTATATTTTACATTTAATTATTTTTATTTGATTATTTAAGATTAGGAAATTTACTTGATATATTTTAGTTAAAATTTATATGGTAAATATTATTATGCTTTAAAAGATAAATTTTTGTACATTGCTTCATTTAATAAGCATATTAATAATTTTATTAATAAAAATAATCATATTTAAAGCAAAATCAACAGGAACAGAATGTCAACAACCAATTGGGTATATATTTTTACTTGGTAAAATATTATTTATTGCTTTTATCTAATATACTTATATTTTAATAACATATTTTTTGTACATATAGTAGAAGAAGAAGACCATCGTTTACTGACTCACTTATTAGAAGTAATTGAAAATAACACAAAGTGAGCTGAAATACTATAGTTGTATTTATGGTATAATTTATATTACATCATACTAGATAAATTTTACCTTTTTTTGCAGTGGAGAAGTAATTGCACAAACGGACTAGAAGATAAGAGATCAAATATAAACCAACTGAAAAATTAAAACATGATTATCCAACAACAATTAATTGAATATCACTTACTGATATCCAAGCTGCAGCGAAATAATCAATAAATAATCAATTGTTCAAATGAAAAGGAAAGCGAAACAGATGATTATAATGAGCTACACATACTACATTTGTCTAACGCTTAGCTTTTCATTAATAGTAAACTGTGAAATTTGTTTTAATTTCTTTTATGTTTCACTTTAGAATAACATATTAAAATATATAGGTTAGAGTATATAGATCAAATATGTATATTTTGAAATAACCTATATATTTTGTCATAAAAGTATATAAATTGTCTTTAATATTTTATTATTATTTTTTCATTTTTTTTTAATAATTTTAAAAAAATACATTCCCCTTAAAATGTGTGAGATAATTTTCTTTATTAAATTTAATTTTACATAATCAATTACAAATTAAACTATTTTATTTTTTGGAAAATTTTTATTTAAAATAAGATGCTCAAAATTAAATTTTTAAAAAATATTATTGGTAACCAAATGCTTTTAAAATAATAAACATATACTTTTATATAAAAAATATATTAAACCAAAATATTTTTTTTTAATTTTAGGCACGGGCTTCTCTGCTAGTATGTATATTATAGGAATGGCGGTCAGTGAAAATAGGGAGAAAAAAGCTGAAGTGGCTTCTTCCATCGACCACATTCTTTTTTAAAATTCTATTTTTTTTTTTTCAAAACATGCTTTAACAAACCCAATTTCTTTCTCAGTAAAGCTCATACTCCTCATCTACTGACAAATTCAGAGTGCTTCAGCCTTCAGGTGAGTTATTGTAACAGCCTTTAGGTGAGTCACTGCAGCAGCCTTTTTCTTACTCCGTCTTCCTTCTTCTTCCTCCGTCTTTCCTCTTCTTCCTTCGGCTTTCCTCTTCTTCTTCTTCGCTCTTCCCTCTTTTTCCTCCCTGGTCCTCTTATTCCTCCTTCCCTCTTAGCTCTTCTTTCTCCCAGGTCCCTCTTTTTCCTTCCTCTTTTATTTTCCTCTTTTTCCTCCTCTTTTATCTTCCTCTTTTTCCTTCCTGCTTCAAGGTCTAGACAAAAAAATTCTTTAATGGTGGCCTCCTACAGATCCTCCCAATTCTAATTTTGCTTTTTTTCTTTATCCGATATAAAAGGAACTAGAATCCCGAGTAACTTTTATTTTTTTTTTTTTCATGTTTTTCATATATAAAAGGACAAAAAACCTTACCTTTTATTCTCCAATCAATTCGGGTAACTTTTTTTTTTTTTTTTTTTTTTTTTTTTTATATATATAAAAGGAACATAATCCTTACCTTTTATTCTCCATTCAATTTATTGTTTCTCTATTTAATGCGAAGCCAATACAAATATTTCTTTTTGTTTTTTAGGTATTAAAGGAAAAGAAGTCGGCAACTCATTCTGACAAGTGATTTTGTATTTAATTTTTTGTACATTCGTTATTTATTTATTTAAGAAATTAAATGTCTCATCTCAACTATTTATTTATATGTCTGATCAGTTAATTATATTTCTATTTACTTGATAAGTACATTATTTATTTATTTATTTAAGAAATTATTATAACATGTCATTATTCATTATTAACTCCAAAAAGATAATATTATTAGATAAACATTAATAATAGATAAGCATACTAATAATAGGCTTTATTTTTTATGGTGCATTTTTTAAATTATTGTTATTTAAATTTTGAATTTTAATTGATATGTAGTGTATTTTATTGTTATTGTGTAAATAAGAAAAGGTTTTCATTTAAATATGTATTTTTTAAATTATTATTATTATTTCTAATTGATATGTTTCCTGTTTTATTTATTTATTTATTTGATACGTGTTATGTAATTAATTGATGTAGAAGTTAATAATATATAAGCATACTAATAATAGGTTTTCTTTATATTTTGTATTTCTTAAACTATTGTTATTTCAACTTTTGAATTTTAATGGACATGTACGTGTATTTTATTGTTATTGTGTAAATAAGAAAAGTTTTTCTTTTAAATATGTATTTTTTTAAATTATTTTTATTATTTCTAATTTTGAGCATACAAATTTTTTTATGATGAATTTTTAATTTTATTGTTATTTCAACTTTTATTTATTTATTTAATAAATTATTATAACATGTGGTTATTCTTTATTAACTCCGAAAATATAATATTGATAGATACTAATAATAGATGTTAATAATAGATAGCATACTAATATTAGTTTTTTCTTTTTATGGTGAATTTTTAATTTATTGTTATTTCAAATTTTGAATTTTAATTGATATGTATCGTGTTTTTAAATTATTATTAAAATTTTGACTTTTAGATAGTGGGTCTTTATCTTAAACTAAGATTAGGTTTTCTTTTTATGTTTCATATTTTAAATTAGTGTTATTTCAACTTTTAAATTCCAATTGATATGAACGTGTATTTTATTGTAATTGAGCATGGTTTGGTTGGAGATGATCAATTTACTCCAATGAGGGAGGGTAGCTAAAGATAGAAGGGATTAAGTAGGCAGATTCCAATTATTAAATAGTATTAATATTTTTTAAAAGAAATTAGTTATTGCATATATCATGTTACCAAATTCATCTCGGGGCTTTAAGTATAAATTATATTTAACATATTTATATTTAAGACACAACACTTTACAATGTTTATTTTTTGAGAGGAATGATCAGTATATAAAGAACAAATAAAGAGAATATATTTCCAAGGTAAAAAAATATAAATATCTAAAGTTATAGAAATTACACTTAGTGATATGAATTGAACAAATTCATTTAATATACCTTCCAATTAATAAAGGGCATATTTGTTAGCTACATAAACAGGTACATTTGAAACATTTATATATTAGTTAAAACTTAGTCTCATCAATATAAAGGATTATTAATAAAATGTAAACAATATCATATATTTAATAAATTCTTTTATTTATCTTTTTCATTTACATTTAGATAAATATTTTTTTTTCTTATTATTATCAAACATTTTAACTATCTTTATTATTTAATATTATATTTTTTATATTATTTTTATTTCCTTTAGTCTTGATTTTAATTATCAAGCACCAACAATAACAAATTTGATTGTAGTTATTAAATTTATTGTACACTATTAGTAAAAACTAAACCCTAATATTTTTTTACAAATAATAATGAAAATAATTAAATTTAAATTATATATTATTAAAAATTTATTTTATTAATTATTATCCAAATAAATAGCTTCTTATATTTTTAAATATATTAATAAAAAAATAATCATAATTTTGATTTTTTTCTTGTGGGGCCTATCATTTAGACTGAGTTGGGCCAATCACTGGGACTAGGTTGGGCCTATCACTGGGACTAGGTTGGGCCTATAGTGGGGTCAGGTGGAGTTGTCATTGGGGCCGGGTAGAGCTGTTAGTAAGGTTGGGTTGAGATTATTAGTGCGGCTAGGTCGGGCGTGTCAGTGGAGTTGAGGTCAGGCGTGTTAATGGGGTCGAGCCGGGCCTCTTAATGGGGCACGGTCAAACCTGTCAGTGGGGTTGAGTTAGGCTTATTAGTGGGGCCCAGACATACATGTCAACGGGTCGGGTCGGGCCTATCACTGGGACTGGGTCGTATCTTAGTGGGACCGGGCCGGGCATGGTAGGTTACATATTGGGTGGGTATAGGATATTACGACAAGTTAATAGGATACTGGGCCCAATTAATTGGGACTTATTTGGGGTTAAAAATTATGGATAATGATCATTATTAAAATTTTCATCCAAACTAATGGAATCTATATAAAAAGGATTATTTATAAAACTTTTTAGCAGAATTTATTTAGTAAAATTTATATTAATTAGAATAATATTTTTTAATATAACAATGCTAGATAAATTTTTGAGAACCTATATTTAATGAAATAATTGAAAAAGTAAAAACTAATATCAATTTCCTACATATAATGAAGAAAATGACCAATTATTCAAATGAAAAGTAAATCAAAACATAAGGTTGGAATAACCTACAAATTTTATTAACAAAATAAATTTTTTAATATTTTAATATTTTATTTTTATATCCTTTGTGCTAATTTTAAAAGATCATTCTCATTTAAAAATTTAGGACATTCCTTATTAAATTTAATTTTTCTTAATCAATTAAAAATAAATCTATTTTTGGAAATATTTATTTTAAATAATAAATTTTAAAAACTATTTAATAAAGTTATGTACTAATAAACATGTGCTTTCAAATAATAAGTTAGATATTTTTATATTTTTTAACATTTTATGCTTTCTTTATTTTTTTTCGTGCGTAGCACGGGCTTTTTGCTAGTAGATTATTAAAGGAAGAGGGAACGGAAAAAATCGTTGAAGTGGTAAAAAAGGTATAAGATTGAGTGTACCAATGGCTAAAATAGGTAAACAGGATCAGTTAGCAAGCATAACTTGGTCTGGTCTGTCAATCAGTAGTGAAGCGTCCGAGGAGATGTGGTGTGATGCCCTGGAATCAATGTACCCTGCCGAAGCAGTGGAATTGTTCAACTGCGCCGAGCAAGCTTCTAGAGGAGCAGGCGACTAATAGCTTAGGTAGAATCGATTGTGGCATTGAATGGCAGTATGACCTCTTCAATTACAAATCTGACATAAGTGACGGTTGGAGGAATCTCCTTGATCTTTCTAGTGATGGCCGAAACCACGACTACCATTATGTCCATGACCTCTCGACTGGCGGTCATGGCCACCGCGATCACCTCCGCGGGTGCCTCATGCGGCAACATTGAGAGTAGGTCTGGAGGAAGTATCCAAAGTCTGTGTTTGTGCTACCAACTGGATACGATGTTCCTGTGTTAACAATAGGCTTGTGAGAGTGTCAAAGCTTACTAGATCAACTTGTCCAGTTACCGTTTAAGCAAACCGTTCAAAATCAGCTCCGAGCCCGTTAACTACATAGTGTGTCACAGTCTGGTCGTTGAGGGGATGTCCGGCAGCCCAAAAATCAACAACTATTACTTTGACGTGATCCAAATAGGATCCCATGGAAAAAGAACCTTTGTTCAGGGTCTGTAAGGTGAATCGAAGGTGGTTCAATCAAGCTTGAGAAGTGCAGGCATAAGGCCATTGGAGCTTGAGCCACATCACCGAGGCGCTAGTGAGACCAATTGTTTGTCTGACTGCCGCATTGGACAGTGTTGCGAAGATCCAACTCTGGATCGTTTAGTCGAGGGCGTACCATTGGATGTATTTTGGTGTAACTGTAGAAGAGTCAACAATAGAGTATTGGTGTGGTGATTGTATTAAACCATTAACGAATCCCATGAGGGATTGACTATTGAATACCGAAAGGAATTGCTGGCGCCACAGTAAGTAATTGTCTCGATCAAACTTTGATCGAGACATGATGTGTGATGTTATTCATAGTTACACAAAATTGGCCTAAAGTCTGGCCGAGGTCAAATACAACATCCCGACTTGGAGTTTGCGAGTGGCCAAGGAGGGAAGCTGTAGGGTGGTGGATGATTGAGAGGAACTTTCGTTGGCCATTATAGAGGAGGGTAAAAAACAAGATGAAGAACGGAAAGAAGGGTGCTAGAGTTTCAATCAAATTAGGGTTTTACGTGGAATCGGGAGTTTGACCTAATACTATGTAAATGTTTAATTTCAATTGTATTTGATTTAGTTATACAATGACACATATATACACTTGGTGAGTGTTTGTTTTTAGTTAGATAAGAAAAGTTTACAGAGTAAAATCAAATAAAATTATGATTACTGTTGGATAAAATTACGAAATCAATAATTGATTAGGAGTCTAATATGACTGTACGATCTTAATATACTTGGTGTACAACTCTTTTTGTAACTTTGAGTGTATCATTAGGTGATACTTTTTGTCTAACACCCTAGGCGAAAAAAGAAAAATGATAATTTATGTAAATTCAGAAGACTGCTTTTAAGATATAAGTGCCTTCAATGAAAAAGCACTAATTTGACAGAAAACTAGGCAGGGCTCGGCCCTCGGCCCTCGGCCACTTAGAACACCGGTTTTATCAAGTGCCTGCATGATTCCACCACAAACGGGATGAATGTAATATATTTCATTATAAATGTGATTTTTTTATGGTATTTTTATCCGTTCATACGCTTCAACGTGGCACATTAAGGGTGCAGTGGATCCGAACCCAATAAGAACTGTTATTCTAGGATTTTATATATTGATGACTGCGTATATTTTTGTAAGCAATATATATATATATATGTATGCACCAAAATGTGCATGGCCCAAATTCAACAGGTCCAGGAGTCCATCGACCTAGCAAACAAAGTTCGTGGACAGGCCTCGACAATTCTCGAAGTAATCCGACGTAGCCCATCGCCAGGATCCCGTCTCGTCGCATTATCAACACAGTGAGTCATCTTACAGCCAACAACGACTCAGTGAGTCATCGTCTAGTCAGCAACGACTCGATGAGTCGTCGCCACGTCAGCATGAGTCAGCATACAATCAGCTACATCAAACGTGAGGATAAAAACCTAGAAAAAGGGGCACGATCCTCATTCAAGGGATCTCAACAGAGGAGCTCCTGGTCCTCCTCCCATCAACTCCCTCAGCAGAAAGGGGATCGTGATCCCCTTTCCCAGGCAAAATCTCTCAACAACTACACGCAGACAGGCTACAAAAGGCCAGAAGTTCCCTGTTCCAGGGGTTGGAGAAATCACATTCGAAAGACTCCCTTAACATCAGTGCAGAAGCTCTCTCATTCCCAAACCGAAGGTCCAAAACTCCCTTCACCGAGAAGAGTTTCTCACGCACAGAGGTTCTTTCATCGCAAAGAAGTTCAACATTTGCAGTTCATCGCTCTACAGCTCGACCAGAAGCAATTCTACACCGTCGCCGGCATCGTCACAAGTCGAAATACACGGAACACAAATACTTCCGTCCGTCCGACAACAGCCACACCAGATCGCGGTAATGCGTTCGTTTTTACGAACTTCGAAGTCTCGACGCGACCCTCGCGAGGAGCCAAAACTTCACCAAATTCACACGGAGATCGAATCGGAGGAAGCTTAGGAGAGTGAACTCGCATTCCTTGATATTTACAACACACCCTGTAACAAATTTATTCTAAAGTAATTGAAAGCTTCTCTCGGTCGCGCCTCTTCGTGGACCGGCGGATTTTCGGTGAAACAGATTTGGCAAGCCCGGTGGGACATTTCCTACCTCTCATCTCCTTCTCCGTCCAACAAAAAAAAAAAATCCCGAACCTCAGCCATGGCCAGCAACGCCAACAACGGCAACAACAACAACAACAACAATAGGGGTAAGCAAACTGCCTCCTCGAGCTCTGGTCACCCGCTCCCTGCAGCTACCGCAAGCTCAATCGCCGGAGCTCGCGGACCATCTGCCGACCTCCGCGCTCCTACCTCTCCACCACTGGCCATTCGCCCAATTACAAGGGCCTTGGCCAGGAGTTTGTCCACTGGAGAGGCTCCTTTAATGCTAGATGTGCGCCGTCCGAGTGCAGTCTACCAACCACAGGCTACTGCGGCCTCTACCAAAACGGTCGTCGCACCGGTCAGAATAATCCCTGCAGCAAATAGGCTGACCTACCTGCCCGTGACACCACACCACCGGCGCACAGTCCGGTGGTCAGTCCAACCCAGTCGCCACCATTGCAAAGGAGCTCCGTCGTCTCTGCTTTGGTGCAGCGGTACGAACAACAGGGAGGCACAAACTCCTCCTCCGCGGCTAGAATAAATTCGCCATCGGCCTCTTCCGTACACAGAGCGACGGCCGAAGACAAATCTCCAATCGTGACCATCTCTCACGATCTCTTAGCCGCGCTTACTTCAGCAGCCGGCTCACCACCCATTCGTTCGCCTCGTCAACAGACACCGGCGACCTCCCCGGTTGCGCTATCACCCATTCCGCATAGCCGCATCTCATCGGGGGCTGTCTCCGCAACCTAGTCACCCACAAATTCTCCACACCCAAAAACACCGACGACCGTCTCCCCAATGCAGTTACCGGAAAAATATTCTCCACTTCGATTTGCGTCAGGAACAACTCCGTCGACGTCGACCGTCAAAATGGCCGCAATGACGACGTCGGTCAGAACAATCGAAGAGCAACTTGCTGAAATGTAAGCTGCATTTAAAGAACAGAGTGAACAACTGCGCATCAAAGACGCGCAACTCGCAGCTCGCGATCTCCAGATCACAAGGATGATGGAGCGGCTCGAAATGGGCGCGGCCGCGAACAGCACCGGCGTTTCGCAAGAGGTCGACCGAAACCGGGCGACTACTAGTGACTCCGCCAAACCATCGCGAGAGGATCCTGCCTCTGACGACGTGATGCAGCCCATCGTGCCGACGGCCATCCACAGAGGTCGAATTGAAGCAGTGCCGGCTGCCCTCACCTTAGACGCGGTGACTGAACTCATCAACCGTGCCATGCGAAACAGCTCCGGCGAAAGCAAGTCGGTGGCCTATCGAAAAGCCCATTAACGCAGAGGATACAAAACATCCCAATGCCGCTCGACTACCATCCTCCGAAATTCCAACAGTTCAATGGCGACGGGCACCCCAAGCAACATGTCGCCCATTTCATTGAAACATGCAACAACGCCGGCACGCACGGGCGACGCGGCTGGTCAAGCAGTTCGGCCGGTCGTTGAAGGGAAATGCCTTCGACCGGTACATCGAGCTGCCCTGTGAGTCAATTGACAGCTGGGAACAACCGGAGCGAGAATTCCTCAGCCGATTTTATAGCACTCGGCGACCGTCACTCTAGTCGAGATCGCCAATCTGAACAAAAAAAGAAAGGCTAAAAGGTCGTCGACTACATCAACCGGTGGAGGAACCTGAGCCTCAACCGCAAAGAAAGCTCAAACTTGTCTGGTCGGGCCGAAATCGAAATGTGCTCGCGAGGGATGCAATGGGAGCTCCTGCGCTACATTCGAAGTCGGAGGCCAACTGACTTTCAAGAGCTCGCGACTGAGGCTCACAACATGGAGAACCTCATGGAGGAGCGAGGGAAAGAAGTTACGTCATTTGCCAATCCTCGCGAGAAAGGAGAGGCAGTCGCGACCGCGCCCAAAGAAATGAAAGAGAAATCAAAATCCTCTTTCGCGACAAATACGGTCGAACCAATCAAAGTCGAGAGCAAGGTAAAAACATAATCCGCTCCACAGCCTCCCGCTCGGAGCACTTATTGGAAACCGTCGCTGGAGGAGAGGCAAGCAAAGACCTACCCCTTCATCGACGCCGACGTTCCTCTCATGCTCGAGCAACTGCTCGAGAACAACTTGATTAAGTTGCCGGACATCAAAAGACTCAGCGACCTTGCGAAATCAAAGGACCAAAACTTCTGCAAATATCACTGCCTGCTTGGTCACTCGACCGAGCAATGTTTCTCTTTAAAGGATCGAATCATGAATCTTGCGGCGCAAGGTCGCATTGCGATCGACGGAGCAGAAGGAGCAGCGTCGGCAAACATTGTCTCCATTCAAGCCGAGCCAAACCGGCGAACTCGGCCAAACAAACAACAAGTCGCAAGGAAGGAGTACCGTCCAAAATCCGGTCCTTCCAACCGACCGCACAATCACAGACGACCACCGGCTAAGGTCGCACCAAAACCGGCACCCCGCGAAGAAGCTGCAGCCGACGCAGAGGGGTGGATCCTGGTCACCTAGAGAAAGAAGCCTATTCGAGAAATCGAACCGGCACTGGCAAATATCAGAACCAAGGCGAAGCGGCCAAACAAAAAAGTCGCGAAGCGCCAAAAGAAAACTCCCAGGACCAACGTCCAGGGGGCAAACAAGAAGAAGAGGAAACCCGTCACTTTGGCGGAGTTCTTCCCCAAGGAGTTTTTCACGCCTCCAGCAATGGTGTCAACCTGTTCGATAGCTCCTCCCGAACCAGCAGCAGCCAAAGACAAAGGCAAACGACCGGTCGTCGAATGCGACGACCTCGAGACGTCATTGAAGCAAATCTCATCACTCAACAAGATAGAAGACGATTTCGACTTGGCCATTCGGTCAAGACAAGCCTTAATTCAAGTCCTCGACAAACTAGAGGAACTCCAAGCCGAAGTCGAGAGGCTGCTCATGAGAAAGCATGACTTGCCGAAGGTTGGGTTAACTCCACCCTACCGAAAGGAGGAAGAAGATGCACAATCCTCTCCGCAGGCGGTAAAGTCAGAAGAGGCACTCGTCGTCTCCTGCCCATCGCGCATTGTGTTCCGAGAGAAGGATGCACAACTCGGGGCAAGAAACCATAATCGGTCGTTGTTTGTCTCGAAAGAGGCCTCGGCTACACGCGAGAAAGACGACTTGGTGCTAGCAGTCAGACGACCAATGCTCTTTATGAGCAAAATCGAGGGCAAGGTCGCACCGAAATGGGAAGGGTCGTACGTAGTGCAGGAAGCCTATACCAATGGCGCGTACAACTCGTAACATCAAACGGCTCGAAGCTGCCGACAATGAATAAAAAGGAGCCAATATTTCTCATTACAAAATGGGAATAATGCGAACCTTGCAACAAAAGGGGAGAGGCTACAAAAAAAAAAAAAAAAAAAAGAGCTACTTTAGAGTTGTGGGAGCTCAAGGTGGCCATCCATAGCTGCAGCCAAATCAGCCGAAGTCTCGACAGTTCCCTCGTCCCCCTTCTTCATCGAAGATGGGGCGAAGCAAACTGAAACCAACCGAGCTTGGTCGCGGTTTCCTCTTAAAATGCCTCGGCCTCGCAGCTCTAGTCCTAGTCTCGCTGGTTCGAAGCCGGAAGCAGGGCGAAGTCGTCCATCTGCTCCAATCGATCCGTTGAGTGGAGTCGAAATTCTGCAGCGGTACCCTTTTTTTGGCAGCGGCCGAAGAGGCAGAAATGCCGCGAACAGCGCAGCCGACGCTGCTGGAAGTTGCGCAGAGGCGAAGGGTTCTCCGTCGCGTCGCCATCACCCCAACACTGCCCGCGAACCACCGTCGCCGGAAGAGAAAATTGGGACCCGCGCAGGCTCGCCAAGCGTCGCCGCCGGAGAAGACGACCGGAAGCCGATGACAAAAATCGCGACTTCCGCTTCTGCGCCCAAAAAAAAAAAAAAGCAAACAGAGAAAAAAAAAAAAAAGGAAGAGCTTGCGCCAATTGCCGCGGACGAAGCTCACATGGGACAAAGCCCCTCGGTTGCACCTGCCGCGTTTAGAGGAATCACCGGAGCTCAAAGAGGCAAGGGAGTGTTGCCGCTGAAAAGTGATGAAAATCGCGCGATGAAGTCGCGAACAATCGCCGACCTGCAGCCAAAGACGACGCAGGGACAGCCAGCCTTCGTCGCGATACACCTGAGATGAAGAATAGAAAACAAAACGAAGAGAAGAAATGGAGAGACGAAAAAAAAAAATAGAGAAAGAAATTGAGCTCGAATAGAAAAATCGGACCACAAGAGACTCCGTCAGCGTCGTCCGCCGGAGAAGACGAACGGAAGCCGCGATAACAAAAATCGCGACTTCGCTATACATAAGGCCCACCATCGCGTTCAAAAAAAAAAAAAAAAAAAAAAGAGAAGAGATAAGAAGAAGGGGAGAGCATTTCTCTGTTTCTTGGATCTTTGTTCTCACGGTTTCTCTACTCATCGGAAAAGTAGCCCCTAACCCGATCACCCTTCGAAGCTTCGCGACCAGCCAAACTACTGGCCGCGACCAAAACATGTGCCCGACGACCGAGCTGAGCACCCTTCGAAGGTCCGCGACCAGCCAACTGCTGGCCGTAATCAAAACCACTGCCCGGCAACCGAGCCGAGCACAATTCAAAGCTTCACGACCAGCAACAAAGCCAGTCGCGACCAAAACAAGTGTCCGGCGAGCGAGCCGAGCACAATTCAAAGCTTCGCGACCAACAGCAAAGCCAGCCGTGACCTAAACAAGTGCTCGGCGATCGAGCTGAGCACAATTCAAAGCTTCGCGACCTGCAACATAGCCGGCCGCGATCGAAACAAGTGCCCGGCGACCGAGCCGAACACAGATCAAAACAGGCGCCCAACACCAAAACGGACGTGAAGAAGAGTGCAGAGACACTACCCGACGGCCGAGTCGGGTGCTGTACTACATACTCCTGCGGCCGACGACCGAGCCGGACGCAGCCAACAGAACAAGGTACACAATCCATCCTTTCAAAAAAAAAAAAAAAAAAAATATATATATATATATAGAGAGAGAGAGAGAAAAAAAAGGCTGCGCGAAAAAAGAAGCCGTCGCCGAACAAAAGGCTGCGACAAAAAGAAGCTGTCGCAAAATAACAATAAAAATGCAGCGACAAAAAGAAGCAGTCGCAAAAGAAAAGAAGTGGTTGACGATCAAACCAGAGCTGACCACCCAGCAGCTCGCACCCGGCGACCGAGCCGGGTGCGCTAACGCAGGAATTCAGCCTCCTAGCGACCCAACCGAGCTCAGCTGAACCAAAGCCTCGGCACTCGGTGGCCAAAACAGAAGTCAGCCTCCTGGCGATTGAACCGAGCTCAGCCGAACCAAAGCCTCGGCACTCGGTGGCCAAAACAAGAAGACCAACCTCCCGGCGACCGAGCCGGCCAAGTTTAAAACAAAAACTGCAACACCCGGCGACCGAGCCGGACACAGCCAAAACATACCAGGTACGTAACTCATTTCTGGACAAAAGAAAAAGCAGCGACAAAAAGAAGCAGTCGCTAAACAAAAAAGAAGTCTGCGACAAAAAGAAGCAGTCGCTAAACAAAAAAAAGTCTGCGACAAAAAGAAGCCATCGCTAAAAAAAAAGAGAAAAGGAGCTACGACAAAAAGAAGCAATCGTAAGAAAAAAAAAAAGAAAAGGTCAACACAACTCGCACCCGACGACCCTTGCCGGCTGCGACCTCAACACAATTCGCACCCGGCGACCTTTGCCGGCTGCGACCTCAACACAATTCACACCCGGCGACCTTTGCCGGCTGCAACTCAACACACCGCACGCACCTGGCCGACCCTTTGTCGGCCGCGACCTCAACATAATTTCGCACCCGGCGACCTTTGCCGGCCGTGGACCTCAACACCCGCACACCCGGGCGACCCTTTTGCCGGCTGCGACCTCAACAACAACTCGCACCCGGCGACCCTTGCCGGCTGCAACCTTGCATTAGCAATCAACTCTGGCCTACTGCGACCTGACTGCTAATTGCACTCGGCATCCAAAACAGGTGTGCTAGCGCAGACAGACTGTCTCCTGGCGACCAAGCCGGATCAATCTACAGAAATTTCAGCACCTGGCGATAGAGCCCGACGCGACCCGGATGAATTGCAGCACCTGGCAACGGAGCCAGGCACCACACAAACTCACAAGGTTTGGCACAAAAAACCGTCAATCAATCACAAATGCACAAATTGACAAACACTTAGCTACGAGAAAGAGAGAGAAAAGAAAGATTTAAAAAAAAAAAAAAAGAAGAGAGAGAACAACTCGCGGAAAAAAAAAAGGAGAGAGAGAATGAGAGACCGAGGGAGGAGTTGAAAATGAGAGGAGAGAAAAAAGAGTAAGGAAAAGGAAGAGAGAAGATAAAAAAAGAGAGTGGGAAACCCTACCGACTCAATTCAATCCGAGCCCTGTCGGGAAAAAAAAAACTTTTTTTACAAGCATCTTTGTATTGGATTCAAGCAGAGAAATCTGACACAAGCCGGAGGGCTCGTGAGAAGATAGCAGACGATCAATGTGCAGCCTCCCAAAATCGCAGCCAAGAACAAATACCAAGACCGCCTCCCGTGAGCAAAGTCATAGACAGAGTATAGATCGATAGAAAACGCCAAACCACGCATGATTGTCTCAAACCGTGGATTGATCAAGATGCTAGATCGCAGCATACCAAGAAGAAAAGGAGGATTTTTGGAGCAGTTCCGGGGAGAAATTAAGGGAAGTCAATGAGTTCCTCGGTTCTGGAAATTAATTGACAAAAGTTAACAGAGAAGAGAATTAGGGCGGGTCCACGCCCCTTAATTGAGAAGGCACGACCTGAAAAACCCTAGGTCGGGCGCCAACCCGTTAGGGCAGGGCCCACGGCTGGCTGGCTCCCCTTTCTCCCCCGCATTTGGAGCAATTTTGCCGAGGTCGAGCTCGCGGGGCCGAAGTCGGGCCGCCACGTGGGGGGGCCCACGGCGCTGGCTCCCTTCTTCCCTCCTGCGCAAAAAAATCAATTTTCCGAGGCCAGAAGTAGCCGGTGAGTCAGCACCACGCAGGGCGGGGCCCACGACACTGCCTCTCATCTTCCTCTGCGTTGAAGCAACACTGCAGAAGCTAGAAGTCGCCGGTGAGTCAGCACTACGCAGGGCGGGACCCATGGCAATGCCTCCCCCCTTCCTCCTGCGCTGGAGCAATTTGCCGAAGTTGGAGCTCACTGCTGAGTCAGGGCCACATAGGGCGGGGCCCACAACACTGTCTCCTTTCTTTCCTCCTGCGTAAAAATCAATTTTCGCGAAGCCAGAAGTCGTCGGGGAGTCAAGACCACCAGGGAGTGGGACCCGACCTTCGCCTCCCCTTCCCCCTGGCATTTTGGAGCAATTTTGCCCGGCCAGGAGCTCTCTGGTTGAGTCGGTAGCCACCTGAGGGGTGGGGCCCACCGGTGCCTCCCCTCCCTTCTTCCTCCTGTGGCTTGGAACAGTTCTGCGGCCGGAGCTCATTCTTTGAGTCGGCCACCTGGCCCGGGGCCCACAACGCTGCCTCCCCTTCTTCCTCCTGCTTATTTGGAGCAATTCACTTGGGCCGGAGGCTCATTTGTTGAGTCGGCCACCGGGGCCGGGGCCCCTGGCCGCCTCCCTCCCTTCTTCCTCCCGAGGTTGGAACAGTCTGGAAGTGAGTTTCACAGAAAGTCGGGCCACACAGGCCGGGGCCTGGCGCCTCCCTTCTTCCCCGGTAGCAGAATTAACTATACCGGCCGGTTCGTCGGTGAGTCGGGCCATGCAATGTGGAGTTCATCTGCAGTCTCTCTCTCTTCTCCCGGCTACTGAAGCAAAGCTTTGAAACTACACCTCTCACCGGTCCGATGCACCACGAGAGTCGCCGAAAGTGGCACCTCTTCACCGGTAGCGACATCCAAAGTCGCCGAGGTTTGCAGAATTTCGCCAAAATCCATCGCGTCGGCCTTCTCCGAGGTTTCAAACAACTTTCGGCAACACTCAAAGCAAACCGTAGCCAGCAGCTCAATCCCAATCCCGCCGTTGTTGCTCAAACACGGGCGACATCTCGCTTTCGGTATTCATCATCTCTCTATACCGTACATACTCCACATGTATGCGCCAGATGCAAAAAAAAAAAAAAATCGAAAAAGCAAAAAAAGCTCTAAAATAGCAAGAGAGCCAAAAAAAAAAAAAAAAGAAAAGAAAAAAAAAAAATACGTTACAAGGTGTACAGAAAATATACAGCGTCCTAAAAAAGCAAAAGGATGGATAGGAATACGTACACAAAAGATAAACGATCCTAAAAGAGAAAGAGGATCAACACAAAAAAAAAAAAAAAAAAGGTGTGTGTGCGTCGTGTTCATTCATCTTCACATTCGAAACTTGTTCGTTCCTCCCGAACGAACAAGTCTCGAAGGGGGCAATCTGTATGCACCAAAATGTGCATGGCCCAAATTCAACAGGTCCAGGAGTCCATCGACCCAACAAACAAAGTTCGTGGACAGGCCTCGACAATTCTCGAAGTAATCCGACGTAGCCCATCGCCAGGATCCCGCCTCGCCGCGATTATCAACACGGTGAGTTATCTTACAGCCAACAACGACTCGGTGAGTCATCGTTTAGTCAGCAAACTTCGATGATGAGTCGCCGCCACGCCAAGCATGAGTCAAAGATACAATCACCTACTTCAAACGTGAGGATAAAAACCTAGAAAAAGGGGCACGATCCTCATTCAAGGGATCTCAACAGAGGAGCTCCTGGTCCTCCTCCCATCAACTCCCTCAGCAGAAAGGGGATCATGATCCCCTTTCCCAGGCAAAATCTCTCAACAACTACACAGACAGGCTACAAAAGGCCAGAAGTTCCCTGTTCCAGGGGTTGGAGAAATCACATTCGAAAGACTCCCTTAACATCGGTCGTAAGCTCTCTCGTTCCCAAGCCGAAGGTCCAAAACTCCCTTCATCGAGAAGAGTTCCTCACGCACAAAGGTTCTTTCATCGCAAAGAAGTTCAACATCTGCAGGTTCATCGCTCTACAAACTTCGACCGAAGCAATTCTACACCGTCCGCCGGCATCGTCACAAGTCGAAATACACGGAACACAAATACTTCCGTCCGACCGACAAAAGCCACACCAGATCGTGTACGTTCGTTTCTGTAACTCGAAGTCTCGACGACGACCTCGCAGGAGCCAAAACTTCACCAAATTCACACGGAGATCGAATCGAGGAGGAAGCTTACGAGTGAAACTCGCATTCCTTGATATTTACAACACACCTTGTAACAAATTTATTCTAAAGTAATTGAAAGCTTTCGGGACGCCTCTTCAAGGACCGGGCGGATTTTCGGTGAAACAATATATATATATATATATATATATATATATTTTTTTTTTTTTTTTTTATATGAACTTTTGAACGGTGTTTAGTGTTTTAAAAACTAGGCAGGACCGCCCATCCGACCCAGTTGAACCAGAACGTTGGAGGCCAGTCTTGGTTCTTATTGACTCGGTTCAATATGTACCCGCACAGGTTAAGCACTTATTTGTCTGGTTACTTATTGAAATATTAAATATATACAAATTATAAGGTATAAATAATATGAAATTATGAATCTGTTTACGAGGTGACCAATCCACTGGTGCGAAAACCCCAATTGGCCCAATGAACTGGTATGATGAGGCCCAACACGTTTCTGAGCCCAGATTTGACAATATGACAATGATATTATGAAATCAGAAAGTTGTATTATTCAATGTAGTATAAGTATTACTCTACATGGTGACCTGATGGTGAGAATTTGAGATTAATAGGAATGTTATTGTTCTAAAGGTTGACATTTTTATGCTTTTGAGCTTACGAATTACGAGTTTTAACTTGTCGTAGGATCGCGCGTGCATATTCTACTGCAATTACCAAGTACAAAACCACTGCATCTCCTCGCCTCGCCTCGCCTCGCCTGCGCAGGCCGCGCACTTCATCGGTATCTATTAGCCCTCTCACTTCCCCTTCATTGCGAGTCAAAACGATTACGATAAATTCTGTTTCTTCTTGCCGAGAGTTACCCAGATTTCCAAGATGGAGGAGATTTTTGCTGTGGTTGCCCTTATGTTCCTTGTAATTGCAATCTTCCCATTATACCTATGGAAACGGCGTCAAGTTTCTCGTTCTGAAGCAGAGGAACGGCAACGACTGGTAATTCTATTCCTGATTTTTTCCTTATGCATCTGGGCTTTCGTTCATATTAATCGTGGTTATTCGGCTGTTAAGAATCTGTGTACAATTTATCTGGGTATCCGTCTTGGAGCTCAAATTGATCTCGTGCACACTGGTCTTAAACGTCTCAGGAATTTGCCTCCTTTTATTTGCTTTTTCCATGAGTGCTAAATCAATAGGAGTGTGGTTTTTAGCATTTCATATCTATTCATAGCTTGGAGGAAATTGTGGCGTGTAATATTGGAGATATTGGCGAAAAGGTAGAATACTGTTAATTACTGAGGAAAGAAAGGGAAGATTAGCCCCTTTGTTGTATTCATCCGTTAGGCGGTTCATTGTTTTTCAGTTTATTTGAAAAACGTTGGGCTGGTATAAGTTTATTGTTTTGACTATAGGTTGTCACGGACAACTTTTCTTGATAAAGAAAGCCACTTGTTTAGTTTCTAATGTATTTTTCATTTCTTCCATGCTGTCTATAATTTTCGAGTCTGAATGTTGATATAGATTGGCCTTAAAGAATGAAGTTTATAAACGGAAGGGGAGGAAGTCACTAAGTTTCATGCGATACTGCATTGTTAAATCCTATAGTTAACCAGAAGATAAACTGCTGTGAATGACTACCAGTACTTTCAGTAAGTGAGGAAGAAGATGAATTTATGGAGCTTAGACTATTAATGAAAAGTTCTGCCGGATGATCTCATGTTTAACATGTACATAAATGTATGAGAACTGCAATGGCCTTTGTCAGTATATGCAGCTTTGGTTAATTCTATAAATGGCAGATCCCAGAGGCTGAGACAGTGGTCCGTGCCACTGGAACTCGGCGTATGAGAAGGAGGCCTATTTCCGGCGGTGCTAGTACTTCTGCTCCCGCTACTGTTGAAGGTTCCCAAACTTCTTGTTGACTTTTGTTTTCTTGTTAGTACCTATGGAAAAGATTGTCCCAATAAAATACTTTATGATGTATATACTAGAGTATTAGATGTGCAAAAGGAAAACATAGCAGGGCTTCCTTAAATGGTTGAGTAATTCAATTATCACTTGTCACCATTACCAGATATAATGACATTTTCTTGATTCCTACTGTTATCACTTTTGGGTTTGTTAGTTTTAAATTTCTGTATTCAGAGGCTGTTGATCAAAGTGATGAAGACATTTTGGAGGGAGATTATTATGCTGGAAAAGTATCAAAGAAAAAGGAAAAGAAACGTCAGGAGCGAGAAGAACAACGGCAGGTAGTGAACATTGGTCTTTTCCTTTCAAACTTTTGCTTTTCCTGTGGAAACAGAGAAGCTTACTTTATTTCTTTGGTCAGGCCACTGAAGAAGCTAGAGAATCAAGGCAAACGAAACAAGACAGATATGCCGAGATGCGACGTAGGAAAGATGAAGAGCACGAAGCTCTGGAACGTCAGATGGTACATTATGATTTTAATATGCTATTGTCTTTCAATTTTTACTCCTGGATGCCTGCTGTTTGTATCTCTCTAAAATTAGAGTTAGTTATATAGTTCTTTTTTAGGAAGAAGAAGCCAAAGCCCAGCGAGCCAAGGAGGAGGAAGCTGCTGCCCTAGAGTTTGAGAAATGGAAAGGAGAATTCTCTGTTGATGCTGAAGGTACGACAGAGAGTGAAGTACAAGATGGGAGCCAGGGCTTGCTCTTTGATTTTGTGGAATATATCAAGGTATAGTCTTCCCCTGATAGGTTCTTGATCAGTGCATGTATTTCTTGTGATAGTGTTTGGTCACTAGGTTTTCTTTTATTTAAAGTTAAATTTTTTCTTTTTATTTTGAGTATCTTTATTCACTGGCTCTTGATAAATGTGAAGTTGTGCTATGTTGCAGAAGCACAAATGTGTTCCTTTAGAAGATCTTGCTGCTGAATTCAAGTTGCGCACTCAGGTAGGCTAAGAGATATTCCATTTGTATTTAACATCAACAGTTTTCTGGTCTTTGATCTGCCCATACATCTCCGTGCTTCTAATGCTCTGGCTGATGTACATGAGAATTCAAATTGCAATTGGTTTTCCTGATTCTTTAAAACAGCTTTTTAACGCCTTTTTTGGATGTCAAAAATCTGCAAAAGCTGTACTTGCTGGTTTGGCTAACTTCTATGGGAAAGCCACATTGTCTAATCTTTTTTTGAAAATAGTGATCTTTATTGCTGTAGTAAAGAAGCAGTGTTACAATTGGCAGATACTGCCTAGAGCACACCATAACTGTTGGTAACATTGACATAATGAATTCTACAATTAATCCCTGTTTGTGCACCACATTGTCTAATCTGGACTAAACAGTTATTTTTTTATTCTTGTATTTACAAGAAATGTAGCCTATCCTAATCTTATTGCTATCTGTTTACATTAATTTATCTTCCTTGATTTTTTCCTCAGAAAATATATTCTCCTGTGTTTTTCCTTTTCTGTTTGCTCTTTCCATTGTGAACACAGGCTTCCAATGCCCTTACAACTTCAGTGAATGGCAAATTTTAGTTTTGTGGCTTTTTTTTCAATTATTCAACCGTAGACAAAATTTTTTCCAATAGTCTATGTTTTTTGTATGTGTGCCCACTCCTCACTTTGAAGGTTTTCCTACTTCCTGTATAAACGGTGTTTTTTCATCACAATCCAACCATAAGGACACAACAGGCTAACGGCTACCTTGAAAACTCGTCCTTATTCCTTTTTGTGTCATATGTAACAATGACAAGAGGCTCATAATAGGAAAGCTCCGGAGGAGGAATAATACAAGCAATAGAAAGTTTGATCCTCATATATGCATAACATCGAAGCTTCTAGTTTAACTTCATATTTCCAGCATTGTTTACGTCATACTAGATCCTGCTTGATATGGCTCCCCTGTTGAATGACTACCAAAGTTGGCAGTCTTTCAGATTTAGATTGACCCTCCCAATGTACTTGAGGTGAATTATAGAACTAGTAAGTTTCTTTCACAAAATGGTGTTATTGTTACGTTCTCATGACCTGGATATACTGAGGAGACTAGTTAAGGCACCTTCATTGATGTCTATAAGAATGTGACTCTGAACCTTCCAAATCTTTTTCTCCTTATTAAAAAATAATTTCCTAACAAGGGTTTTTGTGTCGTTGCAATGTTAGGGGCTTTTAGGGGAATTTTGGTAAAAAAACTGAGATTTTATTGAAGGGATTTTCAGAGTGAATCTTATGGTATGTAAGAGTTTATAACTGGTAAACATACATGAATCATGACAATTGGTAATTTTCTAGTTTCCTTTAATCAGGGAAGTACATTTCTATTATCTTAAAACTTTAAAATACAGTACCATGCTTCGGTGGAAACTTAAAGGTAGATTGATGCAGAGCGTCATGTCCTGCTTTTTATTTTAATTTTCAATTTTCTACTGTACTCTCTTGTTAATCAAGGTGATGCTGTTGCTCTTCTGCAGGATTGCATCAATCGTATAAACGCTCTTGAAAGCATGGGTATGTGCTCTGGAACCTTAATCTCATTTGTATTAGATGAAAGCAGGGGGACTTACTCATGGACTGTGGTTGGTTGATTCGTTGATGACAGGCCGTCTTTCTGGTGTTATGGACGACCGGGGAAAGTATATATATATCTCAAATGATGAGATGAAAGCTGTTGCAGATTACATCAGGCGTCAGGGTAGAGTTAGCATTGCGCACCTGGCCAGTAAATCTAATCAGTTCATAGATTTGGAGCCCAAGTCCCAGTACATTGAAGGAATTAGCAATTCAGAAGGGATTGAAGTTGCATAACTTCTGTCACAACTGATGAAAGAAAAACACAACTCACAGACGCACACACACATATGAAGGGCGACCTTTGCCCTGGTTTTCAGCATCCCGATCAACCCTCTTTCCTGATTTTGATCAACGGGAATCACAGGGATTTTGAACTAAAATTGTTGTACATTTGGGATATATTCAGCCATTGTGAATCTGTGATGGAAAATTTTTAGCCTCAACCACTCCTTTGATTATGGGAATATGCAAAAAGTACAGCTCTGAAGGGTGGGTTTCCTTCATCCATTCCTTCATTCATGAGGATGAGATGGGTTAAACAAATCAAAAGATTTAGTTATGTAATACCATAAAAAACAGAAGGCAACCATTTTTTAGTTGTACCATAAAAAAACGAATCGAGTGAAGAAAAAAAATATTATTTTCTTATTTTTATATATGCATCATGTACAATCTTGAGATTTTTATAAACTTCCCTTGGAACTGTTAACCATAAAACTGAGATAGATAATGCTGTACAATTTTAACGCATTAATTAAAAGTAATTTTAAGCATATGGGGTAAATTATTATTATAATTTATTTTTTTTCTGTTTAATTTATTATATATAACGTTATATCATATTATTATAGGTTTAGATAATTTTATAATTTAGTATTTCATTCCGGGACATAAGGGGAGGAGGAGAATTGGTTGAATTTAGGGGTCACGATGAGTCATATGAATAGAGTCCTCGTGAAAAGGGCCAAAAAAATAATAATAATAATAATAATAATAATAAAAATAAAAATAAAAATAAAAATAAATGTCGGAGGAGTATTTACTATTTACTATTTAGAGCCGTCGGTCGGAGGCATTGACGTTGAGACGTTGGTCCTGCAAATCCGTCGGTAAGTTAGAGGATGAGAATTCCGCTGACCGGGTCGTCGCCGGCCTGTTTACACTTCTTCTCTCCTACGCCTCTCCTTCCCTCGATCGATCTCCTACGCTCCCGTTTCCCTTCTCTCCCTCGCTCTGACAATGGAGAGAATTACAGAGTCACGATGCATTTCCCTCGGCGGACACTCTCTCCTAGTCCCTCGCTTCTGGCACCTCTAAATATCATCCCCACCCTCCATACCCCGCTCTCTCCATTTCCAATATTCCTTGCTTGAGTAGTTTGGTTCCCGATCAGATCGATTATAGCAAAAACCACCCAAGCAAGGAAGAAGAGGAAGAGAGAGCAGCCACCCACCCACTTTTAATACCATCCGGAGAAGAGAATTTTCGAAAAAAAAAACCCTTTAAAAAAAAAAAAAAAAAAAAAAAAAAAAAAAAAAGGAAAACGAAGGAAGAAATTGTAAAAAGTAATGGCGGGGAGGGGTCTTTATCTTGAGCAGCTCTTCTTCTTCTTCTTCTTCTTCTTCTTCTTCTTCTTCAGCGCGGTTGTTGTGTACGGTCAGCTTGATGAGGATGAACCGGCGGCCCCGCCGCCTGCGCTGAATACCTGCAATGGCGTCTTCATCATGTACTCATTCGATTCGCGGGAGAAGGAGTTCCCCCACGTGAAGAACGTGACGGCGCAGGCTTGGGCGTTCAAGTCGACGCTGCAGATTATCAATGCCGGGGACCGTGACCTGATTGGGTGGAAGGTCTTCGTGGGGTTCCAGAACCGGGAGGTACTGGTCACCGCCGACGGAGCAACGCTCAGCACCGGGGACGACCTCCCCGCCATGGTCGGCAACGGCACCACTCTCGCCGGTTACCCCAACTCCGATTTGAAGAACTCCGTCGAAACCGCCGGGGATTGGACTCAAATCGCCGCCACCGTTCCCTTGTCCGGAACCCAGTTCGGAATGAAACCGCCCAAAGTTCCCTTGCCCAAAACAATCCGACTCGTCGATCCTTCCTACAAGTGTCCTGCGCCCGTTAAACACAGTAATTAATTAACATCTCATTTCTTCATTCTTCTTCTTTTACATCTTTTTCTTCCGTCATTTCATTTTTCGATGACGTCGGTCGTCGTTTTCTTCTCGATTAATTATATAAATTACTGCAGAGACAGAGATGCACGTGTGTTGCACAAAAAATCCGAAATTCAAGCCCAAGAAGGATCAAGAGAAGAAGGTGAAGTTCTCCCCCCGGCAAGACGGAGATCTGGTGATCACGTACGACGTGACGAGCTCGTTCGAGGGCAAGTACATGGCGCTGGTGACGATGGAGAACAATCACCCCCTCGGACGCCTCGACAGCTGGAACCTCACCTGGGAATGGAAGAGGGGAGAGTTCATATACTCCATGAAAGGCGCCTTCACCCACAGAAAGGACTCGACCGACTGCATCTTCGGCCCGCAGGGCGAATATTACCAGGCCTTCGACTTCACCCCCGTCCAGAACTGCGAGCGCAGGCCCATCATCTCGGATCTTCCCCCCGACAGGGCCAAAGACGACGTCATCGGAAACGTGCCCCACTGCTGCAGAAACGGGAGCCTCCTTCCCTCCACCATGGACGCCAGCAAGTCAAAAGCCGCCTTCGAGCTGCAGGTGTTCAAGATGCCCCCGGACATGAACCGGACCGCCCTCACCCCGCCGGCCAACTGGAAGATCAAGGGCGTGGTCAACCCGGAGTACAAGTGCGCTCCGCCTATCCGGGTCAGTCCGTCCGAGTACCCCGACCCGACCGGTCTGGACTCCCGGAGCAACGCGGTCGCGTCGTGGCAGATCGTCTGCAACATAACCCGGCCCAAGAAGCGGCAGTCCCGCTGCTGCGTCTCCTACTCCGCCTACTACAACGACTCGGTGATCCCGTGCAACACGTGCGCGTGCGGGTGCCCGGAGGAGGCCACGTGCAACCAGGACGCGGCGGCGATGCTCCTGCCGCCGGAGGCCCTCCTCGTGCCCCACGACAACAGGACCGCCAAGGCCAAGGCGTGGGCCAAGATCCACCATCGGCCCGTGCCGCGCCGCCTCCCCTGCGGCGACAACTGCGGCGTCAGCATCAACTGGCACGTCTTGTCGGACTACCGGAAGGGGTGGACGGCGAGGGTGACCATCTTCAACTGGGGGGAGTACATCTTCCAGGACTGGTTCGCGGCGATCCAGATGCCCAAGGCCTACCGCGGCTTCGAGAACGTCTACTCCTTCAACGGGACCCGGATGCCGGAGCTGAACAACACCATCTTCTTCCAGGGGCTCTTGGGACTCAACTACCTCATCGGGGAACGGAACGGGACCAACCCGTTGGTGGATCCCCCGGTCCCGGGGAAGCAACAGTCGGTCATCTCCTTCTCCAAAAAGCGGACTCCGGGGATCAAGATCGCCAAGGGGGAGGGGTTCCCTACCAGGGTTTACTTCAACGGGGAAGAGTGCGAGTTACCGTTGCATATTCCGCAGAGTGGCGCGCACGCTACTACTACTACTTCCTCCTCTCGCTCCAATCTTGTCTTCGCGGTATTAGCATCCTTTGTTGTGATCTCTATATGGCATTTTTTCTAGTTCATGCATGCATGACTAGCTAGCTTCTTCCGTCTCTTGTTAAGGTATACTAAAGTACGTACCCTCCCTCCCTCCATATATTTGCATATATATGTATGTCTTACACTATTTGGTTTTTTTGGGATCATCTGCATATGTATATTTGATCTATCTATCTATATATGTGTGTGTGTGTAGCGGAGTGGCAGTACTAAGGAGCGAATTAAAGAGCCGATCGATGGAGGAGCAGCAGCTGGAATATGTTGATCAAATTAAGATGACGAGATGAGGAGACGGCCGGTACTGTGGAATAATATTAATACAGGGGAGGTAGTGAGGGAGAGAGAAACTCATTAGTGAAGTACTGGAGAGTACTATAAATACTGATCAATATCAGAGTTGCAGCTAGCAGGAATTAATAATATTGAAGGAAGCCTGCAGCAGAGGATTTGGGAAGGGATTAATTAAGAAGAGAGAGAGAGTATTTAATTATAAAGAAAAGAGGTCGATCGATCATTGAGATATGTATAAGCTACGTGCTGGGTTTCTTTGTTTTTGTTTGTATACTAAAAAAGAAACGATTTGGCTAAATCTTAGGAATCGGTTGGGGTGCTCTCATTTCTACATCAACTTTGTAACGTATTTTAGGTGTCAGATTAGAAGAAACAAGTTAAATTTTACCATTTCGATCTCCTTCTTCTTCTCTCTTTAATTTCTTTCTTCTTGTTTCCATATATATATATATATATATATATGATCTATATATGTATCCGTGAAGTACTTAAGAGAGAGAGAGAGAGAGAGAGAGAGATCCGGCAGCTACAGATATTGTCTCACTCAAAGCGATATTTTGACCTAAGGCCATAATATTTTAACAGCAATCGTGGTATTTTAACCCTAACTATAGTATTTTAATTTGAATGAAACTCATGTAGTACTTTAACCTCCACTATTAACTAACCCGGGCATGCAGCTAGCAGGCCTCCTGGCCGGCTAAACCAGCTGTCCCATCTCTCTCGTGTCGAAGGAATACATTGCGTAATTTGGTTAATTAGCCGTTGAGATAAAACATTATATCCTAAAATAGCCATTATATATACACCTTTATATGTTACTTATAAATGGATGTACTTGTATCTTACCTTTTTATCATGTTAAAAGTTCATGATTATAAATGGAATGAGACGAACAGAAATGGAACACAGAAGGTAATTATCAGAAAATTAAAAGTGAACTCAATAATCTTACTCTATAGAAACATATATAGAAAAGTTTTACATCATACTTACAAATTAATAGCAGTGAAATTTCGTGTTTATAGTACGGGGGAATATATAGTACATGCTTGATCAGCAAGGCTGCTAGCTTGCAAGTGTGCACATAGAAATATGTGGAAATTTGTGAATATTTAAGGGATCGAGAATCATAATTCATGGATCAACTAATGTTAAAATATAGGTGCACCCAAGTTGCTAAAAAGCCATGGATTCTATGATAGAAATACCTTCAATTTTGACTTTCTAAACCAGAGTGGGGCAGAAAAACTCAATAACACGCTAATTCATGGTCGATATCATGTTAATTGTTGGTCAATAACATACAAATTAGTGGTCAATAACATACTATTGGTATTGAACTTAGTGGTAAAAAAACTCAGTAACATACTAGTTAGCTGTTAATAACATACTAATTGGTAGTTAATAACAAACTAGTTACAATATGGTAGGTAGGGTAACATATACGTACGTGGGCTGGATGATCGTAACATATGAAAAAACGCTCTGGTCAAGTAAGTTAGTTTAAAGCGTAGGTGTTTGAAACTCCTTTTGGAACTCTCGGTTAAAAATCTAACATAAAAGTAAAAACAAAGACAAGCAAGATGTTATCGCAGTTCGAAACAATTGTTCCTAATCTGAGAGGTAGTTTAGCCCAGGATAATAACAATCCACTAGTGGGTAGGTAGGGTAACATATACGTGGGCTGGATAGACATAACATATGAAAAAATGCTCTGGTGAAGTAAGTTAGTTCAAAGCGTAGGTGTTTGAAACTCCTTTTATAACTCTCGATTAAAAATCAAGCATAAAAGTATAAACAGAGACAAGCAAGATGTTATCGCAGTTCGGAACAAATGTTTCTAATCTGCGTAGCAGTTTAGCCCAGGATAATAACAATCTACTAGTGATAACTAATTACAATCTTTTACAAAGACATTACAGTTTTGATTCACCTTTTTAACAGAATTGTGGATTACCTTCAACACCTGACCCACTCAGTGTAAGTGGTCACGTTATTATCCCATTGAGGCTCCCCATCAGTTCGAGCTTCCAGAGTGGAAAACTCAGTCAATCTCTAGCACATACTTCAGCAAGGGTATTCCAACTCCAGGTGGAACTCCGTCTTCATCTCCTCGACCGACTCTCAAAAAGCAAATTGATGAAGAACAAATATGCTCCTGAACACACGAATTCTCTTGAATACTCGGAATAGCTCTCTCAGAAGTCGTGTCTTATGTGTAGGCCTTCATGCCTATTTATAATCGTATGTATCCATTATATGGTAACTCCTTCATTGATTGTCAATCACTTCAGTCTGGCTGGTTACTTCCTTAAGTTCGTTCCACTCATCAATCAATATCAATCTCTCATTGATCTCGATCAATCTAGAGTTATTTTTTCTTCTTTTATCCATGGATATCTTTGATAATCTTTGTATGGCTGTCATAAATCAATTCCATGTCTCTTCTATTCCATATCTTGATTTGTGCATACGAGATTTTTTCCAAAGATAGTCAATTCATCATGGCACTTACAATTGCCCCCTTTGAATTTCTTTGACAAAATATCCTTCTTTTTGTAGAAGTGTTTGAAACACTGTCTAAGACATCATCTGAATCTCCAGGATTGATATTACTTCAAAATAGCAAAAAGGACACTCATAGCAATGATAAACATAAACCAAAGATTTGTCAGATAGACTCATAGCCCAGATGATACAAAAAGTAACACAAAATTATCCCCCTTTTTGGCAAAGACAAGGCAAAAATCTCAAGGGTCAAGTTAACCATCTTCATCAGTAGGTACCTTGGGCTCATCTGCAAGAAGAGCTTGAAGTTGTCGCTTCTCTTGATTGTGAATAGCTATTAACTTTTAAAGCATTGGGATCTCAAGTTCTAAACTCTTCATATGCTTTTGATAATACTCTTGTTGCCTCTTAGAGTAAGCTTTAGAATAGAGTGAAGGAGGAATACCTTATTCTTCTTCTTCTGCATCAAGATGGTTGGTCTAAATAGAAACTTTTTTTGTGTTCATCTTCAATGTTGTTGACCAAAAACTCAGAGGGTCGGGTGGCCTCTCAAACTCCTTCTGAGACATCAGTGAATTACGAGTATTAACTAAAATGCCAGTAGAAGATAATAGAAAAATGACTTCAATACTTTCCCTTTTTTATTTTTAAATATAAGTCTAAGGGAATAAGCTAAGGACTGTTACTACTGCTTGTTGTAGTACTACTGCCTATGGACAAAAATTATCTTAGTATATCATGTAGAAACATCTATGTGATGCCTTTGTTACTTTCTCCAAGACAAGTGTAAGGCATAACCACTTGTCTTTAATTCCCTTTTCAGACAGCACACCTGCGCAATGTTCCTTCTAAGAACTTAAAGCATCGATCATCTTTTTCTGGATCAATGTTTGGAACACCAACTGGAACACCATCTGGAACACCAATTGGAACACCATCTGGAACACCAATTGGAACACCATCTGGAACACCAATTGGAACACCATCTGGAACACCAACTGGAACACCATCTGGAACAATATTGGCATATGACACTTCTTTAGTGTGACCAGGTGTCTGAGTACAGTAAGTGTCTTCATCATCTATATCCTGATTCATGGGATTTTTACCTTTACAACTCATTGTCTGGATTGGTCCAATTAAATCAGCATGAAAGAATTCTAACGGTCTAGTGGTGTTTTTCTGTGTAACCTTTTTGTGTTGAACCTTATGATGTTTCCCAAGTTGACACTCTCCTTGTTTTCTGTCTCTGATTATCTTGAGATCAGGTAGTCTTTTAACAACTTCATGCTTAACTAATATCTATATATGTTTGTAATGGTCATGTCCATGCTTCTTAAGCCAAAGATCAGTCTGGTTAGGTGAAACAGAATAACATTGCATGTGACTCACTACCTTATAACAATTATCTCCTATTCGAACTCCTTCCATCACCAAATTTCTTTTGAGATCAGAAACCACACATTTTTCTTGAGTGAAATTGACCAAGAAACTCTCATCACATAATTGACTAATGCTAACTAAATTTGCTTTTAGACCTTGAACAAGCAACACATTTCTCAATTTTGGTAAGCCAACAACATTTAAAGTACCTTTTCCAATGATAGTGAATTTTGCACCATCTCCAAATGTCACTTGTCCATACTCATGCTTGGTAATGTTGCTCAGCAATCTTGAATCTCCTGTCATATGCCTAGAACAACCGTGTCAAAATTTCAAACATTATTAGCAGTAGCTTTCAAAGCATGATAGGCTGAATAGGATGACTGTTTTTTAACCCAAACGAATTTATATTTCAAATGATTCTCAGGAAAGCTTCAATTACTGTATTTTAAATCTTGAAATAACTTATAGCATTGAGAACGAATATTTCCCAGAACTTTGCAGTAGTAACAACCACTGCTTCTGAGATTGTGATATGAAATGTTCTTTTGAGTACCTTCCTTAACAAACATTGTTTGTGTTTTAGGAGTGCCGCCATCATATCCAAGCCCTCTCTTATCACCATTTGGTTTTCCAACACTAAGAATTTTGTTCAGATTCCCTTTTCCTTTTTCAATATTTTTTAAGATCAATTTAATAGAGCTTACCTCATTCTGCAACTCTTCTATTATTAACTTTGTTTGCTGCTTGATTGTTTCATCTCTTTTTATCAAATCAACTTGAATGAGCTTTTAAGATGATTCTGATTCATTTAACTTGATGATCATTTGTTCACAGAAGTCAGATTTTCAGATTTCTTCTATAACATCTCCAGTAGGGAGTCAGTGTCACTTTTTGCAGCAAGAGTTTGAACTCTTGGAGAAACACCTACATAGAAAACTGTATAGTTACCTTTTGAATCTAATGAACAACTATCTGAATCACTCCAAGTTATTGTATATGCTTTCTTTTTCCTCTCATCGGTCCAATTCTTCTGTGGTTTTTCAGCCTTCTTTCTTTCAGCTTATATTGTTGGGCGGGACCATCCTTCCAAGATTGCGAGCAAGTATCATCATCTATGCTTTTAATATAAGCCATAATTCTAACTTTCCAGTAGAGGTAATTTGACCCCTCAAGAAGTGGTGGTCGTGTGGAAGATCCCCCATCTTTAAGTACGTCCGCCATTTTTCACCAGAACTCCAGAATCTCAACAAGTGAATAATTTGGTGCCTGCTCTGATACCAATTAAAAAAATGTTCTGGTGAAGTAAGTTAGTTTAAAGCGTAGGTGTTTGAAACTCCTTTTATAAATCTCGGTTAAACATCAAGCACAAAAGTAAAAATAGAGACAAGGAAGATGTTATCGCAGTTCAAAACAATTGTTCCTAATTTGCGAGGCAGTTTAGCGCGGGATAATAACAATTCACTAGTTGTAACTGATTACAAGCCTTTCACAAAGACATTACAGTTTTGATTCACCTTTTTAATAAAATCGTGGATTACCTTCAACACCTCACCCACTCAGTGTAAGTGGTTATGTTATTATCCCAGTGAGGCTCCCCCTCAGTTCGACCTTCCAGAGTGGAAGAATCAGTCTGTCTCCAACACAAACTTCAGCAAGGGTGTTCCAACTTCAGGTGGAACTTTGTCTTCATCTCCTCAACCGCCTCTCAGAAAGCAAATTGATAAATAATAAATATGCTCTAGAACACACGAACTCTCTTGAATACTCGGAATAGCTCTCTCAGAAGTCGTGTCTTATATGTAGGCCTTCATGGCTATTTATACTCGTATGTATCCTCTATATGGTAACTCCTTGATTGATTGTCAATCACTTCAATCCAGCTGGTTACTTCCTTAAATTCATTCCAGTTATCAATCAATATCAGAGATCTCGATCAATCTAGAGTTATTCTTTCTTCTTTCATCCACGAATATCTCTAATAATCTTTGTATGACTGTCATAAATCAATTCCATATTTCTTCTTTCCATATCTTAATTTGTGCATACAAGATTTTGTCCAAAGATAGTCAATCTATCATGTGTTGACACTTACAATATAGTTTTCATTAAAGACTAACATGTTAATTTGTAACTTATAACATGGTCCCTATGAGTAGACGGTTCTTTTTGCTATAGAATCCATGGTTCGATATTTTAGCATTAATTGATTTATATTAAGTCTCCCAAAATTTTATTAGCTGCTATATTAATTCAATTATAAATGACACATCATTAATGAACAAGAAAACTTTCGGAGACCCAAAGTGAAAGCACTTACCGACCTACCTAGCTAACTGATCCACCTGAGAAACCTGGGTACCGGTTCCTCATTTCACCCAAGTTTCTGGAATGAGATAGGGAAAAAATGGGCTGGAATATTTCGTTGTGTAGAAAATTTGTTCCGTTCGAAACTGAAAAGGCAATGTCTCCAAATTAACAATTTTACCAACCATGCATGGCTGCATGTTCTGTTCCAACTGAAAAAATTAATTATGGTAAAGGATGGCCAACTGGATCCTCGACTCATTTGTACACCAACGCAAGAAATTTATTGAATAAGAACGAAGCCGCAATTTTTGCAGCATTTCTGTATTTCCGCTCGTAATAAATCACAACAAATGTCAAAGAACATTTTCGTTACAAATGTGTGAATATACACCGTGGAAAGAATATAAATAAAGAAATCCGGGGGGCACAGAAACTCATATAGGCATTATTTTCCTGCTCCGCTATATATGACACGCCCCACCGTTTACCAAGAACACTTCCTCGTCCAACTTGGCCAGGCCTCCCGTACAACAAGGACGCCATTGTGTTGCCGTCTCGGTTGACTGGAAATAATTTACCAACACCGTCATATGAAGCCTCTCTGCAATTCTCAGTGCTATACTTTCTTGGCCTGCACAAGCAACAGTCTCGAGTGTGAGAATGAGATGCTAAAAACTGAATCGGAGGGGGGTATCTCAAATATGAGTCAATGAATGCCTCAAAATGAATCAAAACAGGAGGCTCATTCGGCACTGAATGCTCATGCGCGTCTCTCTATATTCTTTAAAGCAAAGTTCTTTCGCCTCTGAAGTCTCTCTCATCTCTTTGAGGCTTCTATTTCTCTAGGGTTCTTAGGCACAAGGAGATTTGGAATATGAGAAATTTTAAAGGAGAAAAGACATGTAGAGCTTCTAAGTCCTCGTTGTCAAAATTATAGAAAGATTTTGGGATCAACGTAAAGTACACCCTAGGTGAGGTTTTGGGTCTTCTTTAGAGGTTTCTATTGAATTTTTGGTTTAACATGATACGTATTTTGAGAGAAGTACCAAATATTTTTGGGCGTTCAAGGGCAGCCGTACTTCACTGCCGATTTGACCATCTGCAGGTTGATTTTCAAGGTGCAATTTCATTTAGCTGTATCCAGGAACCTACTGAGTGGTTGAATGTTTTGGTAAAACTATAATCATCTATTGTTCACCAAAGACCCGCTTCTCTTCTGCATTTTGAGTAAATGACCTAATAAGCAGATTCCCTCAGGTTTTTGATGATTCATCCAAGAATAAAAGAATTTCCACTGCAAACAACCCCGAGCTTGTCTTGGCTTGTAACCACTTCCTCCTAGCTCTGACTTGCCTTCAGCCTGCCTCTTTGATCCCTTATTGCAATCCACACCCACAGTTTGACTCTGCTTCTCCAACCATCTTTTTTGATGCTCGAATCTTAGGGAAAGGAAAGAGATACAGATGATGGTTTTAGCAGAGGGTGGAAATGGGTGGATGTGAAATCCGGGTGACAGGAATTGACAGTTTCCTAATAAATTGGAGTGTGCATGTGGGTGTGTAGAGAGAGAGAGAGAGTCCGTGCACCTCACCTTTTTTAGATACTTCTTATGAAGTTTCATAGCACCAGTGCAAGCCTTTTTTGCATCGAGACTCCCACTTATGTCATTCAAGATCTGTCGGAGGTAAAGAGTATAAGCAAGGGACTAAATGACCCAATAAATATGTACAAATTAAGCAATTGCCTAGTTACAAACATTTGTCTAATTAGTTAAGTGGAACAATCAGACACATCTTCAAATTAAACAATAGACGTATACTAAGATGGTGCTGAGAAGTCAATAACAGGCTGAATCGTGAAGCTTCCTTAAATTTTAGCAATAAAATAATTGGCTCCATATTACCACTAGTGACTTATCAAACCCCTAGCCTTCTAGTGCCAGTGAATTTGTCAACAAGCAGCAGCAAGATGATAATGTAAACTTTTAACTTTTCACAAGGTGAGTATCTAAACCAAGGAATGACAAACAGTAAAACATAAATGCCTGAGTGTGCTCTTAGCAACTGGAATTACATATTAAAGTACAAATAAAAATTCTTCAATAGAAATTCTAGTTAATGAAGCGTCCATACCTTGACAACATCATCTAATCCCCGAGCTTCAGTCAATAGCTTTGTGCTCATCGCCTTTAGTACACTGGCTACAAGAAAAACTGAGATGGGAAGGTTTCCTTCTGGATTCTTTCCATTCTTCATATTTTCCCTCTCATACTTGCCAAATTGACGTGGTGGTTTCACTTTTCCTTTAGAACCATCATTTTTATCACCAGCTTCTTCTGCCTCTTCGTACAACGAAAAGAGATCTGGATCGTACTCTAGCGCCCACATCATCTACGCAGAAAAGCAAACCATGTCATTTGTTGTACTGTTAAGACATCACAGAAAGATAAACTGGTCAAGATAATCATATTTTAAGATGTCTAAGATTGAGAACTAGCTTACCTCCCATAAGTACAAGGAATCTCCAAATGAAAACTCTCGGCGGAACAAAACCATAAGCATACGAAATGCAAATAGATAATCACCTCCTCCCAAAGTTTCTGTACTCCAACATAAGTGCACACATTTTATCACAAAATGTAAAAAGGAAATATTGGTCTGTCAATAGTGACTGGAAAGGATATGCAGCATATACCAAGATGTTGATGTAGTTTTGGATCAAGAACTTGAGTAACTGAAGCCAGACTTGTGAGTTGACTCTCCACCCCTACAGAGCTCTCTGTGCATCTGAAATTTCCTCGCTTTAAATTTTCAAATAACAAAAATAAGCACCTCATTTTCCAAGAGATAATACTCAGCAAGCTGCTGAAATTCAAAAAGACCAAGGAATATATCCACATTTCCAACTATAAGACACTGACATAAAATGAATGTTTTTACATAAGACGAAAGTGGTTCATCTCACTGAATCAGATACAAAGAAATCCAATATGTGCCACAAATATGACATATAAGAAGCATGTAATCATTTTGTATGGTATAAATATCATGATACCCACTACCTACACCACGTAGGTGATATACTTGCAGATATTTATAGATAGCTGACAAAATTTACCATCTGGATGAAGATGAAAGAACCAAGCTTTGCAAAGAGACAGTCAAGATGAAGTAGGACAATATTACAGAGAATGAAAATCATTTTTTCTCCTTGAAAATTTAAGCCAGGAACCAGGAAGTCACTAAAATACAACTAAATTATTTTTTAATGTACAAGTCAGCATGCATGCAGACAAAATGATCTACATAAAAAATCAGCTAGCCCTTACTTTATATTCTCTTAGCTGTGGTTATAATATGCAGAGAGAATATTCAAAGTCAGAAAGGTGAAAGGCCTCAGAATGATAATTCAACCCTGCCACTAAACAAAGTCAGGAGCTAGAAGAATCACAAAGTGCTGAAAATCTAAAAGTGTGGCTTCTTGCTTCTTCACTGATGGGATAAATAAAGCTGCAGAATGTGACCTCTTGACGCTTGGAATTTGGAAATAGAGAGAGGTCAATTAAGGACTCTAATGATAAACAAAGCTTGAGAATGTGATCTCTTGACCACTTGGATTTTGGAAATCGAGAGAGGTCAACTAAGACTAATGCGACATTTATACCATTATGAGATTTCTTCTCCACTCTATCATTTCCTAGATTCATTTTCAGGATTAGCTAGCAGTGTAACATGAATGTTTTCCAAGTACGGACTATTTCATTCTCACTTCCTAATGGTTTCAGATCAATTTCATACAAATCTTTTACAAGTTCTATACTAGTTTTCATCTTAAGATGACCCTTAGCTTTCTTGCAGAAAATTATTTGAGTGAAACTAAAGAAAGATTTGAAGAATAAGAACCGTTTCAAAATTCGAAGGATAATATAAAAAGAAAAAAAATAAGGACTATGTGAATGAAGTGAGAGAAACAAATTATTTGGAACACAAGGTTGTCTAGAAAAATCAAGATTAAAATAATGGAAGATGAAATATAAAAAGTACTATTTAGTGATTTCTTAAGATGATTATGATCAGAAAATACATACCAATCTACGCATTAATCGCTCAAAACACCAAAAGGCATCCCCTTCATCATCCAGAAGGATAATCATCGGAGAACAAAGATCACTCATTCCTGTTCAACATTGTTGCACTTGGATTAATTTAGCAAGTAAATAAAGACCAATAACTCTGCATATTGCCAGATTGAATAGACAAATGTTGCATAAACAATTCGTGCTTAAACTAGATTTTGTACAAAATCAAATGCTTCCTATATAAGGTTACATCGTATAGTACATGACAAAACAGCTGAAGAGAGACTCTTGGGAAAGAATGGAATAAACGAAAACTGCGACCGATAAACTTCCAAAAATAGAAGGACAACTAAGGCAAGAGAAATGCTATTTCTACAACTTCTGAAAAAAAAAAGTTTATATGTTGGATCACACACCTTGGCAGTATCCAACATCTTTATCAATCCATGCATACACGGCAAGTATATCCCAAAGCTTTGACAAATTCTCTTGCTTCTCATAGAACACTAACGTCCGATCAGTTCGAACCACATCAAGACCTACCATACAGTCAGTTCACGCATAAAAGTCAAATCCAAAACCAATATATTTAAACCCAAGAAATTGTTAGCAAGTCAATGCTACTTGAACTTCATTCTTTTTCAGGATAAAAATTAATGAAGTCATTGAGAGGGAAAAAGGAGAGAAGAACATGAGAAACTCATAACAATACCTATTTGATGTAAGACAAGCTTCCACTGGATTATTTTCTTGTCATGAATACGTGGTGCAGGCTCCTTAACTTGATATCCGGTGTTACTGAGAGCATCTGACTGCTCACTTTCTGGCATACTAGTGGCAAGTCCTTTGCCTGGAGTTGCTTCCAGAAGGACCAATGGATCTTGAATGGGTTCACCATCTTCAGTGATTATGGGAGCAGTGATAATCCTGCCGCTGCCAACAAGAGAGTCCATCTCCCTACACTCCTCTTTCCAGTTGGCATATTGTTGTCTGCAATAATATAATACATATTCTACTTTCAGAAGGAAACTACCAAACTTAGCCAAAAGAACAAGTGATTTAAATATCAATCAGGAGTCCCTCAAGTTATTTCTAATCCCCAGCCAATCCAAAAAGTGAATTGTGATCTCTTGCTCCTTCTCTAGGTTTAAATTAATAAAAATCCAGGACCATGACCTGTTACCACTGTGACAGAGCCTTTCTGCTCTGCCTCTATGGTTCATCCTAAGAGCATAAGAAATTTGCAAAGAGTGAAGGCTGTGATCAACAAGGCTCAAGATGCATTTACCTTCTGCGCTGTCGTAACTCATCACGCTCCTCAGTTGTGCTTTCAGGATCATAACAACCAAGAAGAAACTCCCAGACCTCTCCTCTGATTGAGGGATGAATACCCTGATAGAGTTCAGCATTCAAGTGTTAAAAAAGAAAAATTCTATCAGCTTTAGTTGGCAATGGATGAAACTGACGCTAGAAATTTTTTATTCAAAATTTATGGTGTTGGAAAAGCCATGAAGATGTAAGACTCATAATGAAATGGAGAAAAGACATACCCCTCTTTGGATTCGACCAAGAGTTTTGGCTATATCCAAGTAACCTTCTGGGGTGAATGCAGATTGCCACCTTCGTTGGCTAAGAGTTTTACCAGCCTGTGCAAACAGATTAAAATTTTAACAACTGCAAAGTAGAGAGTCATATGCTTGAAGACTACAATGAATAGAAAAGTAAGGAAAGCAAAAAAGAACGATGCGCCTAGATGGGGAGGAATAGTCTGGTGCTAATTAAGTTAGGGAACATGAAAGAAAAGAAAGAGGATATCTTAAACAACTTATGGTTGTTTTCAAGTATAATAAGCAGTTCAATTGTTAACCTATGTAGATCAGGATGGTCAATACCTTAAATTTTATTTTTACAATCATATTGGCAGCTAAAGAAGCCAAATAAAGGAAGAAACAGAGACACGGATAGCCCAAAGAACAGAGAAAGAAAAGTTACTACTCAGGGTAGGTCAATATATATATATATATATATATATATATATATATATATAATATAAGAAAATAATTTGCGCCATCTGAGATATTGAAAAAACAAAGTTCCTCTACGACGAACAACGATCTCGAAAAATAACAAAAGCGCGGACTCCAACAATATAACGAAATTCGCTGTTAAAAACAAGAAAAGAAACGCAGAAATATAAACAAATTCATAACGTATGATAAACATTCAATTCCGTGGCGTCGAACTGGCTGCCGATAAAAAAGATAAAATCTACGAGCTCCGAGAATAACAAATCGCATAAACAATCAAATTCATCATATCAACTTTGACGAAATGAAACAACTGAATATAAATTCATGAGTGAAATCCTATAAATTTTTGTTTATGGATGAAAAAATCCAATAAAATTCAGTATCCGAAATCATCCACACAATCGCACAAACTTCATAATCAATAACAACTATAAATGTCAGGTAGGAAAGAGAATGACGACGAACAGAAAATAACTCCAGACCTTGATTTTGAAGCGAGTCTTAGGGACGTCGCTGCACTCCGGCCGAACCTCGTAGTAAGAGTCAGTAGACTCTCCCGGTGTATTCCACATTCCCAAACCTGCTCCGATATTCTGAATATCCAGCTCCGCTCTCGAAGAAGCAACGAACAAATGACAACCACGAGCGGCGCTCCGGAGCTGGATCCCTTGCTGTCGATAAAAGATTTCCGAATCGATCAAGTCGACGGATAGGGATCCAGATCGTGCTCCGGGGACGGAAGTAACGATTTAGAGCAGGGGAGAGGTTCCCGTAAAAAATGGCGAGGGGGAGGATGTAAGCGGCACGACGAATCTCGCGACACGAAACGGTCGTTGAACCAGTTTTTTTCTTTTCTTTTTTTTTTTTCGGTGTTGAGATCGTCGCGTCAACGTCTCTTCCGACCAAGACCGAGCTCCTCCTTTTTTTTTTCTTTTCTCCTTTCTGTTTCACTATTTATTCCCTAGACCAGTCGTGCCAACCTCATTCGTCCAAACCCTGGACCCCACCCCCATTGACAAATAACGGAACGTTTTCGTCGTCCTGAAACGGGTCGGGCGGTTCCGTTTTTCTGTTAAAAAAGACTAAACCGTAACAAAGACACGGATTTACCAAGCACGGGCTTGATTTTCTCTTATTTCCATCAAAGGATTAAGATTTCACGTAACTCTCAAAGAATAGGACAAGACCATACCCTCGAAAATATCGTTCCCGCGAGGGGCTTTTCGTAATTTTGAGAAAGTGCTGATCGGCCGTTAAACAGTTGGATCTTAATCAACTTAAGACCCCTTTTAATGTGGGAAGGAAGGAAGGAGTTGAGTTCGTTAATTATGGTCTTTATTTTCTTGATTGATTGAGCTTAAAATAAAGTGGAACACTTTATAAATTAAGGACCAATGTTTTAAAAACCGAACCGGTCATCAAACCGGCTGTATGTTCGGTTTTGGTCGAACCTGGTTAGACCAGGTTGGACCAATGGTTCAACCATTGAATATTATCCTCTATACTTTATAAATATGTTATATTTCTATAGGTTAAAAAGACAAAATTAATGTTGATTACAGAGAACCGGGCCGAGTCAATAAGAACCAGATTGGCCGCCGGTTCTGGTTCAACCGGGTTGGACTGGCCGATCTGGTTTGGTTTTTAAAACAGTGTTAAGGACCATTAAATAATATTTATATAAAAGTAAATTAATTTGTATTTTGTCGTTGTAGAAGTATTATCATTATGGGGTCATGGGGATGTAAGTTTTTCCAAATTAGCTGTTCTATTGTTGTTTCTATTGTTAATCTAAATAGCAAGCAGCTAATTTTACCTATTTACCAATTTAAGGTTTAATAACTGAACAAAAACGGAAAAAAATTATTTTGTATTTATTTAACACATTTACAAGCTAAGTAAAAGATGTAGTGCTTGTCCTAAGTATAGTTATTCACCTTAAAAGATGAAATGTGATTCAATTTTTTCAAAATTATGTAGTATTCTTTTAATAATTCTATTACATAATTGTTTTGAAGTATCTAAGTATATAAATAAAATAAGTGAAGTAAACTTTTTAAAAAAAATTAGAAGTAATTTCTTATATATTTTCTATTTTTTTACAACTTGCCCATTCCATATCGGACCGGGATCAGCTGCAAACAAGGGTTGTACGTATGGGTAAGCACAACCAATAAAAGCACGCCTGTACACGACCCAAGTGTGCGGACACTTATTTTTTAAAAATCAACAATAAAAGCAGTGCTATTTAGCGGTGCTTACCGCCTCTTTCTATTGGTTGTGCGTACCCATACGCACAACCCTTGTTCGCAGCAGATCCCAGCCCTTCCATATCCAGTAACTCAACAGATAAACTGGACATGAAATAACTTATTATTATAACTTATACTATATACCGTTATATAGATATATTAACAGGACTGAAAGAGAATCGCTTATTCTGCCTCTTCCAAATACGTTTACACCCTATTTAATTAGAAGCCCATAGAAGCTAATTTAAATAAATAAATAGCACTTAAATTAACAAATTAAGATAAAATATATAGAAGGTTAGACAATGTTTTAAAAACTGAACTGAACCGGCCAGTTCGACCCGGTTGAACCAGAATCGGAGGCCAATCCGGTTCTTATTGACTCGGCCCCGTTCAATAAAATCAGGATTATTTTTGTTATTTTTTCTATAGAATTATTAAGAAAGTATAAAGTATAAAGTATAATATTTAATGGTTGAACCATTGGTCCAACCCGGTCCAACTAGGTTCAACCAAAACCAGACATACTGCTTAGGGCTAGCAATGAGCCGAGCCGAGCCGAACCTATGATGGCTCGAGCTCAGCTCAACCCATAATACATGAGCTTGAGCTCGGGCTCGAGGTTGGACTCGAGCCCATGGCTGGGCTCAAGTTCGAGCTCGAGCAACTCGAATCGAGCTCGAGCTTGATTCGAGTGGGCTCGATCCCTAATCGAGCCCGAGCTCGAGCCCAACTCGAGCTTCTGCCCATGCCCACGTTGAGTCCAAGTTGAGCTCTAGGCCATAAAAGCTCAACGTGAGCTCTAGCCCATGCCCAACGGGTTTGCCAATTCAAGCTTTTTAATTATTTTAGTTAAATTTATCTACAATAATAGATCTAGATTATTGATTATAAGCTAATTACGTACCCAAATATGCTAAAACAAAAATTCACGAAACTTCAGAATTTTTTAGTTAATTATTAATTTTGGTTAATAGAATCAATGATAGAAATTTTAAAAGATACAATTTCTGAAAGAACTTGAGCCTCCCACTTCTTAAAAAAACCAAAATATTATACCCAATTTTAAAAATATATAACTCAAAACACAAACGAGCCGGCTCATCGAGCTTCGAGTCGAACTACCTAAAACTCAAGCTTGGCTCATTTAACTAAACGAGCCTTACTCGAGGCTCAAGTTTGATTCGAGCTCGAAATAATTCAAGCCGAATCGAGTTTTTATCGAGTCGAGCTCGAACGGTTCACGAGCTGGCTCGGTTCAGTGCCACCCTTAATACTGTTGGTTTGATGGCCGGTTCGGTTTTTAAAACAATGAGGTTAGAGCATATATAATTAGAACAAATTGTAACTGATTTGTAATTTTTGTTAAATGCTACTCTTAGAATTTTTTAACTGTATAGTAGAAGTTATAAGAGTAAAAAAGGTAAATTAATATATTCAAGGAATAGTTAGGCTCAATGGAACCAGGATGGCATCCTTCATAATCTCGTATCGTGCTGCCGTCTGAGCCATGCATGAAAGCAGAAATAGTGATTTCACATGAAAATCGCTGTTTTAATTAGCCTAAAATCAGTATTTTAATTAGAAACTAGTGTTTACAATAAAATCAGTATTTTTTCTGTGAAAAGAACTGCTTATTTTATTCGTTGTACAGATTAATTAGGTGTGGATCGATGAGAATGAAGAATAACATATGAGAAGTCATGATCTCCTTCCTTTGATTTCGTCGATCGAAAGGGCCAATTAAGGTAAGGGAACCCTCCTGAGGCTTCTTCTTCTTCTTTGAAGTTAAACAGAAGAGACATTCAGAAACCTGCAAGAACATATATATATATATATATATATATAGCTACCCTATGTCGTCCATTTTAAGAGAAAAACCAAAACACAAGAGCATAGCTATTATCTACTCTTTGTAGAAGACGTACAACAAAAACCACGATAACAATAACATTAATTATTACTACATTCGTACGTGCCTGAAACAAGATCAGAAACGAATTAAACTTCGTCGATTAATTAATTAATATGCCTCCGAATATGAGCTTCCTCTCAACCCTGGTCAGTACTTCATTAATTCACATCGAATTGAAGATCGAACCACACCTCCTTCCTGCCATCTCTGCAGCAAACGCTTGGGCCATGGCAAGCCGCAGGGGTGTGATTATATGTTGTGGGGTAACCGTGGCCATCATCGTCATCCTCGTCGTCGTTGCGATCACCTTACTCTTCACCGTCTTCAAACCCAAAGAACCCAAAGTCCAACCACACCCAGTTATCCTACAAAGAATAGAATTCGAGCTCTTGCCCATCCTTAAGCTGAACCTGACGTTACTCGTGTCTGTAACGGTGAAGAACCCCAACTACGGAAGCTTCAAGTACGACGAGACCAAAGTTCTGATCTACTATCGCGGGACCCAGATCGGAGAAGGCCCCATTGACGCCGGGAGCATCTCTTCACATGAGTCGGAGGACTTCAACACCGTGATAGAGATTACAGCGGAGAAGATGCTGGGGAGCAAAGATTTCTGGCAGGATCTGGGTGGAGGCCACTTCAATTTCACTTCGGAATCGAAGGTCTACGGGAAGGCTACCTTGTTCAAATTGTTGAAGAAACACGCAAGAGGAAGAACCACTTGTGATATCACCGTCTACCTCACCGGTCGTGATCCCGATTCCACTTGTAAAACCAAAATGAACATTTGAGTTTTTTCTTTCTTTTCGTTCATACACTTCACCATGCATACAGAACTAATTTCAGAACGCAATTTAATTATTACCATGTTGATCATCTGTAAGTTGTTTATTTAATTTACTGGAGATAGACACACTCTCTCACTCAATTAAAACAGTGAAAGAAAAATTAGAATTATGAACATATACATATATAGACTGCTTTAGCGCAAGCAATTCAAGGTGCAGACGACACTGGCTAAAATCATTCAGATTGAGAAAATTCAGCTTTAATTGCTTACTGACTTGGCAGTAAAGAAAGGATAGATTAATCCGTATCCTTGCAACAAAGCAAGCTCAAAAGCTGGTACAGTACCTGATGCTGTATATATATATGTTCAAGTATGAGAATGGAACTTGTAGAAATTCTATAAGTAAAATAATATTGTATAAATTACGATGAACATTCCTCACCTCTTACTTTAATTTATATTAAGATTAAATGCTATAATCTAACCCAATGAGCAAGTTACGAATATTCTTAACATATGAAGTAAAGTATAATAAAAAACAAAGGAAAAAAGCAAGTACAAAAAGAACCCGTGTGTGTGTTAGAAAAACCACCGGCCTTATGCTTTGCACTGGGAGCTAAGCTATCCAAAGAAGAGGAATAAGCACAAAAGTCGAAATCTTCAAAGCCACAGCTTGTAAAGCTGAGACTGATCAGGCTTACAAAAACCCAGCAGGTTAGGACCTTCCTGTCACCCCTTTCTTCGCAGAGGTCTTCAGTCCTTTTTCCATAACAGAAGTTTTCAGTACTTCCATCCATGGCTAAAGTCACGTCAAAAGGAGCTCATACCTGTGGGGTTTTAGCTCTTTTGATGTTGGTGCATGGAGCTGTTGCAACGGAGTTCAGAGTTGGGGGTGCTAATGGGTGGACTCTGCCTCCGGACCCCAATTTCAATCCATACAATCAGTGGGCAGAAATGCACAGATTCCAAATCGGAGACTCACTGTGTAAGATGATATATATCCAAATTTCTATCATCACATGATCTGTACTACGTTTTCGTTTATTAACCATTAACCGCATTCTTCAGTCTCTGAATCTACAAGACTGTTCTACCAATTACTCATGACTTGTGACTGCATGCAGTGTTCACGTATCCCCCGGACAAGGATTCAGTGCTTCAAGTGACCAAGGAGAAGTACGACAGCTGCATCGTCGATGACCCAATTGCTTCTTTCAAAGACGGAAACACATTGGTGAGTTTTAACCAATCAGGTCCTCACTATTTCATCAGTGGAACCAGCGGAAACTGCCTGAAAAATGAGAAGATCGTGGCGATAGTCATGGCTGAGAGGGGCAGCGTTCACAGATCCATTGTGTCAAACAGCACAAACGCCACGGCACCCGTTCCTGCTCCAGTTCAAAGTCCGCCGGGGATTACCCCTTCTACGCCCCCTGAGATGAACCCATTAACCCCTCCCGAGATGGTCCCGGCCATAGCGCCTGCTGGAGAAGCATCGCCTTCTCCACCTGCCCCTCCCTCCGGAAACGGAGCTTCTTCTTTGCTAAAGAGTTCTGTAGCTTCTGTGGGTGCCCTCTTTGGAACATCGCTTCTCTTAGCCTTGTAGAGAAGCAAATCGTTGGAGTGAAGAAATACCTGCCTTGAGAGAAGACTGATTGAGTGTGGTTTTTATGTGTGGGAGATCTGGGATGTAAGTAGATTCGCATGGGATTCTTTTTTCTGGTTCCGTGTTGGTTTCTCAGCTTGGTTGACTGAAGCAATAAATTCTCCATGAGTGGCTTGTCCAGATTATTAATTTTAGCAGATGTAAAATAAGATTTTCGGTTGTTTCATGTCAGGCTGTTGGCCTCTGTTACAGAAAACCATTTTGTTTCTGTAAATTCCAAAATAAACAATCCACTGATTCGGGTGCTTGTCACCTTGTGTCATTTTTAGGGATGGAAAAAAGAACCCCCTTCTTCTCTCTTGATGTCTTTTGGCTTTTGCTTTTGAAAAATGTTGAAATTGTCAAAAAGGATTAGGATAAATCTTTTTTACAAGCCACCAAATAATGTTTTAAGTCATCTACTTCTAATTGCAAACGATCTCCAGGCCATGAAAGAATAAATAAATAAATAACATTAACATTTTAAGTCTGTTTTTCTCGAGGGGTATCCTTCTCATAGCTGAACACTTCTCATCTTTTGCACGAATCTTCCATCTCTTCCTCATTCATCTAGTGAATGTCACAATTCAACTTTCAAAGAGTACTGACATATCTTTTTCTTTCTCCCTAGAAACATGTAGTGCTTGGAATTTGGATAATAACTCCAATTTCTGTCCCTATATAGGTAATTTTGTTACAATCATACGAGCATCACGGATGCACAGGTGAGCAAAAACTAATTGGAACAACTATATTTAGCCAACATCATCGCCCCCAAAAGATCAAAATTGCTTTCCCAGCTCAACTTTTTTCACCAACCTGATGGTGTTATACAGTATCGAGTCCATTATTCCAGCTACCTGATATTATGCCAGAGAAAAAGGTGTGTTTCAGGATAAGCCAGTATCAAGAAATCGCCTATTTGAGGTCCTCGAAAGACTAGCAAAAGAATAACAGTATTATATGCATACCGTGAAAACTCCGCCGACAATAGCACAAACATTTGTTATGAAGTGAGAGAAGGGTTTTGGAATCTCCTCTACTAGGACCTGATCCCCATAAAAGGAAAACAAGGAACAAATGCAACATTAGGAGGGTTGAAATGAATACTTCTGTTAAGCATTGAAAAGCAATCCGATAACCAATAATGACCATAATAATAAAAAAGGCTGTAAAAGGAAAGAAACCTGCATAGGAGAAGGCTCGAAATGGAACTTCGCAGCTGGAATGTCCACGCTGTGCACTAAACTACTATGTGCAGTGTACTCATACTCAAAAAGCTTTAGTTCTGGGAATGTTCGCCTAGATAAAACCTCGGTCTTCACAACTTGAAGATAATGTTCAATCTGCAAATGCATATTACATCAGATGATACTTGTCACCTGGACTGAAATATGTAAACATCAGATTAAGCTATTTACTGTAGGGGTGTTTGATGACCAGTAACAGAGATCAGACTGGGTATTGCTGACATAATCTAACCATAACCAGTGAACATATCCCTCCCTCCCTACCCCTATTAGTGTCGGAAACATGGCCAGTGATGTCAGATTTGCAGCCATAGAATGGTACGATTTTTTTATCCAACAATAAAAACCATCCTTAATAAATTGATCAGTATCCCATTCTAGATATATTTCAAAACGAACATAAAATAATAACTAAAAAGATATTTTCAAGGCAAACATTTCTAAAGCATCATTTGTTTGACAAATAAATATCCTCCAACCAGGTAAAATATCCTTCCATAGGTTTGTGAACTTTTACTATGAAGAGCTGGCTAGTGCAATGTAAGTGCTGAATGTACAGAGTAGGCAATCAAGTATACTTCAAGAAAACCTCCTCATCAATATGTATAAAAATTTTAGATTGTAAATTTTTCACATAGTTCTTTTTACAAATTCAGTCAAATACACATAAGATAGGATTTTAAACTCACAGTCACGTTTGCATTGGTATCAGCATGATTGGTTATGTAGACTCTCCCCGTCAATGGGTCAATGTTCTCGCCAAGATATGGTGTAAGTCGTTTTACTTCACTGAGCATTCTTGCATTGAGCTTTTTACCAAAGGAAAGATGAGATATCGCATGGGACACATTAATTTGAGAAGCATCAAACGAGTGGGCCCCAGAATGAGCAGTTATTACAAGATTGCCAGGGACCTGCAACATAACAATATGGTCACGAAACAGGTACATTAAACAAATCGGTGAACTTAGTTCAGATATTCACTCCAAAATATAAAAATATAGAATCCACATCAGGTGCAGGCACTAGTGAAATTGTTGACAAAGAATTGAAAGCGCTAATAGCAATCAACATAATTACTTTAATCAAGAGAAATGAAATAGACATCAAATAAATCACATACTTTCAAAACAAGGAATTTCAGTAATTAGTAGAAAGAAAAAATTACACACTGAACTTAAGACCAAAAGAAATTGGCGACATTATTGTTAAGTGAAACCAACTAGTGATATACAATTAAGAACTCAAGCAAATAAGAACATCAATAGTCCACTTCACCTTCTTGACACGAACAAAACCTTCTATTCTGCACCCTGCAGCCAACGGTGCTGGACGCTTCGAAGTCCCTGGAGTCTGGCTTGAACTATTATTGTTCTCCCGCAAAACCTCATGAGTCTCCATTGGCACAGGTGCAACCAAAGCTTGCATAGCCTGCATTAAATACCTAAGTGAACTGTAGAGTGGATCTCATAGCAGTCACCAACATAACTGTAACTAGAACAATAGGCAGACTAACTCAACCCATGAGCATTCTCAAATGCATTCTAGTCCTTTTCAACTCAGTGAATAAGAAAATACTTTTCAAGGAGTTTTTTTTTTTTGAAACAGACTTTTCAAGGAATTTGATGGGAAGATAATATCAAAGATGTGAGAACGGGAGAACAGACTTTCCTCAAAAAAAAAAAAAAAAAAGTGAGAACAGATACAAGAAGTCACAATCAGGGTTCTGCAACTCAGCCGAGTCGCACAACCATGATCACAACAGGCTTCTGGCTGAAGGAGTAAAGGACTGAGGTCACTACCAAAGAAATAGGAAGAAATAACTAAAATACAGCAACAAAAAGTATGCAATCATTTTTTATTTTTTTTTGAAATAGGCATGCAATCAATTTGAAGAGTATTCTCTCAAACAGGCATGTATCATCCCAAAACAAGGAATCTTCAAGGCAGTTGATGCTTTCAAGTCATGAGTCAAACTGGTGCAGAAGGGGCTTCAATAGTCCAATTCTATAAAAAATTAGCATGATGAATCCAAGAAATTTTATCCCAGTCTCAACTGAAGATAACCTCCAAAACCCTTCACCACGAGGGAATGAGAAATATTACCCATGTAGATCTCAGCTCCTAGAAAAGGATCTTCAACTCTGCCTCTTGGGAGTCAAAATGACCACGAAGCAAACCAACCCAGACCATATGAAGAACCAAATCACTGATAGAATCCCGAGACAGATTTACCTCTAACACTGCTTTCAAGAATTGAACTTAACACTTAACCCACCCAACCAATGAGAGGCATACACCCAGAAAAGTTAACATAAGAAGAAGATGGCAAATTGTCCCTAATAACATTGCTGGGAAAATGGATTGGTGCAGATGCTAGCCAAAATGAGTGTCTGGTATTAACTTCTCAAGTAGCCCCAAAACAAGGCTAACTTTCGGCAGACAGGTTAGCCAAAGGTGTGTCCAGGGTTCCATTGTATCGGGGCCTTTGCTGCTCCTAATAAGGTATCCCATGTAACCTACTAGTACTCGCTTTTGAAATCTCAATAAAAGATTGCTGATTTAAAAATTAAATAAAAAAACAACAATGCTATTGAAGAAGCTCTAGAGTAAGAAAAGAGGACATGATGCGAACAGCGACACACAAAATAAATGAAGAACAATAAACTAAGAAGGGGTGGTGCCAAAGGAAAAGAGACAATCCGACACTAAAGACTGTTTAGGGACTCCTTCCCTAGCAAAGGCATCAGCTGTATTATTGGCACTTCTGGGATATGCTTCCAAAAACCATTTAGGGTTTATATGTGTTTTCAGTTTAACTAAAATACTTTAACAAACAGTTGTGAGAACTGCATCCCAACTAATGGCAACCTCTACCCCTCTGAAACTAGAGGACTCCAGAATCTTTCCACATACATTTCACAGCCCTGGTAGGGCTCTCAACACAGCAAAAGTTGCATCCCCATAACAAAAAGGAGTAGAGCAAAAATGAAGCATGTTACTTGAAGAATCTCTGCTCATGCCATTCCCAGCAGCTGGTACCAGACTTGCTCACAAGTTTCCACCAGAGTTTACTTACGCTTGCAAATAGATTCCAAAATCTAGATGTTTGAGATGGACTGTATCCAGAAGAACCAAACACAGGCAATCATAACTGTATTTTTTTTTAAAAAAAATGCTTTTAACCTAAAATATTTTTTGAAAAGGCGAATACAAACTCCCAAATACAAAATTCAATAAACTCCAATGCTGCCGTGGAGACCCAAACCCAAGACCTCTCACAGCAATAACTCACATGGGACCACTGAGCCACTACCCAAGTTCCCTTTTAACTTAAAAATATTGATAACCTAAATTCAGTATCAGATGGAAAAATGGGAGACGATTTTACCTGTAAATAAATAGAAGGATAGAAATAATTTGTCCTTTAGTCACATGAACACTTACCGACACTAGAGAATCTGTATCTCTTTCTCCATAATAAGATTCATGCTCATGGTGCCCATGATTATCCCTGTGTCAGAAATACACGAGTGACATACATAACACAAGTCTCAGCAAGACATTCTTTTCAGCATATTACAAGAAAAGAAAATGAAGAGAACCAGCCATAAATGGAGAGGAACAACAATCTACTATTCATCAGCAACAATCTATGTTCTAGCATCTAATAAAATGCCCAAAAGAAAATAAAAAGAAAGATAAAGAATTTGCACGAAACAAGAATGGAGAACATGTTATGCTACTGACCTAACATCACTTCCCTTGCGAAAAATACGAATAGATGGATAACCCTGGATGTGATGCCTGCAAAACATGCACCCAAGTTCAATGCTTTACTTCATTTACTGATATGTAACTTTATGATTCAACCTATTTCCAACCAAAGTTAGATGCTTATCACAAAAAACTCCCTCCACTTGACCATATCTGACTAACTTTTTTTTTTTTTTGTTGAGAAACTGAAATTGTTTATCTACATTTACGAAATTGAATATCTTTTTTTTTTTCTCTTAAACAATCTGAAAGACGAATCCATAAAAAAGCTCCAGAAGGAGGGTACAATGGAATAGTCGTATGATGGAGGTCGATGTATGTTGTTTGGGAGGAGATCTCTCTTTCCTTAAGAAAACGATGAAAATTTCATCCAGATACAAGAACACACGAAATTCATAGCAGTTGATATCTCAGTTTCTCTTTTTTTATGATGATCTCTCTACATGAAAGCCAAATAAGTTTTACCTAACATTGTTTCTGCACTCACACAAGCAAATCCTACCCAGAAGAAAGGCTACACCTTTTAAATTCAGAAGAGGGGTTCAATACTACGACCTAGCTGTAATGCTATAAAAAGTCTAACAAGAATGGGCACAGGTAAGCTAATAGAATATTTGACTAAAAAAGCTGCTCTCCAGAAAAATAAATTGAACTGAAAGTTGAACAATCGCATGCAGTTTCAAAGTATAGATAAGTTAATTTTCACTTAAAAAATATTCTACAAAAATATCTGACAATACCTTCTGCACAAGTCAGTTTCTTGAGTGCAGTCAACCTTGCCCATGAGAATTCGTCCATCGAGTTCAGGATCATAACTAAAGAGACAAAAGATTAAGACAAATATCCATAAAACACCTAACAGCAAGAAGCATGAACAGGCAGATTATACATATATAACACACTACTGAAGCCATTGTGGTTCAGAAAATAAACTATCAAATAAAAATTTCAATTAAAAATTAAGAGAGAGGGAAGCCCTTAAGTACCGATCTCTTATTATTTTAGATGCCTTCTCCCATGATGGTCTCTGAAAAAAAACAGGTTCCTGTGAACCTATATTGCAAAATATTTAGAAAAATGCGAGGTACAAATAAAACATACAAATATCCTACCAAACGGTTACTCCAAGAACACCATGGAGCATAAAAGTTGACCGCAAAAACAGGAAACCTGCAAGTGTTGCACTATTAGACCACTTAAATGAAACAGAACAGTGAAATGCAGTTACCCAACAATGAAAGTTCTGTGGGCCATAAAAGATACGTAGTTTTCACTATGAAATGAAACAAAAGGAGCTCAGTTCAAGAATATAAAATTAAGTAAACTTCCTATCCATTCAACCAATGGATACTTTATTCCAATTTACAACCCATGAAAGAAATTGATAACATGTTTGTAGAACAGATAATAACACAATTTTAAAATGTTAAGAGAACAGATTTATCTAAAATCCAATAGTTGAAGCTGTGATGAAGAGAATCTACCATTGGGACCATACACAAATTTTGCCCCTCTATACTTTGGCATAAAAAACCAAGAATTTTATTTTCAGAAAATCAAACTAAAAAAGTATAAAATCACAATAAAGCAAAAATTATAATTTCAGATGCATTTGAAGCCCTGATAAATAATGCATTTTTCTTTTTGAAAATGGTGATAATTTTATTTCATGATTTAAAGAATTAGATTACAAGATTCATTACTATAACTGGCCAGTTACAAAATAATGCATATTGAAGTTGAAAAAAATAATGTATTTTAAAGTCAAGATAAATACCAGATGAACTTCAAAGGTTAAAACACTTTAAAAAGATATGGATGCACAAACTTACTGATGAGATAATTTGTCAAAACTAACTCCAGTTATGGGCACAGATCCTTCACCAAATTCTCCCTCACCTTCATCTCCATGATTGTTAACTCTTGGAATAGGGCCTGGGTGAAACTCAGCACCAGTTGGATTGAAATTAGAATCTATTGAATATTTCCTCACTGTTTTTGTTATATTCAACCTGTTCTGCAGATCAGAGGAACAAATTTTTATGGATCATTTATGGTAGTATGACCAAGCAGCTTGTAGCCAAAAAATTCTTTTCATTTCAACAAACAAATAGAGCAGAGTAAGAAAATGCCGGCACAAGTATATATTATCTTTTCTAATAATGGAACAGAATACCTACTCCCATCTACTTGGAAGCAGACCCAATCTTTAGCATGCTTTTCCATGATTTTCAGAACAAACAAGACAATACCATTTCTTTGGGTCGCTAATTCCAAACAGGGGACACTCTGGTGCCCTTCAAGAGATATCTTAAATGGAACTTAGTAAAGGTTGCATTGTAGTGCAGACCTTAGTATTTAATTATCATCTAGAGTGAAGGGACAAATCAGTTAGATGCAACTTTACTAAAGCCCAAAAAGGGAAAATAGTGTAGGCCCTCAAAAATAAAATATTTTAACAGTCAAACAGTTTGAAACTTTTTTAAGGTTGCTTTAGCTGCACTCATACCTCTAAAACATACATAAACAGTCATACACCCTTCAGTTTCAAATTAGTTCAGGCATACCCATGTAATATCATTAAAGTTGTCCACATACCAATAAAAAAGCAGTCACCAAACCCAATTTGAATGAAAGAAAAGATAATATCAAACAACCAGAATTAAAATGAATGCAGCAATATTTAATGGTTCCACATTGGGAGGACCAACTAAGCCCGACAAATGGATCTACTGGTATAGTGGACGTCCTCCCCCATCTCCTTCATAAGCAATAATGGTGGTCCACTCCCCCATAGCAAACAGAGGGGGACCTCTGACATGTCCTAAGCCAGTTAGGGACTTCCACCAACCCCCACTACCTGCACAGGCAAGAGGAGCCTTAACCATGGTTCCTCACCAACAAAAGGACCCCACCCCTACTCACCACTTGCCTCCAGAAAGCAAATTAAAATACTCCTCTATAGATAGAGAGGAGGCTCCCAGTTGCCTACTCCTGTTTACCTACTCAGGCAATGGGAGGCACCCATTCACCAACCACGATCAAGTTGAAAACTTGCTTCGCCCATCTTGAACAAAATCACAAGGAGCATCCTCCTTCCACCTTCTACAAGGATGGAGAACCACTCCAATCACCTGTGCATGTGAGTTGTAGGGGCAGGCCTACTTAGTGAGTCTCAGAGTCCCCTACTATACACTCTGTATATATTTGCATATTTTTTGTTTGTCGAAATTAAGTGTTTGTTCACAGCATTTAACTCTACGGATTTACGATATGATGATGTAGAAGGGTTAAATCTGCATAAATCTAAGACCCATGGGTATTCGAATCAATGTTGTCAAAACCGAACGGTTATCGAAGCTGGTTAGATCAGGTTCAATCAGTGATTAAACCAAAGTGGGATCTATTAAATTATTTGATAATGTATAATTTATTACATTAAGTTAAGATAATAGTTAACTCTTAAGCAGTGTAAATGAGTATACTAATTGATGTAAAGAAGGCTTACATCTCTCATCTATATTAATTTTATATTACATTATGACAAGAAAATTGCTTGTAGGGCAGTTGGTTATGCTTCATACAGGTTGTTGTGTGGTCAAGGCTTATACAAAATTCAGAAAGAAGATTATTGAACGGAACCAAGTGGACGTGTCCGGTTCATGGTCGCACCAGTTAAACCAGCCGCGTCATCCGGCTATCAGCATCAAACTGGGAAAAGTCTCAGTTCCAGTTCAATCGGGTTGAACCCATCGGTCCAGTCCAATGACACTGATTTAAGTACTTATAACATTTGGATCAAAGGTATATTAATGTTTATGCTGTATAGGGGTCGAACAAAGCCGAGATGAGCAGGAACACGCATATGCTCAAGCTTGGCTCGAAGAAAAAAAAAAAACACTAGCTCGAGCTCAGCTGGAGAAAAGAACTAGCTCAAGCTTGGCCTCGAGCTCTAAGTTGTTTTTGAGCTCAAGCTGGCTCGAATCAACAAGCAGCCTCCAGAATAGGGCTCGTAACCGAGATAAAAGTTTGTAAAGACCATTTTGTCCTACAATCATGGAGATGGAGCCCATGAAAGTAAAAGATAAAACAAAATAAAAAAATAAAACAAAAATCCAAATAAGCAGACCTCAAAGTACAACATGGCTTAAGAAACCAGATGAAAAAAAACACAGAGGCAAGCATACACAAGCAGAATTGATTGAAGAGGAAAAAATTAAACAGGCCTCAACGTACAGCATCATTTAAGAAATTGGAAGAAATAAAAAAGAAACAGAAGCAAACATACACGAGCAGAAGTGGCCGAAGAAAAATGAGTAGCTCTAATAAGTTAAAAATGTCATTTTTATTGAAGAAAAAAAATCCTTGATTTGACCAAAAACTATGTTGTTTGTGTCAATAAGCAAGACTTTCAAAGGACATAGACAAGGACAATAAATATCCCTAACCCCTTGTTAGGATTTGGGGATGCCAAGTGATTTTTGTCATTGATTTTAACTCTCGCACCTGAGCTTTGTTTGATCAACCATCCTTCAGAGCAATCACATTGAGACTCTTCGGCAATACTTGCCGTTGCACATCATCTTGGATTCACCTCATCAGAACTTCTTTCACCTTTCTTCAAAGAAGAGATTTTGAGATGCTAAAGAGAAATTTTGAGATACTAAAGAGAAATTTTAAGATGCTGTGGAGAGACTTTGAGATGCTGAAGAGAGAGCTGAGAGCTGATGAGAGAGATGAGGGACAGGAGAAAGTTGAGAACTGAGAGAGTAAGGAGAGAGTGAGGAGAGAGTTGAAAGTGTGAGAAGAGGTGAGAGCCTGAGAAGAGAGGAGACGTAGACACACAAAGGTCACCTCCGAGTGGAAAATGACATCGGCAGGTCAAAAACTTAGAAGAGAATGTGGGGTTAGTGCTAAGAGCAAACCGGCTAAGAAAAATAATAAAGAATCTTTAAACCAAGCTGCCTTGTGAGCTAATGAACCAAACCAAAAGAAAATTGTGTTTGGCTCTTTTAGACTATCAACCTTCAATTCAAATATGAACTCAGTTCGAGTTCTTCTTGTCATCAAACAGAACCAAGCTTCAATCAAAGCGAGCTCAAACCATTTGTGAATCGGTTCAGTTCCACCCTTAATGCTGTATGTTAGACTCATAAAGAATAAACAACATACTTTCTTATGCATCATGGAAATCTCTAATGTATGATGGTTCATGTAACATCTTACAACACTTAGTATTTTAACTACATGGTTCATACTCCTGCCTTTTTGTCAAAATTGGACTATTTCTCAAAAAGGGCTAGTGAAGTTAGAAAGTGTCTTCCTTTTTTTTTTTGAGAAAAATGAGAAGAGAATTCATTAAGTTAGAAAGTGTCATCCTAACCAACAAATAATGACTTTTTCAAGCTCAAAACCATGCGGGACTATTCTCCCCACAACAACACTCACCTAACATTACCCAAAGCATGCCAACTATGAATTGGTAGACTTTTTACTGACCAATAATTATACCATCCAAACTTCAACACCAGAGTCAAGAGATAGAGAACATATATGCAAAGACACTAGGGAACACACATAGAGGTCACCCATGATAAATATATAAATGTTTTTTAAGGCATTATTCAACACTAAAATACAATGGGATAGGAAGAAGCTTACAGTTCCCAAGACATCGCTCACATCCACTGATGCAAATTCACACGAAAGAGCAGGAAAACTGCAAATTCATCAAAATAAGGGGTCAATATTCAAGATTAACATAGAATATCTTTGCCTCTCATTTCAGCTTGTAAAAATGACAACAATGAAATATGAAAATGGAAGCATAACAAAAGAAAATGAAAAATCCCACAGATAAAAATGATGTTTTGAAACTAAAATGTAAAAAATGGAAGAGAGAAAAACAGAAAAGACGAATTTTTGGTAGTCTATCTTTATGCTATTTAATGTGATCCAGCTGATTCTAGCAACTTCTTTTCTTTTCCTCAAATCTGGGTAATAATAACAGCCTGTCCCCTGCCCCTCTCTCTTTTTCCTTCTTCATTTCCACTCACAAGGAGAAATTCAGATATGCTATGAAAAAGATAGATGGATTAAACAAGGCAAAAGAGAATGTGTCAGAAAAAGTAGATAACATCCTTTACCTTAAATTGAAATCAATTCTTAGGAATTCGCCATCCGAACTTTTATCAACAACTATGGATGTACTTGTGCTGACAGCCAAGAAATTACTCAGCTCCTGAGACACCAGTATTAAACATCCAATCAAGTAACATCAGCATAATCAAAACAATAGCATTTAAACTTTGAATCTTTAACAAAGATTTTAATGAGTTCAGAAAGTGAATAGTGTGATTCTTCTATTCCTATGAACAAAGAATCATACCATTCCAAATAAAAACATCATGGCCAATGCAGCAAAAATGGATAACCCTGCACCCGATAATGAAGCCTCAGTCAAATCTCTTGGTATTTTCCTGTGTTACAACAGAAAGAAGAGGAAATTAATTAACATATACTCTGCCAAAGTTGGTCCTTACAAAATATTAAGAGCTGAAGTCAAGACATCACTCCAACAAGCCTTAAGAACTGCATTTCTTTAACTTGGTTATCCTCAAGTTGTTTGGGTCTTACTGGAAGCTTCATTTGATTCTCACAACTTTTCATATTTCTTTTCCAAAGTCAAAAAACATTTTTTTTCAATTCTATAATCCAATTAGAATTGCATTACTCCTAAATATGTTTTCCAATTCTATAATCCAAGACATGGGCTTGTTTAGAAATGCATTACTCCCATACATGCTTCCAATCAATTCTATAATCCAAGACATGGACATTTTTCCACAAAACAACTTCCCGACAAGAGGACATAAAGGCAAAAGAAAAAAAGAATAACCAATGGAAGGAAAAGAAGGCGAAGATAAATCTTCACCCTTTTAGCCATTTGTGGGTGCATCTAACCACCATATACAGAGGAAGCAAATGTAATTCCTGAATTGCATCGTGGAAGCGGCCAGATGCACCAGTTCTGCTCAGAAAATTGGTAACTCTACGAGCAAGTCGACTCTACCTCAACAGTCGTGGCATGGCAAAACATCAAAATGAAACGTCGAACAAAGTAGAAATACTGCAAACTCTTTTCATTTCCCGCAATTGAAGACGAAAAATTTCAACACTAGAAATAAAGCCGAACGCGCACAGTGACGGAGGAAATAAACAGAGATCTAACCTGTAAAAATCGACGGATTTGAGCTTGCTGGAGGAGATCATGGTTGCAAGGGAGTAATAACAGGATGAGAAGTCAGTAGAGCAGACGGGGGACGAGTCTCAGGAGAGAAACGCAGCCCGCTTCGCGCTCTGGTTTGTGAAAAATCAAATCTTCTGTAATTTTCTCCTTGAACCAGTCGTAATCGAGTCTCAGAATAAGATCCGCTTTCGATCGCGTGGTTTTAATATGAAACCAGGTTCTTTCGCTTTCGGAACTGAGTAGGCATATTTTAAAGACGGGAGAATTACCATTCAATGGTCCTTAAATATCAAACCATGAATTTATCTTAACCAAATATCGAGTCAAGAAAATGCCCCTCACTTAAACCCTTAAATCGGTTTATACAAGAGGCAATGACCAAAGAGTATGCCAAACAAGAAAGTATATTGCACTATATTCAAACGGTAAAATATATTATATAAATTATAATAATATATTATAAATTATTAACTAATATGTTATTGTAGACACCAAAATGCGGTTGGCCCAAATAAGGTGAGCCCAAAACATCCTCCAGTCCATCAATAGTCATGGATTGGCTTCAACGGTTTTCAAAGTCATCACCCACAGCCCATCACCGGATCCATTCGTCTCGCCGCGTCATCGACCACGTCGTCATTCCAGTAACCAACAACTTATCGTGTCATTGCCACTCAGCAGCCACTCACCCTACATGCCACTTCAACATTCAACTGACCAAGTCTAGTCGCCAACTGAAACACGTTCAATGGAGGAAAAGGAAGAATGTCCAAGTCCTCTTCCCCTCTCAACTGAAGCAGTAGAAAGGGGATCACGATTCCCATTCCAAGGATCGACCCTAACAACTAGACGGAACCGGCTACAAATAGCAAGAAATGTTATGTCAAAAAGGTTCAAAATTCTTTTGTCGAGAAGCACTCTCATGCACAGAAGCTCTCTCGAGCCGAAGGAGTTCAAGCAACTTGCAGTTCGTCGAAATTCACCAGTTCAATCGAAGCAGCCCTACACGTTCATTGGCAACGTCAACAAGTCGATACACACGAAACACAAGTACTTCCATCCGACCAACGAAACCATCATCGTTCATGCACACTCACTCTAAAACTTGGATTTCGACGTCAACTCGCCAAAAGCCAAAACTTCATCAATTCATACGGATATCGAATCAGAGGAAGAATAGGAGACTGTACTCGCATTCTCTGACTTTCAAACACAAATTGTAACACAAATTCTCTATTATAAATTGATTTATTCACTCGGTCTCGACTCTTCGCGGACCGATGAATTTTCGGTGAAACAGATTTGGCATACCCGGTGGGACCTTTCCTACCTCTCATCTCCATCTCCGTCGAAAAAAAAAAAAAAATCAAACTTCAGTCATGGCCAGCAACGACAACAACAACAACAACGACAACAAAGGCAAGCAAATTGCCAATTTGAGCTCTGCTTATCCGCCCTTGCCGCGAACGCAAGCTCAACCGCAGCAACAGGAGTCCGCGGACCAGCGGCCACTTCTTCGGCCAACATCCGCGCTCCATCTCCTCCACCGATCAATCGCCTAGTGACAAGGGCGTTGGCCAGAAGCTTGTCCACTGGATAGGCTCCTTTCGTGAGGGAGGCATGCCGTCCAAGTGCCGTCACCAAACCAGTCGTCGCACCGGTCAAGATGACCCTGACAGCAAATAGGCCGACTTCCTAGCCGTCGACACCACACACCGGCGAACAGTCCGGTGGTCAGTCCAACTCAATTGCCACCCTCACGCAGGGACTCTATCGTATCAACCATGGTTTGGCGATATGAGCAACACGGAGACGCAACCTCTTCCTCCGCAGCAGGAAGGAACCTAACATTGACTTCAGCCTTGCCTAGAACAACGGCAGGGGGCAAGTCGCCGATTCTGACGGTTTCTCATGATCTCCTGGCAGCATTGACTACCGCAGCCAACAGGTCACCCGTGTCTTCCCCACGCCGACAGACGCCGGTGACCTCTCCTATGGCCCGATCACCAACCTCCTCGGGTCGATTCACACCGGTAGCTACTCCATCGAATTAGTCACCCATCCAGACATCACCTCTCAGGCACCCAACAACGATTGGCTCTTCAGCCCGGTCGCCCATAGCGGCCTCGCCGCTACAAAGAACTCCGACGGCCAGCTCGCCTGCATGGTCGCCAATTAAGTCATCTTCACTTTGTTTCGAGTTGGCAACTTCTCCCGCGGCTCCAACCGATAGAGTAGCCGCAATGGCCACCTCGGCCAAAATAATTGAGCAGCTTGCAGAAATGCAGGCCGCGTTAAAAAAACAAAGCGAGCAGTTGCGCATCAAAGACGCGCAGCTCACAGACCGCGACCTTCAAACCGCCAGGATACTAGAGCGATTGGAGATGGCACGCCTAACACCAACTACGGCGGCGTCTATCAAGAAGTCGACCGGAATCAGGCGACCACAAGCGCCACGGCCGAACCTCATCAGGAGGAACCTGCTTCCGACGAGCAGCGGCCAAAGTCTCTCGTAACCATTCGGAAGTCATGAAATGAAGAGGAGTCAAACTCTCTTACCCTCGAAGGGGTAACTGAACTCATCAACCGCGTTGTTGGCTGTCTAGCAAGTGCACTAGGTCAGCAAGTAATATAGACTCGAGAGTCCAAATATCGATCCCACAGAGACCTTGATGAGAACTTAGTTTAAGCAAAGATTTTTCTACTGATTGAGGAAAAGAATTTTTGGTTTTGAGAACTGGAAAAACAAAGCAGAATTAAACTACTGGAAAAACTAATAGAGATGAGATGTTGGGGAAGAATGTCAATCCCTCCTAGTTGCTAACATGCAAAGTTATGATTTTATAGCTCAAATACCCTTACCTTAACTTAGCTTTTGAAAACCTGGTAACCCATATACAGGAAATAACTTTTACCTAATCTCTGAACTCCATCACAATCCAGAAACATTCAGATCCTAGGTGCATAAATATAAAAGCTTGAAGATCAACTCTTATTCAGAACAAAAGTGTTTTAACGAGTCAAATTACTTGCCACTAGTCTCCATCACAATCCGAAAACAACTAGTGAGAAAAATAAGTTGACTTTCACTCATTCTTTGAACTCCATCACAATCCGGAAACATTCAAATCCTAAGTGCATAAATATCAACTCTCTCATTCAGAACAAGGGTTATAAAAAGTCACATCACCTTTCCACTAGTCTCCATCACAATCCGAAAACAACTAGTTAGAAAAGCGAGTTGTTTTAGAAAACAAGGAATCATATAACTAACCCAAATCTTTACTGAAATTTAACTTCTCAATCCGTACCTCATTAAACTTCAGATATCAATCTAAATTAGCCATAAGCAATGAATACAGATTCTAAAACAAAAGTAGGGTACTTTATTGCTATAGAATTCAGAACTTAAACATAAACAACTAGGAGTTCATGACTTCTCCAACAAAGAGAGACTATTCCATAATAATAGAATAAACACACAGTAAAAAGGATTCAATTACAACCATGGAAATAAGAAGAAAACAAGTACAGAAAACCCCCTTTTGAGGAAGTGCCCCTTAGCTTCAACTCCTTGACTGAAATCTTTTCCTTCTCTCCCTCTCTCTCTCAACTCCAACCTAACTAAAAACAATAAAAACCTAAACTACTATATTTACAACTCGAAACTGGATGAAAACTTGATAAAAAATTGGATGATGTGCTTTGCCTCGGACCTCCTCTTATAGCTGAAGCTCTGCCCAGAACTTGTAATTTTTGCCTCTGTCCAGGGGTATCAATTGTGACTTCCCGACCTTAGAATTGGCTGAAATTACATCCGAATCTTCCTTCTGGAGTCTTTTCCTTGCTCACGAAATTTCATTCCATTATGAGTTGGGAAACTCAAGATATGAGGGGAAGAAGTTTCCTGGTTTCTGCTGCCAATTTTTGCACTGGGTCCACCACTTTGGAGATGTGAAACTCGAGAAGCCCGGCTTGGATTGGTCTGATTTTTCGTGACATGATCCTCAGTAGCACCAGGAATCTTCGTTCCAAGTTTGGCTTCAATTAGAATTCGGGAACTCCAGCTATCCTCCTCTTAAAACTCGGATTCTTTTTCCTTTTCTGGCAGCAATTTCCTTCTTTGTCTTGGACTTCTCTTCTTGACCATTCAATGCACCTAGACTCTGGAAATATATCATAAAATCTTCGTGGATACCTTCCTTAGCCAATTAGCACTTCTTCTTCCAAGTCTGGGCTTGATTGGTAGTCAGAATCCCGAGATTTCCGCAAGTCATGAAGCTGAGTCAGCGGCGCTATCGCGCCGAATTGTTCTTTGTTTTGGCGCGGTCGCGCCACTAGAGCAGAAATTTTGTCTAAGTCTGGAGCATGGCCTTTGGATCCTATAGGAGGAAGGATTCTACATGGCGCGGTCGAGCCATTTTATGCTGTAGAACTGGCACGGTCGCGCCACTCCTTATGACTCTTTGCCGACTTCCTGAAATTAAACTTGAACTCCATGTAGGGAAACAATGCAGCGCGGCAGCGCCACAAGAGGCTCTTCCTAGCGCGGTCGCGCCATTTCACATTCACTAGCCGTTGGGAATTTTTTGGATTTCTTTGAATTTATGAACATTTTCCCGGCGCGGTCGCGCCATCCCTTTTTTGCTTGATTTTTCTCCATTTTCCTTCATTTTTCCTCAGAATTTAGATTTTCTTCTTTTACAAGGTTCCTGAGACACAAAACATGTATTTGAGTTATATTTGTCACTTTCATGCTCATAATCAAATCGAATTAGGAATTTATGGTCAATAATTCATGCATAAATAAGTGTCTTTTGGACACTTATCACGCGTCGTGCGAAACGGCTCCAGCGAAAGCAAGTCGGTGGCCTATCAGAGGCCATACACGCAGAGGATACAGAACATCCCCATGTCGTTCGGCTATATCCACTGAAATTCTAGCAATTCAATGGCGATGGCCACCCAAAGCAACACATCACTCATTTCATCGAGACCATCAACAACGCCGGTACAGACGACGACCTGTTGGTCAAGCAATTCGACCAATCCTTGAAAGGCAACGCCTTTGATTGGTATATCGAATTGCCGCAGGAATCAATCGATAGCTGGGAACAACTCGAGCGGGAGTTCCTCAGCCGGTTCTACAGTACCAGGCTCACTGTGACGTTAGTCGAGATGGCCAACCTCAAACAAAAGGAAGGAGAAAAAGTGACTGACTATATTAATCGGTGGAGGAATCTCAGCCTCAACTGTAAGGAGAGTTCCAATTTATCGCTCGACATCGAAATCGAGATGTGTTCTCGAGGTATGCGGTGGGAGCTTCTGTTCTACATCCAGAGCAATAATCCAAAATATTTCCAGGAGCTTGCGACAGAAGCTGACAACATGGAAACTCTCATCGAAGAAAGGGGGGACGACGTCATACCAATAGCCGACCCGAACAAAAAAGGGAAGGCTGCCACCCAAGACACGAAGGAGAAGACAAAGAACTCCTTTGCCACAAATGCTTTCGAACTGATCAAGGTCGGAAGTAATGTAAAAACAAACTTCCCTCCACGGCCGCCCATTGGGGGCACCTACTGGAAACCGTCGCTAGAGGAGAGGCAAACAAAGACCTACCCCTTCGCCGACGCTGACGTTCTCATCATGCTTGAGCAACTGCTCGAGAACGACTTAATCAATTTGTCGGACATCAAAAGATCTGACGACCTTGCGAGATCAAAGGACCAAAACTTCTGCAAATATCACCGTCTGCTTGGTCACTCGACCAAACAATGTTTCATTTTTAAGGATCGAATCATGAATCTCGCGGCGTAAGGCCGCATTGCAATCGACAAAGCGGAAGGAGCAGCATCGGCAAACATTGTTTCCATCCAGGCCGAGTCTAGTAGGCGAACTAGACTCAATAAGCCTCGGGTTATGAGGAGGGAATGTCATCCCAAGACTGGCCTGCCAAACAAACAACACAACCAACGACCACTGGCTAAGGTCGCACCAAAATCGGCACCCCATGAAGCTGCTGCAGCTGATGCAAAGGGGTGGATTCTGGTCACCAGGCAAAAGAAACTCGTTCGAGAAATTGAACCGTCGCCGATGACCACCGAAACTAAGGCGAAGCGGCCAAACAAAATAGTCGTGAAGCGCCAAAAGAAGGCTCTTAAGACCCACATCCAAGGATCAGACAAAAGAAAAAGAAGACCCGTCACACCGGCGGAGTTCTTCCCGAAGGAATTCTTCGCGCCACCGTCGATGCTAACGACATGCTCGATGACTCCTCCCAAGCGGGCCAGTCGGGAAGAAAAAAGCAAGCTGCCAATAGTCGAGTGTGATGACCTTGAGACGTCCTAGCAACAAATCTCGTCGTTAAATGAGATTGAGGACGACCTCGACTTGGACATCTGATCCAAGCAGGCTGTCAACTGAGCTCTCGACGAGCCAAAAAAGATCCAAGCCGAATTGGAGCAATTCATGATGAGGAAGAACGACCAACCAAAGGTCGGCCTAACTCCTCCATACAGAAAAGAGGAAGAGGCATCTTCATTGCAGCAATTGTCTCGACCAGAAGAGGCACTCATCGTCTCTTGTCCACCATGCATTACCTTTCGAGACGAGGACGCACAGCTAGGGACGAAGAATCACAACCAACCATTGTTCATCTCTGGCTACATCAGAGACTATTGGGTGTCTAGCAAGTGCACTAGGTCAACAAGTAATATAGACTCACGAGTCCAGATATCGATCCCATAGAGACCTTGATGAGAACCTAGTCTAAGCAAAGATTTTTCTGATGATTGAGGTAAACAATTTTGGGGTTTTAAAAACTGAAAAAGAAAACAGAATTAAACTACTGGATTAGATGACTAAACCTTATGGAGATGAGATGTTAGGGAAAAGTGTCAATCCTTCCTAGTTATTAATATGCAAAGTTCTAATTTTATAGCTCAAGTACCTTTACCTTGAATTAGCTTTTGAAAACCTGGTTACCCATATACAGGAAATAACTTTCACTTATTCTTTTAACTCCATCACAATCCAGAACATTCAAATCCTAAGTGCATTAATATAAAAGCTGAAAGATTAACTCTCTCTTATTCAGAACAAGAGTTATAAAAAGTCACATCGCTTCCACTAGTCTTCATCACAATCCGGAACGATCTAGTTAGAAAAATGAGTTGTTTTAGAAAACGAAGAATCAAACTAATAATCCAAATATCTACTGAATTTTCACTTCTCTATTCGAACCTCGTTAAACTCAGAAAGCAATTCAGATTAGAAGTAGGTAATGGACTCAGATTCTAAAACAAAGGCAAGATACTATTTTGCTATAAACTTCAAAACTTAAACATATCACAACTAGGAGTTCATGACTTCCCCAACAGAGAGATTACTCCATGCTAATAGTATAAACACACAAAAAAGATTCAATACAACCATGGAAATTAAAAATAAACCAAGTACAGAAACCCCCTTGAAGGACTGCCTTTAGCTTCACTTATGCCTTGACTGAAATCTACACCTTTTCTCTTCAAAGTGCCAAGAGATCGTGCCAGACACCCTCTGGACTTCCTCTCCTCTCCAAACTAGCTAAAACAATGAGAAACTAAACTAAAAACTCCCTTTCAGAACTCGATCTCGAACTGGATGATTTACTCATCTTTGGACCTCTATTTATAGCAGGACTTCTATCTACGCCTTATAATTTGGTCTCTGTCCAGGGGTTAAAATCATGCTTTTCTGACCTCATAATTCAATGAAATTATACAAGAACCTTCCTTACATAGTCCTTGACTTGTGTATGAAATTTTAAGTAATTTTAAGTTGGGAAACTTGAGATATGCTGAAGAGAATTCGGGTTGGTTCTGCTGCCAATTCCTGCACTGGGTCCACCACTTTGAAAATTTAAAACTCCAAAAGGATGACTTCGATTGATCTGATTTTTTGTGATATGATTCTCAATAATCTCAGGAGCCTTTGTTCTAAATTTTGAATCAATTGGGAGTTGGAATCTCCATATATGACCTCTTTAAACTCGGACTGTAGTTTCCTTCTTTAGCAGTTTCCTAATCAGCATTGGACTTTGCCTCTTTGAGCAATCAAACCTCTTAGGATTCCAATCAATTTCTTCTAGATTCATCTTGGATGTATTCCTGATGTACTTATGACTCTTTATTCCAAGTTTTACCATGATTTTTTGTTAGAATCCCGAGATTTCCACTGTTTTGCATTGCTGAGTCATTGGCGCTGTCGCGCCGTTAATGTATCTGATATTGGCGCGGTCGCGCCACTCGGGCAGAATTTCTTCTAAGTACTCGAATGGAAATGGCCTCGGTCGTATTAGGAAACTCCATAGGCTCAGTGGCGCCATCCTGGTGCGGAAGCGCCATTTGGATGGCGCGGTAGCGCCGGATTTTGCCAACTGGTGCGGTCGCGCTGATTCTTGCAACTTTGTACCTTTTGCACTAAAATCATCATATTTTCTTCGTTTTAGCTCCGATTTCAATAATTCTTGTTGCGTTGGACTCCTGAGAGAAAAAACATGAACGTGAGACACATTTCATGATATTATGATAAATATTGACTCTATAATATAATTTACAAGTCAAATTGAGCCCTAAAAGAGACCACAGAATCAACCGCATTCTAATCGACTGTGGATCCACGGTCAACATTCTGTCAATTTGCACGATGAAGAATGTCAGCCTCTCTAGCGACGACCTCTCTCCGAGTTCTCTCCTCATCCAAGGCTTCAATCAAGAAGGCCAGAGGACACTCGGTATGATCCCCCTCAAATTGCACATCGACGACGTGGTGGCTGAAACCCCGTTCCAAGTTATCGACTCAAGAACATCTTACAATCTGCTCCTGGGTCGACCGTGGCTCCATGCCAACGGGGTCATGCCTTCGACGCTTCACCAGTACTTCAAGTATTGGAAGGATGGCAAATAGAAGACGGTGTACGCTGACGAGAGTCCGTTCACCGAGGTCGAAGCTTCATTTGCCCATGCCAAGTTCTATCTAACGATAAGGTCGACCATCAAAGCATCGCCCTGGCCAGGTCAAGCACCCAATGCCAAAATTGTCGTTCTGCTGAAACAAACGCCAAAACACAACTTGGTGCTGAAAGTCACGCCACCCAAATAAGCGCACAACAATCAGGCGACCTCATTGATAACACCGGTGCCGACAAAGTGCAATGTGCCTATACTTAGGTATATTCTGCAGTCGTAGAGAAAGAAAGGGGAAGCCCCTCTCATCATTTGCCGCAACGTTGAGCCAACTTCCTCCAAAGAAGAAGTCACTTTGCCACTTCCAAAGCTCCAATATCGGAGCGTAGTCAAGAAGTGCCCAAGTCACGAATGCCTACTGGCGACTCGGATGATCGAAAGCTTCGATCCAAACTCCTACCAATTGCTGGCCAAAGCCGAGGGCAATCTCACAAAAGAGCAGCTCCACGAGAAGCCGCCTGTCATTGTCTCTATCCTCGCTCTGACGCAAGAAAAGCTGAGGAAGGAGGGTCATCGCATTCCACAAAGTCAGCACAGCCTCAACTACCAGACTGTGAAATCGATTCGGATCACAGGTTGGTCTGCCGATGTCCACCAAGTTTCAGTTGGCCAACCGTCGCCAAGAAAGAAAGCGGCCCCGGCCCCAGTGATCATTTACACACTAAGAGCTGCCATTGCCAAGGGCCGCACGCATGATGTTACCTCCATCAATGATATCTCCATCACCGACGCAGTGTGACGACCGACACTCTTCACGAAAAAAACTTGGGGGCAAGTTCGCGCCAAAATGGGAAGGCCCCTAGGCGGTTCAAGTGGCTTACACAAATGGAGCATATAAGCTCATGACGGTAGACGGCTCGAAGTTGCCGATGACAAACGGTAAGTTCCTTAAATGCTCCTACGCGTGATGGGCCATCCAAAAAAAAAAAGAAGGGAAAAGAAGGCCGAATAAAGAATGAGAAATCGTTCTTCATTTAAATAAGCGAGAAGCAATTCAAATCTCTCGCAATAAAAAGAGATACGACATGGCATCCAAAAAAAAAACTACAAAAGAGAGCAAGTTAAACTAGAGGAAGCTTCAACTTAGCAAGGTCGAACGGGTCCTCTCGATGCATGCCGGGCCGATCCCGCTGCTGGTTGACAGCCATCATCGACTTCTTGATCGTCTGCATGTCGGGCCGACTCCTTGACCGTCTGCATGTCGGGCCGACTCTCTTGCTGGTCGGCAAACATCGCCGGTTCCTTGGCCGCTCGCGCTTCAGGCTGACTCGTCCGCTCTCGAAAGATAGCAAATTTGGTCGTCGTCCTTGAACACAGGACGACTCCATAAGTCATGCAGGACCTAGGGCGTAGGAGCACACACTGAACAATCACCAAAGATCGATTTGCCGTGAGGAAGTAGCATAGACTTTTCTTGCGCATTAGAGTCCTGAATCCGGAGGCAGAGCCGCGCAGCACCATTTAGTGTGATTGAAGCTTCCGAGGTCGTCAAACCAAGAAAGGAGAAAGACGATGCAGCCCTCTGCGACAAAGCAAGCATGCGCATCAGCCGAAATTAGGTACGCAAACTACTCATTTCTCAAATAAAAAAAAAGAGAAAAGAAATCAAAATCGAGAAATCCAAAAGAATAGAAAGGTCTCGCAAAAAAAAAAAATTGAAGTAAGGAAAAATGCAAACGACAAAAAATAGTCTCGGAAAGAAAAAGAAATGGACAAACAACAAAAAAAAAGAGAGAAGGCGACTAGTCGAGAGTACACTGACTCTCTTGTAAGTTCGGCCATCTAGCCAAATAAAAAAAAATAAAAAAAAAATAAAAAAAATAAAAGAAGTAGTCCTTGGCCACCTACTTCTGCCACACCATCGCCCCTCGGTGAGTTGCAGAATGTATGCCAATTCGTCGCAAAACGAGTCTTCCTGAGGAACGACCAGCAAGCTCCGCGCCCGACGACCGAGCCAGACGCTGCCAACTCAAATCCGCAGCGTTCGATGACCAAGCCGGACATAGCACAAAAGCTTCGCGCCTAGCGATCGAGCTAAACGCAGCACAAAAGCTCTGTGCTCGGCGAACGAGCCGGACGCGGCCAAATCAAATGCTCCGTGCCCAGCGACTGAGCCAGACGCAGCCAACTCAAAAATCCAAAGTGCTTGACGACCAAGCCGGACGCAGCACAAAAGCTCTGCGCCCGGCGATCGAGCCAGACGCGGCCAAATCAAAAGCTCTGCGCCTGGCGACCGAGCCGAACGCAACCAACTCAAATCCGCAGCGCTCGACGACTAAGCCAAACGTAGGACAAAAGTTCCGCGCCCAGCGACCGAGCCGAACGCAGCACAAAAGCTCTGCGCCTGGTGACCGATCTGGACGCGGCCAAATGAAATGCTTCGTGCCCGGCGACCGAGCCGGACGCAGCCAACTCATATCCGCAGTGCTCGGCGACCAAGCCGGATGCAGCAGAAAAGCTCCACACCCGGCGACTGAGCCGGACGTAGCACAAAAGCACTGCCCCTTGACCAAGCCGGACGCAGCCAAACCAAATGCTCCGCGCCCGGCAACCGAGCCGGATGCAACCAACCCAAATTCACAGCGCCCAACGATCGAGCCGAATGCAGAACAAAAGCTCTGTGCCCGACGACCAAGCCGGAAGCAGCCAACTCAAATTCACAGCGCCCGGCGACCGAGCGGGATGCGACAAATCAAAATCCACTGCGCGTGGAGACTAAGCTGAACGGAGCACAAAAGCCATGTGTCCGGCGACCAAGTCGGACGTGACAACTCAAATTTTCCGCGTTCGGCGACTAAGCCGAACGCAGCACAAAAGCCCTGCGTCCGGCGACCGACCCAGACGCGACAACTAAAATTTGCCGCACTCGGTGACCAAGCCGAACGCAGCACAAAGCCATTGCGGCCGACGACCATGCCAGACATGACACAACAAAAACTCAGCACCTAGCGACCGAGCCGGACGCGACAACTCAAATTCGCCGCGCCTGGCGGCTTAGCCGGACGCTACGACACAAGAACTCCGCACCCGACGACCAATCCGGATGCAGCCAATACCATTTCGCCGCACCTGGTGACCGAGCCAGATATGACTCAACATTACTAGGCCCGGTTATTGAGGCAGATGACACACTGAGAGTTGTCAGTCTATCATATTTACAAACTAACAAACACTTAGAGTACAAAAAAAAAAGAGAGATGAAAATCGAGAGACACTGAGAGAAAATTCGAGAGAGAGCGGCTGAGGGTGAAGTCGAAAATGAGAGGGCAGAAGAAGAAGAAGAAGAAAGGAGAAAAGAAAAAAAAAAAGAGAAGGAATACTCGACGGACTCGAATTCAATTGAAGACTGCCGGGAAGAAGAAAATATGCTACCTGAACTATGCAAAGTGATCCTTGTTCGCTTGGGGAGAGCCTCGATCTGTCACAACACACCAGCAATTGCGCACACCGGTGCGGCCAAATTCTGTCGAAGCAAAATTCCTCCGAAGAAGGCAGCCATGCAGAGGGTGGGGACCACTGCGTAGTGCTCCCTCCCCTAGCGCAACCTAGTTCTACCGAAGGAGAATTTCGACGGAGGAGTCACCTATGCTGAGGTGGGGCCCACTGCGCAAAACCCCTCTCCCCATCGCAGAACAAATTCTGCCAAAGAAGAATTTTGCCGAAAGAGTCACCCATGTTGTGTGGGGCCCACTGTATAGTGCTCCCTCTCCCCAGTGCGAAATAAATTCTGCCAACGCAGAATCCCTCCAAATAAGTCAACCACGTAGGTGGTGGGACCCACTGCGCTAACAGAACCCCTCCCCCAATGCAGAACAAATTCTGTCAAAGCAGAATTCCTCCAAAAGAGTCAGTCACGTAGGGGGTGGGGCCCACTGTGCAGTGCTCCCTCCCCCCAGCGTAGAACAAATTCAACCGAAGAAGAATTTCTCCAAAGAAGTCACCCATGCAAGGGGTGGGATCCATTGCGTAGTGCACCCTCTCCCCAGGCAGAACAAATTCTGCCGAAGTAAAATTCCTCCAAAGGAGTCAGCCACGCAGTGGGTGGGGCCCACTGCACAGTGCTCCCTCTCCCCAGCACAGCCAAATTCTGCTGAAGAAGAATTTCACCGAAGAAGTCATCCACGCTGGGTGGGGCCCACTGCTCAATGCTCCCAATCCAACGTGGCCAAATCTCGCCAAAATAGAATTTTATCGACAAAATCTGCCGAGCCTGGGTGGGGCCCACAACGCATTGCTTCTTGACTCGCACACCCTTTCCAATGCGAATGCAACAGAGTTTGTCAAAACGATTCCGTCGAAAACAGAGAAATCATCGAAAGAATTAGCAGGGCTAAAGCGGGGTCCACTGGGTATTACTCTAGTTGGTGTCAGAACAGTACAGAAGAATTCAGCGAGCATCAAAATTTGCCAAAGAACACCGAAATGCCAAATCCATACTACCGAAGCAGTCTCCAACCATGGCGTCATAGCAAACTCAATTCAGGTGCCTTTCACTTCCCGTATACTTGTATGTATATCCTTATACATAGGGGTGGATTTGAGTCGAGCTGAGCCAAACTTAGTTAGGTTCAGGCTCGACTCAGAGTAAATAACAGAAACTCGAGCTCGGGCTCGAGCTCGAGGACGAGCCTCAAGCAGAGCTTGAACTCGAGTTCGATTAATTTTATCGAATTCGAGTTCGAGCTCAAGCCGAGTGGACGAGTAATGGAAAATAATAAAAAAAAAGAGAGAAAGATATAAAAATATTTGTTGTCTCTCATAGTACACGAAAATTGCATTTGTACAAAGGTTTTTTAATGTGTTGCCTCGGATGGATGCAGAGAACTCTTTTTGGGAGATGAAAATTTTTTTATTTTCAAATTTACCCTAAAAGAATCACTAGGATGGTCTCATTTATAAGGGTAGAAATGGAAAAATTATAAAGGTACGATTCTGCAGAGAATTCTTTTAAGGAAAAAAAATTATGTTCAAATTTACCCCTATTTTATTGCTGAATTGCCATTAAAAATGGGTAAAATCACAACCAAGGGTGTGGGGGTAGAAATGGAAAATTAAATATAGTTAATAAAAGTCATTAAATGTGTCAGTACTGCTATGCCTACGTGATAAAAGTAAAAAATAGAATCGAGCTAGCTCATGAGCCAAATGAACCGAACTTTTATATAATTCGAATTCGGCTCATATAAAGAAACAAGCTCCTTTATATACTCAGCTTCGGCTCAAGCTCGTTATAAACAAGCTCGAGCCGAGCAAAAGTTGAGCCGAGCCCGAACTACTCGCGAGCTGGCTCGGATCACGTCCACCCCTACTTATACATACACGTATATGTATAAAAAAAAAAAAAAAAAAAACAGCCCCAAAAAACAGCTTGAGGGCCAAAAAAAAAACAAAAACAAAGAAAACAAAGAAAACAAAATATACAAGATACAAGTGTACAAAAAGAAATATATGTTGTCCTAAAAGAGTAAGAGGACAATAAAAGATACGTACACGAAAAGATAAATGACCCTAAAAGAGTAAGAGGGTCCAAACAAAACAAAGAAAAAGGATGTCGCGTGCGTGTGTGTGTCATGTGTGTTTTCATATTCGAAACTTGCTCGTTCTCTCCGAACTAGTAATTCTCAAAGGGGGCAATCTGTAGACACCAAAATGTGATTGGCCCAAATACGGTGAGTGTTGGGTGTCTAGCAAGTGTACTAGGTCAGCAAGTAATATAGACTTTGAGAGTCCAGATATCGATCCCACAGAGACCTTGAAGAGAATTCAGTTTAAGTAAAGATTTTTCTATTGATTGGGGGAAAAGAAATTTTTGGTTTTGGTTTTGAAAACTGAAAAGAAAACAGAATTAAACTACTGGAAAAACTAATAGAGATGAGATGTTGGGGAAGAATGTCAATCCCTCCCAGTTGCTAACATGCAAAGTTCTGATTTTATAGCTCAAATACCCTTACCTTGACTTATCTTTTGAGAACCTGGTTACCCATATACAGGAAATAACTTTCACCTAATCTCTGAACTCCATCACAATCCGAAAACATTCAGATTCTAGGTGCATAAATATTAAAGCTTGAAGATCAACTCTTATTTAGAACAAAAGTGTTTAACGAGCCAAATTGCTTTCCACTAATCTCCATCACAATCCGGAAACAACCAGTGAGAAAAACAAGTTAACATTCACTCATTCTTTGAACTCCATCACAATCCGAAAACATTCAAATCCAAAGTGCATAAATATCAACTCTCTCATTTAGAACAAGGGTTATAAAAAAGTGACATCACTTTTCTACTAGTCTCCATCACAATCCGGAAACAACTTGTGAGAAAAGTGAGTTGTTTTAGAAAACCAAGAATCATACAACTAACCCAAATCTTTACTGAAATTTAACTTCTCATTCATACCTCATTAAACTTCAGATATCAATCTAGATTAGCAATAAGCAATAAATACAGATTCTAAAACAAAAGCAGAGTACTTTATTGCTATAGAAATCATAACTTAAACATAAACAACTTGGAGTTCATGACTTCCCCAACAAAGAGAGACTACTCAATGATAATAGAATAAACACACAGTAATAAGGATTCAATTACAGCCATGGAAATAAGAAGAAAACAAGTACAGAAAACCCCCTTTTGAGGAACTGCCCCATGGCTTCAACTCCTCCTTGACTGTTTTCTCTTCCTTCTCTCCAAAGTGCCAAGTGGTCGTGTAAGACTTCCTCTGGACTTTCTCTCCTCTCTAAAATAACTACAAAACAATAAAAACCTAAACTACAAACTATTCTAAGAGCTGGAACTCGGAACTGGATGAAAACTGGATGATTGTGCTTTGCCTCGGACCTCCTTTTATAGCTGAAGCTCTGCCCAGAACTTGTAATTTTTGCCTCTGTCCAGGGGTATCAATTGTGACTTCCCGACGTCTGAATTGGCTGAAATTACATCCGAACCTTCCTTAGATAGTCCTTGACTTGTGTACGAAATTAGAAGTCATTCTGAGTTGGGAAACTTGAGATATTATCTTGAGAAGTTGAACTGCTTATGCTGCCAATTCCAGCAATGGGTCCTCCAATTTGAAAATGTACGGCCTTCGGGTCCTATAAGAGGAAGGATTCTTCATGGTGCGGTCGCGCCACTTTATGCTGTTGACCTGGTGCGGTCGCGCCACTCCTTAGACTCCTTGCCGACTTCCCGAATTAGAACTTGGCATCTATGTAAGGAAAAGATTGATGGCGGCGGCAAATACAGGTAGCGCCATCTTCATGGCTTGGGTAAGCTCCCCTCGTGGCGGCGGTCGCTCATTTCACATTCACGAACTGTCCTCCTTTCAGCCTCACTAGCCGTTGGGAATTTTCTGGATTTCTTTGAATTTTCGAACATTTTTTCGGCGCGGTCGCGCCATTCCCTTTTTTTGCTTGCTTTTGCTCCTTTTTCCTTCATTTTTTCTCAGAATTTAGATTTTCTTCTTTTACATGGTACCTGAGACACAAAACATGTATTTGAGTTATATTTGTCACTTTCATGCTCATAATCAACTCAAATTAGGAATTTATGATCAATAATTCAAGCATAAATAAGTGTCTTTTGGACACTTATCAGTGAGCCCAAAACACCCACCAGTCCATCAATCAAAAGTCATGGATTGGCTTCAACGGTTTTCAAAGTCGTCACCCACAGCCCATCACCAGATCCATCTGTCTCGCCGCGTCATCGACCACGTCATCATTCCAGTCTGCAACAACTTATCGTGTCATCGCCACTCAGCAGCCAGTCACCCTGCATGCCACTTCAACGTTCAACCGACCAAGTTTGGTCGCCAACTGAAGCACGTTTAGTGGAGGAAAAGGAGGAATGTCCAAGTCCTTTTCCCATCTCAACAGAAGCAGCAGAAAGGGGATCATGATCCCCATTCGAAGGATCGATCCCAACAACTGGACAGAACCGGCTACAAATAGCCATAAATGTTTTGTCAAAAAGGTTCAAAATTCTTTTGTCGAGAAGCACTCTCACACACAGAAGCTCTCTCGAGCCGAAGGAGTTCAAGCAACTTGCAGTTCGTCAAAATTCATAGTTCAACCGGAGCAACTCTACATGTTCACTAGCAACGTCAACAAGTCGATACACACGAAACATAAATACTTCTGTCCGACCAACGAAACCATCATCATTAGTGCACACTCACTCTAAAACTTGGATTTCGATGTCAACTCGCCAGAAGTCGAAACTTCATCAATTCACACGAAGATCGAATGAGAGGAAGAATAGGAGACTGTACTCGCATTCTCTGACTTTCAAACACAAATTGTAACACAAATTTTCTATTATAAATCGATTTATTCACTTTCGGTCGCGCCTTTTCGCGGACCAGCGGATTTTCGGTGAAACAGTTATACAGAACAGAAAAATATTTTATGTATAATATAATAATGTTTTATAGATCATTAACTAATATGTTATATCAACTTCATATAGCCAAACATCCCTTTATTTATCAGAAGATATTATACCATTAACTAGTATGTTATGCATAATATAAAAATATATTATAGACTATTAATTAATATAGGTTTTTTTTGGGCGTACGTGACTCTATATTTCATCAATAATAGTCTATGATTCAATATTTAAGCAACAATAATTCCATGAATCATAATTCTCACTTTGTTCGTGAGGCACTTAGGTGCATTTTCCCAAAAAAGTGAGATGTACTTCTTTAGTGCTGAATAACTTTTGTATTAAATTACATTAAGTCACAAACTTGTAGCAACTCGAGAACAAAATCTCATAGATTAACTTGTTGGATGGAAAATCTCTGAAATTGGGGACAAATAAGAAACATTTGATTGTGGAGAGCCGAATGCTAGTACATTAACCAGTTATGAGATTATCACTTAAACAGTCTTAACAACATATATATAGTACGTAGAGTCAAAAAGGGGTTGGTGAGTAATTATAATAGTGCCATATTTATTGGTACATAAATCAACCCATGGCAAATAACACTCCATCTCTTAATTCATTTCTATCTTTGTATCTTGTTGATTTAATTGACTGATATAATTCTGTTGTCCAGAATTAATATACATGGATGAGTATAATTTGTAAAAATATTCTTACGAGTTTTCCACGTTTTAATTCAGGTGATTGCAGTTGGAGTACAATGAGTTGTAAAGTATGTAATATATGTGGATAATAATAATTTTAGCCATAGTTTAAAACTTTTTTAACTTGACGAATTCTGCTGACAGAGGTGTCGACTGTACCGATGACGCGACGGTGTGAATGGACCCGAAGATGGGCTGCAGCGAAGATCTTCACATTTGACGAGGCCTCTCCAGAATGACCTGTTGTTGGATCGTCAGTTGTCTGGGCTCGGTCGAAATTGGGCTACAGATTGCCCCCTTCGAAACTTGATCGTTCTGGAATAACGAACTAATTTCGAAACTGAGGAAGAACAACTCACACATACTTTTCCTTTTTGTTTATTCGATCCCCTTACTCTTTTGGGATCATTTATCTTTTGTGTACTGTTCTTCTGTACTCTTACTTTTTTAGGACAATGTATATTTTCTGTACACTCTGTATATATATATATTTTTTGTTTTTTCTTTTTTTTTTTTTTTTTGGCTCTCTTGCTGTTTTAGAGCTGTTTGCTTTTTTTTTTGTATACTCGTACAGATGTACGGTATAGAAAGAGGATGTTCCTGAGTAGAAGATGTTACTCAGGTCGAAGGTCGGCATTGAATTGAAATCGACTGCGTTGAGACTGTAACTTACTTGAATACCGCAGTTAAATATTGATTCGGATGATCTAGTCACAATAGATTTTGAAGACCCCGGCAAACTTCGACGATACTGGATGTTATGCTGAAGAAAGATGTCGAGGGAAACTGAGCAGTGGTAGCCTTTTGAAGTTGAGCAATCTGTTTGAATGCGGTAGTCGGGAGTCGCTTCTGTACTTCAGAGGGGACAGTCGCAATGAATTTTACCAAATTCTGTACATTTCAACGACTTTGTTCATCGCGCCGGTGAGAGATGCAGTTTTCGGTAGCTTGTATGAGGCTCGAGAGGCTGAATTCGAACTTTGACTGATTCCTGGTCGAGCTAAAATTCCTTTCTGTGAATCGTGATGACGGGCCGGAGGGGGGAATTTGAAGGGAGGTGTGTATGGCGAAGGAGGTAGGCTGAATTGGTACTCCAATCGAACTGGGAATTTCCTCTGTTGACGGTTCAGCTTCTGCGGCGGTTTGGCTCTTATATAGGTCATGGAGAATTTGAGAGGAAGGGACGTGGATCCCACCCTCTTGCGCTGAAGCCTCCTTCTTAAGGGGGGCTAATAATCCTCCCCCATGAATTAGGGATATTCTTGTTAAAAGGGCTTCATCCTCTTCTTTTGGTCTTGCTCTGCGAATTTGGTTCCCAACTCTGTTTGCGAATTGGAGGAATCTACCAGTCTGCAATTTTGAAGAACCTGCTAGTTTGTGGATTTGAAGAATCTGCGAAATTGACAGCTTGTGGATTTTGACTGCGAACTTGGGGACGAGAGGCTCTGCGATTTGGACTTTACGATTTGGACTTTGCGATTTGACTGCCTGCGAAAGGGACAGTCTGTAACGTTAGGGCTTCTGTGTGCGGAATTACCCTTTTTGTCAGTCAGGGAATTCGAGGAATTTGCTAGTCTGCGACTCTGGCTCCTCTGTCAGATTGTGACTTTCGATTTTCTGCCTTTGTGACTTGACTCTACTCTTGGATTGGGAGTTTGCCTGCGACTGCGACCCGGAAGGCTTTCTTTATCTGCGAATCGGCAATTTGAGAATTTTGACCTCTACGACCTCCTGATTTGCGTCAGAACTTTCCTACGATCCGACATTCACAGGTAATTTTTGGGAAATTTCTCTCCTTCCAGCCTCGAATCGAATTCGAGTCAGCCAGGGTCGACCCCACTCTCTTTTCTTTCTTCTTCTCTTCCACCCTCTTTCTTCTTCTTTTTCTCTCCTCTCGTTTTCAACTCCTCCCTCAGTCTCTCTCTCTCTTTCTCTCTTTTGTTTTTTGAATTTTCTCTCTGTATTTCTTTTCTTACCTCTCTCTCGCACTGGCTTCTTTGCGTGCTCCTAGCGTCTATCAATTTGTCAGTACGACGAACTGACGAATTCCTAGTGTGTCCTATATTGGAGTTGACCCTGGTCGCACTCGGCTGGGTCGCCGGGTGCTGAATTGTGCTTTGTGTGATCCCGGCAGTGTTGCCGGGGTATTGTCTTTCCGTGTTGCTGCATCCGGCTTGGTCGCCAGGTGCTGTCCTTCATTCTGGCTTTGGCCGGCTTAGTCGCCGGGAGACAGAATTTCTGTTTTAGTCGTCGGGTATCAGAATTTTGATCCGACTGAGTCCGACTGGTTCGTCAGGATGTTGGATTTTTGTACCAACACACTCGGCTCGGTCGCCAAATCTTGATTTCTGTGTGGTCACGGCCGGTAAGGGTCACTGGGAGACAGAATTTCTATATATTTTTCTTCTTGTGACTGCTTGTTTTTGTCGCGACTCTTTTTTTGTGACGACTTCTTTTTGTCACAGTCTTTTTCTTTGTTGCGACGGCTTCTATTGGTCGCAGCCTTTTTTGTTTTGTTTGCGATGGCTTCTTTTTGTCGCAACCTTTTTTTGTTAGGAGAAGAGTTACATACCTGGCTTTGATCGGCTGCATTCGGTTCAGTTGCTGGCGACGCCTTTGTGTTGTTGTTTTTTTATCGCCGCCCATTTTGTTGTTTGGGCGCAGCTTTTGAACTGTGCTCGGCTCGGTCGCCGGATGCAGTGACATTGTTCTTTTGATCGCGGCCGACTGTGGAGCTAGCCGCGGAGTTGTGAGTCATGCTCAGCTAGATCGCTGGACATGTGTTTTAGTCGCAGCCAGTATGTGACTGATCGCGGGGCTTCGAAGGATGTTTGGCTCGGTCGCCGGGCATCTGTTATGGTTGCGGCCGATATGTGACTGGTCGCAGAGTCTTCGAAGGGTGCTCGGCTCGGTCGTCGGGCACCTTTTTTTTTTGTTCCGCAGTGTTCGTATCCCGTCCAACTCGGTCGTCCGGCAATGAGATTCGAATGTGCGACGTCTGGTATTGTTGCCAGACGCTGAATTCTCCGTTTTGTTGTGCTTAGTCTGATCACCGGGCACTGGAGAGTTCAGTTTCGGTCGCCTCCGGTTTGTTGGCCGCGAGGCTATTTGCTTCAGTCGGGGTAGGCTCCGTCGCCGTGCACGAAGCTCTTGGGACTGTACCCGACTTAGCCTGAGAGGTGTAATGATGTTTTAGTCGCACCCAGCTCGGTCGCCGAGTGATGTTTTCGAACTACGTTTGCCTTGAGTGCAGCATTTTTCCGTTCGGGTGCGTCCAGCTCGGTCGCCGGGACGCAGGAGTTTGTTGTGATCTGCATTCGGCTCAGTCGACGGTCGCCATGCTCTGGTTTGTACTTGGAAGGCTTAGCTCCGGCAGCACTGTGACTTGCGAGCCGAGGTTTCGAAGAAGATTGGCGTACTTCAGCGGTTTACCCTCTCTTTTTATTTTGTTCTCCGTTCCTTTTTTCTTGACGACTGGTTCTTTTTGTCGCCCCTTTCTTTTGTTTGCGACTTCAATTTTCTTTTAGTCGCAGACTTCCCCTCTTTTTTTTTCTGCGACTTTGCCTTTAGTCGCGGGGTGTCCTCTTCTTCCATTTTTTTTTTTTTTTTGGAGAGAATTAGATTGCGTACCTGGTTTTGGCTCGGCTGATGATTTCGGTATTTTGTTTGCAGATGTCTACCCCTCCTGACTCCTTCTCCTTCCTCGGCTTGACCCTTACGACAGCCAGGGGTTCCTTGAAGGGCGTGCTTCACCAATGTCTACGGATCCGCGACTCTGAAGGAAAACAACCGCGGTTATTATTACCTCTCGGAGGGTCGTCCGTCTACGGAGGTTGTGACATATCGGTGCCTCCTGTCAAGGTTGTTCACAATTTATGGAGTCGGCTTGTTGTTGACGAAGATGATCAAGTCTGCTACCTCCCGGGGGTCGAGGAAGCTTCGTCATCTCCTCATCAGACCGTGGGCCACATTTTGTTAAGCCCGCTGCATGACCATACTTTTCGTTTTGCCAAGCCGAAGCTCTCCATTGACAGCAACAAGCTCGAAGCTTGGGATGGTCCACAGTTGGTGTGCGCGAGTCCCCAACCCTTGCCTTTTTATTTCGAGTGGGCAGGCCTCATCCTCCACACTTGTCCCGGGTTATTGACAGCGATCGATCTGACACATGCGATTTGGGCTTCCATGTTCACTTACCATTGTTGTAACAACGTCATGCGTTCTTTCTTGGAGGTTTGGTGTCCTGCTACCAACACTATTTTCACTCATGAAGGGGAGCTGTCGATCTCGTTGTGGGATCTACATCGCCTTGGACTTTCCGGTGGTCTTTACAATGAAGTGACTCCGATGGTGGCGGATTTCACTCAGAGTTGTAGCACACCTTTGCCTGACAGTTTGCAATACCTCCTTCTTGCATATTATAGACTTTCCTGTCGCTTGACGGCTTCGGACTCGGAAGGATTCTTTGGGGTTCCTATGTCCGAGTGGGTGTCTTTCTGGTTTTGCAAGAAGGAAGGGACGCAGCCTATAACTGATACATGGGCAGACCGCGGGCGGACGACCGACTCCATGAACCGCAACCGTTTGGCATTGCAAGATCAGCCGTTGTCTGAGCTCGGAGTTCCTGATGCGCAGACGGACGAAGTTTATTTGGCCGCTTTCTATCAGCGTGGCTTTGCCGTTCCGCCTTCCCTCTGCCCGGCGGCACACTGAGAGCCAGTGTTTTCAAGGTGGCATGCTACATGGCCGGCGGTAGAAAGTTCAATCTAGCCAGCGCAGCATTGGCCAATCTTTATCGGGGTCTCAACAACTACTCTATGGGGAGAGTTCCTTGGTCGTATGTGTACTCCTGGCTTGCTCAAAGGTTCGGAGTCCATGATGCCGACTCCAGCGACGGTGTCAGGCCACTTATGATGTTGTATCGCAATCCGGCGCACGTTCACTTCTACACGCAGATGGAAGCTCACTCTTTGTTTTGGCGCAGTGGGGTGCAATGCTGGTATCCCTCTGAGGCGCTTCCTCCCGGGCCGATTATTGACAAATTGGGCCACTTTGCTTCGCGGATCAAAGTGGAATATTTCCGATGTCTGCGAGCGACGTCTCTCGTTTTGCGCCTGCGTGAGTCCTTCATCGTGGGGCCTTATAGTCCCCACCGGTTTGCTCGTCAATTTGGGTTCTGTCAAGATTTGTCGGGGGCTTTGTTTGCTGACCAACGGCAAACAAACACTGTTGACACGCTCCTGGAGGTGTGGCGTGCTGCGACTTCGGTTCCCCTTGGCAACATGGAGATACCTTCCTTTGTGAATCCCGACTTCGACCCAGGTGTGACGGCTCTGTTTCGGGAGTCCTGGATCGAGACTGTCGTTCCTTACTTCGAGGTACTCATCTCACCTTGTATTCTTTTGCATTCCTACTCTTCTCCTTGTCTCTTCCTTGACATATGGTCTCTTCTGTTCTCTTGCTTTTTATCAGAGAGTGTGGAAGAAGTTCGCCAGTGTCTCTGCGCCGAAGAAGACCTTACCGCCCGTGCAAGAGGACGGTGCTGTAGGAGGTGGTCGTCGCAAGAGTACGAGAAAAGCCGCGAAGCCTCCAGCGTCGCCCAAAGCAAAGAAGAAGGCTGTTGCGAAGAAGAAAGTACCTAGGTCAAAGGTTACGAAGGATAAGTTGGCGAATCCGACCCAAACAGCGCCGACAACAGGGGTTGTGATCAAAGAGACCCCTTCGACAGAGGGTGAAGCCCAATCGGTTGTAATTTCTTGACCATCTAAAAATGCTCCTTTGGACAAGGGAAAGGGAGTGGTCCAATCACCCGTATCGCCGAAGAAAGTTACTTCAAGGAAGAAGAAGCGGGCGGTCCCGGAGCCTGAATCGATCGTTTACACTCCTCCTTTTAAGAGGCGACTTCGTACCAGTTTAAGCAAGCCGAGACTCTCTTTACTTTCTACTTCGGGTATTCCCTTGTCAGAATCGGCCGGATTGAAAGCTACGGAGCCGGAGGCTGTCGACCAGTCGCTTACTTTGTCGGCTGGGGCTACTGCTGCAGAGCTGATACCAACACCTGCGCAAGTGGGCGAAATGGAGGTGCAAACAACACAGAATTCCGATGATGTACTTTCTGATAAGTTTGCGATCGTCCTGGCGTCGTCCGTGGAGCAGCCCGAGTTTCAGCAAGAAGAGTTGTTCGCTCTCACTGACTTAGGGGTTACTCAACAACTGGAGTGGATCGACGAGGCACCTTCTACTGCTATTGCCGAAGAGCTTGCGACCGGTGCGGTTGAGTGTCCGGCGATCATTTCGAGCGATAGTGGGGTGCATACGGGTTTAATTGAACCCGCCAAGGATGGATTTCAGTACCCGCTCCGGATCTGGGTCCCCCAGTTGCCGCCAGTGAAGATTCGTCGACTTCGTATCCTGTGCCGGTAAGTGTCCATTTCTCTTTGTTCTTCCCCCCCCTTTTTTTTTTGTGCCTTTCCTTCATCTTTCGGCTCTCTGTTTTTTTTTTTTTAGTTGTCGACCCTTCCTCTTTCGGCGATGTCGAGGTTGCTAATGCAGCGGTCTGCTCTGGCCCTGTGGAGTGGATTCGTCGAGTTAGTTTTGGTACCGGCCGACGACCCATGTTCACCCGGGCTCGTAGCTGACACTCGTGTCTTTCTGGATCACCTGAGAAGAGCCGGTGTTGATACTTCGATTTTGGAGCAATGGGTGGAAAGTTTTGCTTCGGAAGTGTCTCGCTATCAGCAATTACATTGCTCTTTGACCGGGAAGATTAGCTTGACGGAGCGGTTTGCTGTAGAAACCAAACTCGGGCGATCTGTGCAGTGTGTGAACCGTCGGCGCGATGGCTTGACAGCAGACTTAGATCGGTGCCAAGCCGAGCGTGAAGCTGTGGAGGCCGCTCGTGAAGTTGCGGAGGCTGAGCAGGCGGCTATTCGCAACCGTCTGGCGTCTATCTTGGCGCAGTTTGACTCTATCACTGCTGAACTCGCGACTATCCGTACGGGACTTGATGTTGCTAAAGAGGAGTCATCTGTGCTGGAAGGTCAGCTGGCTTATGTTCGTGAGCGTCCTATTCTCGACGAGGCTGAGGCACGAGAGTTAGCTGGAGTTCGAGCGGAAGTGATGCGGTTGCGGCAGAGAGTGGCTTGCTTCGAGCTTCCCACCTTTTGATGTAGTCATTTTTTTTGTAGTCTCTTTTTGTTGAGACTAGAGAGAGAGAGAGAGATTTTTTTTTTGTGGCCTTGCGTTTATTTGTTGTGAGGCTTGCACTGTTCTCATCACATTTTTTTTGCAATGAGAAATCCACACAGATTTTTTTTTTCGAAGTTCTCTTCTTTCCCTTTTTTTTTCTTGCTACCTTCTTCATGGGTAAAATCGTTTGAGAAATTTACCATTCATTATTGGTAGCTCCGATCCGTTTGCGGTGACTAACTTGTAAGCGCCATTGGTATAGGCCACTTGTACCACGTAAGGTCCTTCCCACTTTGGTGCGAACTTGCCCCGGTTTTGCTCGTAAAGAACATTGGCCGTCGAACTGCGAGCACGAGGTCGCCCTTTTGAAATGACCTGGGTCGTACCTTTTTGTTGAAGGCTCGGGTCATTCTGGATTGATAACACTCAAGTCGTTGTTGTGCTTCGAGTCGCTGTTCATTGAGTGACTCGAGTTCTGCTAATCGCAACTGCGCGCATTCCTCCGTCGTCAGCCTTCTCTTATTGCAATTCGCAGGGAAGGGAGCTGTACTTCGAGGGGGAGCACTGCTTCAGTGCCGTAGACCAGCGAGAATGGGGTTGACTGGGTTGGTGTTCGTACCGACGTTCTGTACGCCCATAAGGCTTCGGGCAATTTCTCGTCCCAACTCTTTTTGTTGGCGCCGACGGTCTTCTTCAGGATTTTGCAGTGTCTTGTTCAAAGCTTCTGCAAGTCCGTTGGCTGCCGGATTGTAAGCCGTAGAGGTCCGCTGTTGTATGTCGAATTTCTCGCATAAGTGGTCCATGACTTTGTTTTTGAACGGCGTGCCGTTGTCTCTCATTATGTATCGAGGGACTCCATATCGATAGATGATTTGAGTTCGAATGAAGTCGACGACGGTGACAGCTTTCACTTCTCGGTAAGCAGCAGCTTCTGCCCATTTCGAGAAGTAGTCGGTGGCGGCCAAGCCTGTCGGAGTCAGATTTGGAGGAGATGGGGCCGATGATGTCCATCCCCCAAGCTTCGAATGGCCATGATGCGACCGTTGGATGAAGTGGCTCCGGTGCCTGGTGGATATAATCGGCATGGAGTTGGCATTGTTTGCACGATCGGGCCATTTCAATGGCGTCTCTGAGCATCGTTGGCCAATAATAACCCAGTCGTTTGACTTGCAAGTGGAGCTTCGGGCCAGCTTGGTGCGCACCACAAATTCCACTGTGTGTCTCTTTTAACACTTGCGACCCTTCTTGTTTTGATAGGCAGCGGAGGAGCAGACCTGCATGCGACCTTCGGTAGAGTACGTCGTTGATGAAAAGGTACTTTGGAGCTGTTCGGCGAATTTGGACTCGCTCTCGTAGGTCGACCGGGAGTGTGCCGTGGCGAAGGAAGTTTGTGATAACTTCTCTCCAATCGTCGATCTGGTTTTGGCTAGCCGAGATAGGAAGAGATTCTTCTATCTCTTCTGTTTGCTCTTCTTCTGTTTCTTCCTCGGTCGGTGGAGGGATTACCCATCGTTCGAAAAAGGGAACCTGGCTTGGCCATTCGTCAAATTGTGCTAAGCTGGCAGCAATTCCAGCCAATGCGTCGGCTGGCCCGTTTTCGGATCGAGGAACGTAGTGGAGTGAGGCTTCCGGAATTTGGGCCAGAAGCTCACCGGCATGTCTCCAGAATGGCATGAGTTCGAATTTCTTTACTTCGAACTCTCCCGTGAGCTGCTTGATGACCAGCGCCGAGTCTCCGTAGATGTTTAATTGCGGCAGCTGCATCTCGACTGCTATGCCGAGTCCGAGGAGGATGGCCTGATACTCTGCTTCATTGTTCGAGCAATTTTGAGTGAGCACGAACGAATACGGCAGCAAATACTTCTTCGGTGAGACGAAAAGGACTCCGGTGCCAGCTCCATTTTTTCGCGCGGCGCCGTCAAAGTACATCTCCCAAGGGGGAAGCACTTCGACCAGGAATATTTCCTCGTCCGGGAATTCTTCTGTTAACTCCCATTCGGCCAGCACCGGGTGGTCGGCCAAGAAATTGGCCAATGCTTGGCCTTTGATTGCTCGTTGCGGAACGAAGTTGATTTTGAACTCTGATAGGAGCAGTGCCCACCTAGCCAGTCGACCAGAGAGGATTGGTCGCGACATGATGTATTTCAGCGGGTCGGTTCTCGAGATGAGATTCGTCGAATGCGCCAAGAGGTAGTGCCAAAGCTTTTGAATTGAGAAGATGAGAGCCAGACAGGTCTTCTCGATCGGGGAGTAGTTGAGTTCGGCGCCCACCAGTGTTCGGCTTAGGTAGTAGAGAGAACGTTCTTTGTTGTTCTCGTCGCATTTAGCTAGGAGAGCTCCCACCGATTTCTCCTGTGCTGCGATGTATAGCAGCAATGGTTTGTCGACTATTGGAGCTACGAGCACTGGCGGCTTGGTGAGATACGCCTTTATGTTGTTAAAGGCGTTACGGGAAGAGTCATCCCACTCGAACGGTGTACCCTTCTTTAGCAGACGACTGAAAGGCTAGCACCTCCCGGCAAGGTTCGAAATGAAACGTCGGATGTACGCCAGGTGACCTTGGAAACTTTTATGCTCGGAGACGTTCCTGGGCTCTGGCATCTTTTGAATGGCATCAATTTTTTATTGGTCAATTTCGATCCCTCTGTGGTGGACGATGAATCCCAAGAATTTGCCCGAGGTGACGCCGAAAGCACACTTCAACGGATTCATTTTGAGCTGAAACCGTCACAGTCGCTCGAACACTGCCCGAAGGTCGAGAAGATGGTCAGCTCTCTGTTTTGTTTTCACCACCAGGTTGTCGACATAGCATTCGACTCGTTTGTGAAGGAAGTCATCGAAGATATTCTGCATTGCTCGCTGGTATGTCGCACCGGCGTTCTTGAGTCCGAACGGCATCACTTTGTAGCAGAAAATGCCTTTAGGAGTGCGAAATGCAGTAAGCTCCTCATCTTTTGGGTCCATCTGAATTTGATTGTAGTCGGTGGATCCGTCCACGAAAGATAGAGCCTCGTGACCTCTTGTCGCATCGACCATGAGCTTAGTAATTGGCAGAGGGAAGTCGTCCTTCGGGCACGCCTTATTCAGGTCGCGAAAGTCGACGCAGACCCGGATTTGGCCTGTCTTCTTCTTAACCGGGACGATGTTTGCGATCCAGGACGGGTACTTCACCTCCCTGATGAAATTCGCCGCGATCAACTTGTTGACCTCCTTTTCGATTTCTGGCACAAGTTCTGGGCGGAACCGTCGTTGCGACTGTTTTACTGGTCGAACAGAGGGATGAACTGCCAATTTGTGGACTGCCACTCGCGGATCGAGACCCGGCATCTCCGTGTAGTTCTAGGCGAAGATGTCACGGTATTCGTTGAGCAACGCCATATATGCAGTTTCTTCTTCAGCCGTCAGCGAAGCACTGAGGAATGTGGCCGCGGGTCCTCTGTTGAACCCAAGTCGACTTTCTTTAATTCATCGACGGTCGCCTGGCCACCTTCTTCGAATTCGGCCGGGGCCTCCTTCAGGATGAATTCCTTCTGTTCTTGATCGTCGTCGGTGAAGGAGATGTGGTTCACCATGACCGAATCATATGGACGAGCTCGTGCGATTGCAGCTCTCAAAGTGTAAATAACTACTGGTTTCGGCGCGTCTCTCTTTTCAGTCGAAGTTTGACCGACTAAAACTTGGTACACATCTGCCAAAACCTTTTTGGTTATTTTAACTGATTTTGCCTGGCTGGTGTAGATTTTGACCGACTTTTGCTTCTCGTAGCTGAGACCCAAGCGACCTTGACTGATACGTTGCCGCTCGTTTCTCAGCTTCTCTTGTTCTAGCGTGAGAACCGGTAGAGTGATGGGAGGTCTCGCGTGAATTTCGTCTTTTGTAAGGTTGCCCCCAGCTCTGGCCATCAGTCGGTAGGCATTCGGGTCGAAACCTTCATTGGAGCGTATGGACGGCAACTGTTGTTGGCTCGACAACTGCTTCACGATACTTCGATCCTCCAATTTTGGCAGAGGAAGCGTGACTTTTTCGGGAAAAGAGGTCGGCTGGATTTTGTGATAGGTGACCAGAGGAGCTTCTCCGTTCCTCCTTTGCGACTGTGGGATGTATCGCAAGATGGGCATGTTGCGCTGATTTGATGTTTGGGCGACTATGGCCGGCTTGTGGCCGTGTGCCGACTGACTGTTGTGCGCCGGCTGCTTTGGAGACACGACCTGCGTCGTGGTCTATTTAGGAGATGCAACTTGCGTCAGAGTCTGTGGTTTTACAGGCTGTGACAGTTGTTTGAGTGTTGCGTCCTGCGTCGGCTGTTTGGACGATTCAGCCTGCGTCGGAGTGCTTTTGGCATTCGCTGCTTGGTTCGACCAAGGTGACAATTTAACTGTCGGTCTAGTCGTCAGATAGAACTTAGTGTTTGCGAACGATGCCTCTGCTTCTGTGAATGGGCTTTCGTCCGCATACACCGTCTTTTGCTCGCCGTTTTCCCAATACTTGAAGCATTGGTGAAGTGTGGATGGCACGACTCCGTTTGAATGAAGCCACGGTCGACCCAGGAGCAGGTTGTAAGATGTCCTGGAGTCGATGACTTGGAAAGGAGTGTCGGCTACCATGTCCCTGATGTGCAGTTTGAGGTTCGTCATGCCGAGTGTTCTCTGGCCCTCCTGGTTGAAACCTTGGATGAGAAGAGAACTTGGAGAGAGGTCGCCAGCAGAGAGACCGACATCCTTCATCGTGCGAATAGGCAGGATGTTCACTGCGGATCCACAGTCGATGAGGATACGGTTGATTTTGTGTTCTCTGATGTAGCCGGAGATGAATAATGGTCTGTTATGATTCTTCGTCCCCAATTGTGCGTCCTCTTCTCGAAATGTGATGCACGGCGGGCATGAAACGGCAAGTGCCTCTTCCAACTTCGCTAAATGTGCCTTGGTGTAAGCGTCTTCCTCCTCTTTTCGAAAAGGAGGGGTTAACCCGACCTTTGACAGATCGTGCTTTCGCATGAGCAACGCTTCGAGTTCGGCTTTGAGTTCCTCTGGTTTGGCGAGGACCCGAATTAAGGCTTGTCTTCACTTGATGTCCAAGTCGAGATCATCTTCTAGCTCGTTGAGATGCGAAATCTGTTTGAGCAACGTCTCGAGGTCATCACATTCGACGACCGGCATCTTGCCCTTCTCTTAGGACGTTGTCGCTGTCGCTGTATGCTCTGGAGGAGCTGTCGAGCAGGTTGCCACCATTGCTGGAGGCGTGAAAAACTCCTTCGGGAAGAATTTCGCCAATGTGACGGGTCTTCTTTTCTTTTTGCTTGCCCCCCGGACGTCGGACCTAGGAGCTTTCTTTTGGTGCTTCACGGCTTTTTTATTTGGCCGCTTAGCTTTTGTTCTGGTACTCGCCGGTGCTGGTTCGATTTCTCGAATAGGCTTCTTTCTCCGGGTGACCAAGATCCACCCCTCTGCGTCGGCTGCAGCTGCTTCTCGGGGTGCCGGTTTTGGCGCGACCTTAGCCGGTGGTCGTCTATTGTTGTTGTGCAATCTGTTGGAGGGACCGGATGGACGGTACTCCTTCTTTGTGATCTGCTTCCTGTTTGGCCGAGTCTACCGGTTTGGCTCGGCTTGGACAGAGATGGCATGTGAGGAGACTGTGTTTTCAGCCCCTTCAATTTCGATGCGGCCTTGAGCCGCCAGCTCCATTATATGATCCTTCAAAACGAAGCATTTCTCTGTCGGGTGCCCGACCAACCGATGGTACTTGCAGATATTCGGATCCTTGCTCTTAGATTGATCGCCAGGTCTTTGATTCTGGCAATTTCAGTAGTTGGTTGTCGAGTTGATCGAGCATAATGGGAACGTCGGCGTCAGCAAAGGGATATGTCTTTGCCTGTCGTTCCTTCAGTGTCAGCTTCTTGAAGGTTCCTGTCAATTGCCGTGGAAGGTAGGTCGGCTTGACCTTGCTTCCGACCTTGATAGGTTCGAAAGCATTCGCAGTGAAAGAAGATTTTGTCTTCTCTTTCGTCTCTTTCGGTGCAGTCGTGGCTGGAGCCTTCCCCTTTTTGTGAGGGTCGGCGGAAGAGGATCCTTCTTCTCCTCGTTCTTCTATCAGGATCTCCATGTTGTGAGCTTCTGTTGCAAGCTCTTGGAAATCGCTCGGCCTCCGGCTGTGAATGTATCGCAGGAGCTCCCAATCCATCCCTCGTGAGCACATTTTTATTTTGGCCTCGAGGGAGAGTTTTGTGCTTTCTTTGCAGTTTAAGCTCAGGTTCCTCCATCGGTTGATGTAATCGACCACTTTTTCGCCCTTCTTCTGTTTAAGATTGGCGATTTCGACCAATGTCACGGTGCGCCGAGTGCTGTAGAAACGGCTGAGGAATTCTTGTTCTAATTGCTCCCAGCTGTCGATGGACTCCTGAGGTAACTCGATGTACCAGTCGAAGGCGTTGCCCTTCAATGACCAGCCGAATTGTTTCACCAACAAATCACCGTCGGTACCGGCGTTATTGCAGGTTTCTATGAAATGGGCGACGTGCTGCTTTGGGTGCCTGTCGCCGTTGAATTGTTGGAACTTTTGAGGATGCTACCCGACCGGCATAGGGATGTTTTGGATCCTCTGCGTGTACGGCCTCCGATAGACGATAGATTTGTTGTCGCCTGAACTGTTTCGTATGGCACGGTTGATCAGCTCGTTGACTGCATCAATGGTGAGAGCAGTCGGATCCGCTTCAGCTCGGCCTCTGCAGATAGCCACTGGTGCGACAGGCGGCAGCTTGTCATCGGAAGAAAGGTCTTCTTGAGGTGGTCTGGCCGAAGCACTGGTAGCGGCTGGTTTCGGTCGACTCCCTGAGAAACACCGCCGGAGTTGTTTGCGGCCATGCTCATTTCGAACCGCTCTAACATTCTCGTGATTTGGAGGTCACAAGCCTCAAGTTGCACGTCTTTGATGCGCAGCTGTTTGCTTTGTTCTTTGAGAGCAGCTTGTAGTTCGGCCAACTGTTCTTAGACTGTTTTGGCCGAAGTTGTCATAGCGGCTATTCTGACGGGTTGCGCCGAACTATTTGTTTTCGGTGAGGCTTGGAATGATGAGATTTTAGTCGGCGACTGCATTGGAGAAGCGGCGTCGGTGTTCTCAGTTGTGTTGTGGCTATTAGAAGCGACTGGCTTGTGGTAGCGGCTGTCGGTGAGATCCGGCAAGGAAGGACAGACGATGTTGCGGCGGGAGAGATCGCCCATGTTTGTCGACGGGGTGAGCGGATGGGAGGTGGACCGGTTGCGGCATTGAGCGCGGCCAGGAGGTCGTGCGAAACCAACACGACCGGTGAGGTATCCGTGGCCATCGCTCTCTGCACGGAGGAGGCCGATGATGTTCTCGTCGCGGGGGAGGGTGAGATGCCCCCGTACTGTTCGTATCGTTGCACCAGGGTGGGAACGATAAAGCTTCTCCGCGGTGGCGGCGACTGTGCTGGGCTGACAGTCGGGCTGCGAGAAGGAGGTGAGGCAGCGACGACCAAGTATGTTGGTCTGGCCATCGCTGGTAGTAATTTGGCGGCGACCGTAGCTGGCTTGTTGGAGGCCGCGGTAGACTGTGGCACGAATAAGGCGCTTGGATGGCGTGCATCGCGCATGAAGGGAGCTTGTCCGGCAGACAAATTCCTGGCCATAGCCCTTGTCACTGGGCGAGTGGCCGATGGTGGAGAGATAGGAGCACGGGTGTTGCCCGGCGATGTGGCAGCAGGTCCACGGGCTCCAGTAATTGAGCTTGCGGTCGCGGCAGGGCGCGGTTGGGCAGAGCTCGAAGAGGCAGTTCGTTTGCCCCTATTGTTGTCGTTGTTGGCGTTGCTGGCCATGGCTGAGTTTGGGAAAAAAAAAATTTGGTTGGACGGAGAAGGAGATGAGAGGTAGGAAACGTCCCACCTGGTATGCCAAATCTGTTTCACCGAAAATTCGCCGGTCCGCGAAGAGGCGTGACCGAGAGAATATTTCAATTACTTTAGAATAATTTGTGTTTTTACAATGTGTGTGAGTCAGGAAGAAAAGCGAGTTCACTCTCCTATAATCCCTCTGATTCGATCTCCGTGTGAATTTGGTGAAGTTTCGGCTTCTGGCGAATTCGTCGTCGAAGCTTCGAGTTACAGAAACGAGTGTACACAATCTGGTATGGCTTTTTTCGGTCGGACGTAGGTATTTGTGCTCCGCGTGTGTCGACGTGTGACGATGCTAGCAACGGTGTAGAATTGCTTCCGGTCGAGCTGTAGAGCGACGAACTGCGAGTGCTGAACTTCTCTGGTTTTAGTGCTTCAGCGAGTGTATTTTCTCCTCGGCAAGAAGGCTGTCGATCTTCAAATTTTCCAACCCTTGAGACAGGGAGCTTATGGCTATTTGTAGCCGAACTTGTTCAGTGGTTGAGGAGTTTTGCCTGGGAAAGGGGATCGTGATCCTCTTTCTGCTGGTGAATTTGAGGAAGAAGGGGCGAAGAGGAAGACTAGGATTGTAGCCTCCTTTTCCCCCTTCGGTTGAAGACCAGAGATTGGTCGTTAACTGCTGAGTTGTGTGAAGAGCCGACGAGGCATGCTGACGGTGCTAACTCGACGAATTCTGCTGACGGAGGTGCCGCCTGTACCGATGACGCGACGGTGTGAATGGACCCGAAGATGGGCTGTAGCAAAGATCTTCACATTTGACTAGGCCTCTCCAGAATGACCTGTTGTTGGATCGTCAGGGCTCGGTCTAAATTGGGCTATGCATATTTTGATGCATACAATTACATTATTAAAAATAGATAACTTGAAATCATAACTGTATCTCAAGGTAGGTAGTACGGTTTCATAAAAATTATAGAAAACCTATATAAAAATGATTGATATATGTATCCTCCATAGAGGAGTGTAAGAATCAATTTTGTCCAGTCCGACACTTACGGTCCAAATAAGCACCGTACAACCCGGGTCAACAAGTCAAAGACCGACCCCAGTCAGACCAATGAAATTAAGCCGTCAATCAAGCTTCAACAAATCAACGGCCGAGATCTCAGTTGCTACGTCACCAGCTTACATGGGCAACATGTCATTCAAAGTGGCCATGTCAGCAGCCGACAAGGATTACACATGGTCTTTGCCTCATTCTAAGACAAGCCCATAATTCAAGGAGACGTTACGAAACGGTCGAGATAAGTTACAACCACTCCAACAAATCAGGTCAACACCGTTAAAGCTCAAATAAGCCTATAAATTCAGAGGCTCAGGACAGATAAAGGGGATCATAGAAATCAGAAGAAAGATCCTGAGACACGCAAAAATTTCAAGAGCGTACGTCAAATTCCAAAAAGGCCCAAATCACCACCCCAAATCTGAGAGAGCAACAAGCATCCCTGCCGCTGTCTCGCAAATCAAATTGCCGTGAGCCAATCGGAATACCAAATTTTCTGTCAAGCTTAGGCGAAATTCAAATTCGTCTCGTTCGTTCGTTAAGGAGGCGTACGTTATTGTTCGTGTCTACTTGGCTATCGTTTGTTCTTGATTGGAGATTGAATCAAAGGAGTTCTAGAAGTTGCACCCCACACAATCACCTAAAAATTACCAAAATACCCTTCAAATTATTTTGTACACTATACATCGGACACGTATTTTTTTGTCCACATATTGTACTCATTTACAAATTTGGCACGCCTAGTGGGACACTTCTACCTTTCATCTTTTTTTCCAATCTACTAAGTTCAATGGCCAGTTCCAACAACAACAACAACAACAAGACTGCTGCCAAAACCCCAACTGCCGGAGCCAGCTCATCGCCGGCACCGAGAGTGACCGATCCTTTGGCATCCTTCCCTCATCGTCAGCGCACACCAACAGCTGTTGCCGCCAGCCAAGCCAGAGGGATTCGCCCATCCCAAATCCCTGTGATCGGTCGTTCAAGGCCAACTACCAGATCTATCACAGGATCCCTGCCCACACAACGAGCTGTACAAATTCAGCCGCAGGCAGGTCAAGCTCCGGCCAGCCCTATAATTTCTCCAACAAGGGTCCATCCCTCGAGGAGTTATTTGGCTGTTCTGACATCTCCGCCACCAATCAGTCCAGTAGCCAGCCCGGCTGCAAGCCCAGCAAGGAGCTCTCCCTCAACGGCAAGCCGGGTCCCCGCATTAATTACTCACTTTGAAGGAAGACGTATTATTCCTTCTTCGCGACCAACTACACCAACTGGGGCACCTCTCGCTCCAAGTCTCCCTTCCCCCACATCTCCAGTCATCAGGGTCTCGACAATGATGACTCAAGCTAAGACTGTGGAGGAACAATTGGCAGAAATCCAAGCTGCCATGAGGGAAAGGGACGAGCAATTGAGAGAGAGAGAACTGCAGAGGGATCTCCAGATCGCCACAATTCTGCAGAAGTTCGAGCAAATCGCAGACCGCCTGGGAGCATCCTCCCAGCCCAGGAATGATGAACAGGCAGGACCCAGTACATCAGCCAATCGTACCGCCAATCCTATCCCTCCTTCACCCATCATCCGTCCATCTCCGGTTCACGAAAACCCACCAGTGAACCGGGAACCTCCATTTGAAGAACCAGGGGCACTATCTTACGGTACCCTACAAGAAATGATCTCCAACGCAGTGGAGCAGAAAGTACAATCCGAAGGAGTCAGATCTCAAGCCTACACTAGGCCCTACTCCCGACGGATCCAGGCAATCCACATGCCTACCTCTTACCATCCACCTAAATTTCAGCAATTCAGTGGAGACGGCAATCCGAAACAGCACGTCGCCCACTTTATTGAGACCTACAACAATGCAGGAACTGACGGTGATCTCCTCGTCAAACAATTTGGGCGATCCCTCAAAGGGAACGCCTTCGATTGGTTCATTGAGCTCCCGGCCGAATCGATCGACAGCTGGGAACAGCTGGAAAGCGAGTTCCTTAGCCGCTTCTACAGCACGAAGCGAACAGTAACACTGGTGGAACTCACCAATCTCAAACAGTGCCAGGGTGAGAAGGTGATTGAATACATCAACCGCTGGCACAATCTAAGTCTCAATTGCAAGGAGAGGACCTCCTTATCTACACAAACATCCATCGACATGTGCATTCGAGGGATGAACTGGACTCTGGTGTACTTCTTACAGAGTCGAAAGCCGAGGGACTTCCAAGAACTGGCGACATAAGCGCATAACATGGAGATCCTTATCCAGGAGAAAGGAGAAGGGAAAGCTCCAATGACCGAGGCTGACAAAAAGCCAAAGTTCGTGAAAAAGGAGTCCAAAGCTCTTGAAAAAGATGCGTTCGCCACCAACGTCGTCGAACCCCAGAAAATTACGGCGACACAAAATCAAAGTACGGGAAGTAATTGGAAGCCGAGCGTCAACCGAATCAATGGTGGCGCACCCCGGCAGAAGGTCACATTAAAGGATAAGCAAGCCAAAACTTATCCTTTCCCCAACTCCGATGTTCCAGGTATGCTCGAACAGCTCCTGGAAAAGAATCTATTGCAGCTTCCAGAAGCCAAAAGGCTGGAAGACGTTGGGAAAACTTCAGATCCCAACTATTGCAAATATCACCGACTGGTAGGCCATCCTACCGAAAAGTGTTCCGTCCTGAAGGACAGAATACTCGAGCTAGCGACGCAAGGTCGCATCATCTTGGAAATCGACGACAACACGACGGCTTCCCACACCATCTTCGTCCAATCATATTCCAGCACCAAAATAGGGAATCCTTCGACGAACAACAAAGCTTTCATCCCGCGCACTGCAAGACCAAGACCGCTACCCCCCAAAAAAGACAAAGAAGGGTGGGAAGTGGTAACCCGCAAAAAGAAACCACTCCCAAAAGCCCCCGTGAAAATATTCATCAAAGGGTACGTGGCGAAAAAAGAGGAGCCAAAAAGAAAGAAAGTCCAGAAGAAAAGAGGAGGCAGAAGGCACAAACGCAAATCAGCCTCCGCCAAAGTCGAAGAGATCTATCAAAAGAAGCCAAGGCCAATCACTTTGGCTGATTTCTTCCCGTCAGAATTCCTGGCACCAACTTCCGCACTGGTGGCCACTTGTTCACCCCAAGTGGTCGAACAAAGGCGTGAAGGGAAGGCTCCAATAGGGTCTACCGATGATATTCACACATGCTTACAGAACCTATCGATCACAAATGTTGTACATGATGACTTAGATTTGACAATCAGATCTAGGCAAGCTCTCATCAAGTTCGTTGCGGCCAAAGATGACTGGCACGCCGAAGTAGAGCAATTGAGGATGCAGAGGCACGATGAGCCAAAAGTTGGTTTATCTCCCAGCACATTGAAAGAAGAGCAAGCAGCAGAGCCACCACAAATTAAGGAGGCTCACTCAACTTCCATTTCCTTCAAAGAAGCCGACATGCTGCTGGGAGAAAAGTCTCATAATCAACCTTTGTTCATTTTCTGAGCTATGAAAGACCGATGAATCAACCGTATACTTCTGGACAGCGGGTCAGCAGTAAATATTCTACCAATCCAGACTTTGAAAAATGTCGGGTTGGTTGCCAATGACCTCCAAGCCAGTTCGTTGATGATCCAAGGCTTCAATCAAGAAGGACAACGAGCGCTGGGGACGATTAGACTGGAACTACAAATTGGGGATATGACTTCCCAGGTATTGTTCCATGTAATCGATGCTCGCACGTCTTATAATGTGCTGCTCGGGAGACCCTGGTTACACAACAACAGAGTCGTTCCCTCGACTCTCCATCAATGCTTCAAATATTATCAAGATGGAGAGGAAAAGACGGTGTTCGCTGATGAATGCCCTTTCACATAGGCCGAAGCTTCCTTCGCAGACGCTAAATATTACTCGGAAGAAAAATGTGCTACTTCGAGTAAAGCCGCTCCCCCTAAAGCTGTCAAGGACGAACAGGTCAAACCTAAAAAGCAACCGGAGGAACCAATTCTCAGGTACGTTCCTCAATCAAGAAGGAAGAAAGAAGAATCTCCTTTCGCCACTTGCGACCGAGAAGAGCCAGCAGAGAAACTGAAAGCCTTGAGAGGGGCTGCTACTATCCCTCTGCCCAAACTCAACAACCGGGGCATCGTTGTTGAAGAAAAGCAGAACCCACCCGAGCTTCCTAAAACTCGGACACAAGGATTCGATCCCAATGCTTACCGGATGATGGCAAAAGCAGGGTCCGGATTCTCCCTCTAACAACTGCAAGAGAAATCGGTGACGGCCACACAGAACCTGTCACCAACCCAGAAAAATCTCCAGGCGCAGGGTTATTCAATTCCTTCCAACCGACATGGGCTTGGTTACCAGGAATACGAGCCGGTTGTGATTTTTGGTAAGGCCAGTGTCAATCAAATCACAACCAAAAGAAAGGCGTCTACCTCGGAAGGAAATCGAACGTCAGCTTTTGATCGGATCGGTGTCCCAGAGCCACAAGTCTCGGCATTCGTTCGATTGGGGCAAGAAGAAAATAGAAATCCAAACGTTCCATCAGATCCAAGTAACGAGCGTAAGTTCAAAGTTACGAAAGTCTGGCGGAAAAAGGCGCAAACAGAAGACCCTAAACCAAACACCGCTGCTCCATCAACCACAGAAAAACTTAGCGTATTCTAGAGGTTGGGGAAATCAAAGGAGCAACCCAAAAGAACCGTCTTCCAAAGACTTGGGGCACCCATACGGGTCCCTGTGAGTCAAAGATAGGGAAAAATAGAGGAAAACTCTTTGAAAAGGATAAAGGCAGACAGCAGCGAAGTCACCCCAGTGGTGATTTACATGTCGTCAAAGAAAAAAGACCCAGAAGAAGAAGAGGTAGTCGTTGTCCACCACATCTCGGCCGGCGAAGGTAGCGACTCAACCCCTGAAGATGACCTGGGAGAAGCGCCTGCAATCTTTGAGGAAGGCGGCCAAGCAACCATCGACCAACTGAAGAAAGTAAATCTGGGTACAGAGGATGATCCTAGACCCACCTTTTTGAGTGTTTCACTGTCTGTAACAGAAGAAAAAGATTATATGTCTTTACTCAGTGAATATAAAGATGGTTTTGCTTGGTCGTATACTGAGATGCCTGGGCTCGACCCAACAATCGCAATTCAGAAACTCGCCATCAAATCCGGAGTCAAACCAATAAAGTAGTCCCAAAGACGGTTTCGCCTTGACCTCGTCCCAAAAATTGAGAAGCAAGTCGACAAACTCCTCAAGGCCGATTTCATCCGTGAAGTCAAATATCCAAGCTGGATCGCCAACATCGTACCGGTGAAAAAAGAAAAATGGGCAGATTCGAGTCTGTGTCGACTTCAGATACTTGAATAAAGCCTGTCCAAAAGACGACTTCTCGCTTCCTATCACTGAATTAATGGTTGATGCAACAACGGGGCATGAGGCCTTGTCATTCATGGACGGATCTTCTGGCTACAACCAAATTCGGATGGATCCAAAAGACGAGGAAAAGACAGCCTTCCGTACGCCAAAAGGTATTTTCTGCTACAAGGTAATGCCATTTGGTCTAAAGAATGCAGGAGCCACTTATCAAAGGGCCATGCAAAAGATATTCGACGACTTCCTCCACAAATCTGTGGAATGCTACGTGGACGATCTGGTAGTCAAAACCAAATCAAGGGACGACCATTTAAAAGATCTGCGAGCTATCTTCGAATGCCTGCGACGATACCAGTTGAAGATGAACCCACTCAAGTGTGCCTTTGGGGTTTCATCTGGGAAATTCCTCGGATTCGTGGTCAGACACAGGGGTATCGAAATCGACCAGACTAAGATCGATGCCATTCAAAAAATGCCCGAACCAAAGACTTTGTCAGAATTAAAAAGCCTTCAGGGGCATCTAGCTTATATTCGGCGGTTCATCTCAAATTTGGCCGGAAGATGTCAACCCTTCAGCCATCTCATGAAGAAGGATACACCCTTCGAATGGGATGAATCTTGCCGACGGGCATTTCAAAACATCAAAGACTACCTGATGAAGCCACCAGTTCTGATGGCTCCGACTTCAGGAAAGCCGCTTCTCCTTTACATCGCGGCTCAAGAGAAGTCTCTGGGTGCCCTTCTCGCCCAAAATGATGACCAAGGGAAACAACGTCCGTTGTACTACTTAAGCCGTACAATGGTCGGGGCTGAACTCAACTACTCCCCGATTGAAAAGATGTGCCTCGCACTCATCTTCGCCATCTAGAAGCTGAGACACTATCTGCTCGCACATTCCACAAATCTGATTTCACGGGCAGATCCCCTAAAATTCATCATGTCCAGACCTATGCTTTCTGGACGACTGGCTAAATGGGCCTTGTTGCTCTCTGAGTTCGAGATCAATTACATCCCTCAGAAAGCCATCTAAGGACAAGGACTTGCAAATTTCCTAGCCGACCATCCCGTCCCGGTAGAATAGGAGGTGAGTGAGAATTTGCCCGATGAAGAAGTCTTCTTCATTGAAGTGCTACCTCCATGGAGGATGTACTTCGATGGCGCTGCACGGATAAGCGAAGCAGGCGCTGGAGTCCTTTTCATATCTCCAAACGAGGACTTAATTCCGTACTCCTTCATCCTATCTCACTGCTGCACAAACAACGAGGCTGAATACCAAGCCATAATCCTGGGTTTGGGGATGGCTATCGAAATGGGCCTGAATCGGCTGGAAATCTTCGGCGACTCGGCTCTGGTGATCAAGCATATAATCGGAGACTTCGAGGTCAGAAAAGACGAACTCGTGCCCTACCAAAAAGAGGCGCAAAGGTTACTAGAGAAAATCCCAAATGTGACCCTGGGTCATGTGCCGCGAGCCAACAATAGCCAAGCTGATGCCTTGGCAGGAATTGCAGCAAGTTTGGCACAGTTCGATGCAAGGCCTGAGCGCATCCCAATATGTGAAAGATGGGTGGTGCCGACCTTAGAGAAATTCTCAGGGGAGGAAGAAATCAATCTAGTTTCGGTCTATGCAATCGAGGAAGAAGATTGGTGTCAACAATTCTGCGATTACTTAGATCACAAGAAACTTCCCCAGGAACTGAAAGCTCGGGGGTATGTACAAAGAGTTGTGCCCAAATTCTGTTTGTTCAATAACACACTGTATCGGCGATCCTACGATGGCGTTCTACTCAGATGTGTCTCCAAAGAGGAAGGACAAACTCTCTTATCCGAAGCACATGGAGGAATTTGCGGTGCTCATCAAGAGGACCCCAAACTTCATCTTCAAGTCAAACAGTTAGGCTACTATTGGCCTACCATGCTGCGGGACGCGATAGAATTGGCACAACATTGCACAGCATGTCAACTCCACGCCAATTACATCCATCAACCTCCCAGCCCTTTACATCCGACGGTGGCTTCCTGGCCATTTGAAGCCTAGGGAATGGACATCATAAGTCCAATCACCCCAAAATCGTCATCAAGTCACCAATACATACTGGCCGCCACAGATTATTTCTCTAAGTGGGCGGAAGCGGCAGCTTACAAAGAAATCAAAGCTGCCACTGTGGTCGACTTCATCCGGACGCAAATCGTATATCGGTATGGTGTTCCCAGATACATTATGACCGACAACGGCACCCCGTTCCGTAACAAGACCATGGATAATTTCTGTGAGAAATTCGGCATCCAACAGAGGACGTCTACTGCGTACAACCCTGCTGCCAACGGATTGGCAGAAGCCTTCAACAAAACTCTGTGCAAGATTTTAAAGAAGACGATCGCAGGGAACAAGAAAGATTGGCACGACAGGCTTGGAGAGGCACTGTGGGCGTACAGGATCACATACCGAACTCCAACAGAGTCAACCCCGTACTCGCTAGTTTACGGCGTGGAAGCCGTGCTCCCGCTGGAAATTCAAATTCCATCTTTACGAGTCGCTCTTCGAGAAGGACTCACGGAAGAGGAGAACATCTGACTCCGTCTACAGGAGTTAGAATCCCTCGACGAAAAGCGCCTGGAAGCACAACAAAGGCTTGAATGTTATCAAGCCCGCCTCACTCGCACTTTCAGTAAAAAAGTTAAGTTGCATTCTTTTCAAAAAGGAGATCTTGTCTTAGCTGTGCGTAGACCGATCATGGCCACAAGCAGGGACGGAGGAAAATTCGCACCTAAATTGGAAGGACCGTTCGTCGTTCAAGAAGTCTACACTAACGGCGCCTATAAGTTGGTCACTCCCGAAGGAAGAAGACTCCCAGCCATAAATGGTAAATTTCTCAAAAAATTCTATCCATAGCAATACTTGTATTCCAAATGCAAGGTTTATGAATCAATGAGCTTACATGGAAAGAAAAAGAACACCTACAAATCAGAGAAAACAAAAGAGAGATGACAAAAAAAAAAACAAAACAGCTCCTAAAGATTCCTTGCCATCTCCTGTTGTAACTCCTCAAAGGCAGCCCTCGATGACAGGAGAGCTGCCTCCTCAGCTGCACTAAGAGTGGGTGTGGCAATGACCTCTGCTATCAGCTGCTCAGCTTCAACCACCCCCATCTTCAAACCCCGTACACTCTCCTAGATCTGCTCAGCTTGAGTTGTAAGGTATGTGACTTTAGTCCCAACCGACTGAAGTTGTTCTCTAGCTAACTCTAGGCGTTCACGGGCATCCTCTTCTTCAGCCTTAGCCTCCGAAAGTTCCTCAGAAACTTCGCCCAAAGTGGCTTTGGCCTCTTCTAGCTTGGAGGATACTATGGCCAAAGTCTTCCGAGCAATACTCTCTGCCTGATCCCTGGAAGTGCGACGAGCCTTCTGTCTAGCCGAACTCTCGATCTCCTTAAGAGTCTGTAGCTGCTGAGTGTAGACTCGTAGACGAGTCACAGCATGACCCATCTCCTGCAGTCTGCTGATGGCAAATCCTGCATCGGCCAGCAAAGATGTGTCACTCACTGCGTCTGGAGATAACATACTAGGGGTTATTCGGTCCTTCCTAGCTTGCAGCATCAAGCCCTCAACATAAGACAAAAACTCCTGCGAAGGGGCCTCCTGAGAAGTCGGAATAGGAGTGGCTAGGTCCTGAACGATCGAAGCCTCCTCAACAGCTGGAGCATCGTCAGCTACTTCCTCTATGGCGGTGGGGACCTCCTCAACAACCTCAACGGCTGAACCAACCGCAGGAATTTCCTCAACGGCGACTGGAGCTTCCTCCCGAACCTCTTGAGCCGTCGGAGCCTCTACCTCAACCACCTTCTCGGTCGGAGCTGGAATCTCCACAACTTCTTCCTCGGCCGCCTCCTGAACAAATGGAGAAGAAGGAGCGACCTCGGGTTGAGTTAAGGCCGGGGCAACCTCCATAATCTCCTCCACTACCTCTGTCGGTGCAACTACTCTTGAAGCAGATACCTCCTCTTGGGGTGCTTCGGGTGCCCCTGGGGAAGACAAAATCTGAACAGTCTCGACAGGAGTGTTCTCCGACGGGCAAGAAGTCTGAGGCTCTGTCTCCGGAATAGGAGGAAGAAATGTCGGTGGCGAAGCGGGAAAAGAGGCAGGCGGAACTTTTTTGCGTACCTTCTTCTTCTTTGATGCAGAACCAGAAGCGTCTGCCAAAGTGGTAAGAGGAGCCCTTTCTTACTTGCCTGAAATTCAAGAAGAAATAAGGAAATGCAGCAAAATCAAACAAAATCACAATTATACTGCAACATACCGAAGAAGCACCGTCTCTTGCCGTCCGGCCTCCGTTTGCGAGGGTGAGACCGATTGCTGTCATAGTCCTCGTCACTATCCTCTATAGCAGAAACAACTGGCGCCGACTCCAGTCGATTTTGCTGGAAGACGCATGACAATGAGAAAAAAAGAAAACAAAGGAAAGAAAACAAAACAAAAGAGGAGATAAGCTTACCTGAAATCGTGGGGACATGTGGTCCATCCACCAGGTATGATAGGCAGAAGTGGTCCCCAGGTCTCAAGTCAGGTCTCGTCCTCTCAACAGGGGCAGATCAAGCCGACCACACGGACGAACAATGCTGGTTTTCCAAATGGTCACCAACTCCGATAATGAACTGATCTCCCGCTGATTAGCCATGATCCCCATGTCGTCGGGCAAATCTTGACAATAGCCGAATTGCCGCGCAAACCTGACAGGGAAATACGGCTCCACGAAGAAATGAATAGAGCGTCGGACCGTCAGAGAACAGCAGCGGACGCTGAGAAGACTCTCATAATGCTGCCTAGCAATCGGCTTCTTTCGCTCGTCCACCAAGACAGAAGTGTTGGCCGTGGCAAGAACGTATCGGTGCCACACCGGTACCGGAAGACGCCGAAACAAATCGCAAGCCCGTTCCTCCGTAAAACTACGTCTGAGAGAGGGATTCCCGAAAGATATTATACCTGGACGTCGACTTCCTTCTAGATCCTCCCCGTGCGTGTGAATGTAGATGGTGAGCCAAGTATACAAGTAAGGCCACTGAGCCATCGATAGCCATCCAGAAGCCGCTTGTCCCAAGCCTTTATAAAGGCAGGCCAAAGCAGGACCAACCAAAGCGAAACGGACCCCGGTGGCCATATAACTTGCCACCTTAAAAAACATGGGTCGGAGCTCATCGCCAATCGAACGGAACACGAACCGCGATAACCAAACTAAAAGGAGCGCTGCCAAGTGGACGTCGTCCTCTTTACCCGGTGTGACATGGAGAAAGTGAAACACATCGCGTTCTGTGGTCATGTACTCTCTGTAAGGGGGCTCATCTTTCCCATAACGGGCATACCAGGCTGTCCAGGGGTCATCTACCTGAACAGCATCGTCCTCTGTGCGGAACCAAAACTCGACCCAAGCGGCAATAGATAAAACATTGGACCCCGAACTCCGACAGAGATGGTGGTACGCCAGAAACAGATAACGGCAGCTAAAGGGCAAATCCAAACTCCGCACGTCCATAAAATCAACTACCATGGGCGAAATCTCGTCGTAGAACTGACCGGTGATAGGCAAGCCAAAGATCTGATCCATATCCATCAGAGTGATAGAAAGCTCGCCCTGGCATGTGACCAACGTGTTCGTCTTGGTACTCCAGGCGTCAAGAAAAGCTCTGACCACCGACATATCGCAGCTGTACTGAAAAAGGGATCCCCAAACACCATAGTAGACTCCCGCGTTGTGGAGAAGGCTGCTGCAACGACCCATAAGCAGAGTGGTTCACTCGAAAAGAAACGGAATTGGCGCGTCCAAAGTCGGGTCGGGGGTATAAAGGGTCCGTTCAACTACCCCATCTTCAAACATGCGCGGCAATGGGGGCCTATTCACCAACCATGAAGCACGCGGGAGCACAAGAATCTCTGGTTTGGCAGCTTCATCTTCTTTCTCTGGAGAGTCAGGGCAAGGCAGGAAGAACACACGGTCACTGATAGCCAAATGCCTACTCAAAAATTCACATGAACGGGAGCGGTCCGTGAGGGGTGACGGTTTCTCGGCGTGACCCCCAAAAATTGATTCCCCGCTCAGGCAATAGGTCATGTGAGAAGCGTCGCCTTCCATATACAAGGCCAAAGTCTGAACAGTCTCCCCGCCAACAACCACGGCGTGGTCAAACGCCCTCAATCCACCGACCAAATTCATTTGAAGGAGCGCGGCCATCAAAAAAAAAAAAAAAAAAAGCAACCGCTCCGTAAGTCGGACAAAACCATCAGTTCAGAGGTGGCGCAACCGCGCCAAAAGTCAGAAAAATCATCAAGTTCAGAAGTGGCGCGACCGCGCCAAGTTAAAACACGATTCGGCGCGACCGCGCCAAAAGTCAGAAAAACCTTCAAGTTCAGAAGTGGCGCGACCGCAAGTTAAATGCAAGTTCATCCAGAAGAATCCGGCAAAATCGGCAATGTCAGAAAATTAAGGCTTAGTTCTTAATTTGTTAATTAAGGCTAAGTTGGCTAAGTCCTTAGTTTTTAATTAAGGCTAAATTGGCTTAAATTGGCTAAGCCTTAATTTTTAATTAAGGAATTGCCTAATCAAAGGCTGGGATATCGATCTGCCTAATCAAAGGCTGGGATATCGATCTGCCTAATCAAAGGCTGGAATATCGATCTGCCTAATCAAAGGCTGGGATATCGATCTGCCTAATCAAAGGCTGGGATATCAATCTGCCTAATTAAAGGCTGGAATATCGATCTGCCTAATCAAAGGCTGGGATATCGATCTGCCTAATCAAAGGCTGGAATATCGATCTGCCTAATCAAAGGCCCAGATGTCAATCTGCCTAATCAAAGGCCCAGATGGGATGATGAATTCTTGCCTAATCAAAGGCTCGGTCTGCCAAATCAAAGGCACGGATATCAAGGTCAGCCAAGCCTAGTCAAAGGCCGTTTGGCGGTAAGTTACATTTTTTAAATCATTCAATTCGAGTTAAGTTACTTATTGGAAATACATTTCCTTAAGTTATCTTAAATTTCGAATTTAAAAAAAAAAAAAAAATCGAGTCATGACCCGAGTCGACCTGAGTCACAACTCGAGTCATGACGGAAACTTATCGATGAAATTCTCTAAGTCCCCAAACATGGACTTAGGGATTTCACACGAAGGCAACACCTCGCCGCGACGCCAGCGGCGGAGACGCAGCCCCGTTGCGCCACCAGGACTGGAGGCGCCGCCCGCAATGAAGCCGACGACGTCTCTCCGCGCCACCGACGACCAAAGCGTCGCCACTGTCTCACCTTGCGCCGTGGAAAACAAAGGCTTTCAGCCATAATGAGAGCTTAATCGCCGGCGATCATCCAAGCAAGAAACGCCGTCAAGTTCGGCGTCCTCGCGACAAGACAAAGCCGCTCAAAGCCAGAAGAGGCGAAATCGCAGAAAAAAAATCAAAACTATGGTTTCAACGAAGAGGATGAAGAAGGCGGGTCCCGTACGTGGACCCTCTGCATCCGACACGCGGAACCGCGGTGTTCGGGTACCGTACGCGGAACCCTAAGATCCGGCCCCCTAACCGGAAGTCTAATCGGGTCCCGTACACGGATCACTAAAACCCGAAAAAGTTACCCGACAAGCTGGAGCCTCGCGAGGGCGAGGCTCCGTAGCTCGTCTCCCCTATTTCGACTCAACGAAGGGGGCGGCACTCGAAGAGACGGAGCCGCGACTCCGGCACAGCCACCCCTTCCCTGCCTCTCCCTCCGGCGCCGACGACACCTATGAAGGAGACGCCGCCGACGACCGCAACGGAAGCCCAAAATCGCAAAAAAAAAAAAAATGAAGAAGAAAAAAAAAACGTCGCGAAGGTCAAATCGAAGCTCGAGAGGGTGAAGCCGAAGTAAACGATGGACCAAAATCTCACCGAACCAGGCTCCGCCAAATCAAGCTCCTCAAATTCCCCAGGAACGCCGAAGTGAAGATCAAAATCAATGGAAATTAAAGTTAGCCAATACGTCAACAAAGCGATCAAACACGAGATTGAAGGCAGAGCCCCGCGTCAACATCGAAAGAAGAGGCGACGGCTGATAGCAAGCTTCAGAAGACGGTGAACAAAATTTCACCGCACCAAAGCTCACTGAACCAACCAAAACCCCCTCCCGACGATGCCTCCGCGGTGGAAAGAAACAGAAGCACATGTAAGCAAAGCGAGGCAACAAAAAGACAAAAGACAAGAAAACCTACCTCTGTGATGTCACGGTCGAAGGGAGCAAACGTCAGAAAAATAGAGAGCAAACGCCAAAAAGGGAGCAAGCGTCAGAAAAAGGAGCAAAACAGCCAATTTAGGGAGAAAACTAAGCAAAAGCGCCGGATACACCGATCGAGGTTCACTTTATAAGGGAAATTTCCCTCCCTCATCCCTGGTTTAAAAATCAAAAAGGGGATAAGGAAGGGGAAACCCTAATCTATCTTCATGGCTTTATCCGACCCAGACCAACCCGCTCAGATCAGTTACACAGACCCGACCCGGCCTGACTCAGTCTACACAACTCGGCCTGACTCAAACCAGTCTACCAGGCTCAACTCGGACCAACTCAACTCAGCTCAACCCAGTGTACTGAGCCCACAAAGAACCAGGTCCAAACAGCAAGCCTAAAGTAAGCCGGCCCATCAATCCAAAGACGTCTGCAGCAGGCCCAAATCCGAGGTAAACCCAAACCTGCAACGGGCCCAAGCCCACTTGCCAGTGGGCCCACAAAAAAAAAAAAAAAAAAAAAAGGGTGAGCTTCAAAATGTACACATTCCTAGTGTAAATTCTCAAATCATACACTTGTTGTGCACATTTTTTAAGGGCGCATCTGTAAGAATCAATTTTGTCCAGTCCGACACTTACGGTCCAAATCAGCACCGTACAACCCGGGTCAACAAGTCAAAAATCGACCCCAGTCAGACCGATGAAATTAAGCCGTCAATCAAGCTTCAACAAATCAACGGCCGAGATCTCAGTTGCTACGTCACCAGCTTACATGGGCGACATGTCATTCAAAGTGGCCACGTCAGCAGCCGACAAGGATTACACATGGCCTTTGCCTCAATCTAAGACAGGCCCATAATTCAAGGAGACGTTACGAAACGGTCAAGATAAGTTACAACCACTCCAACAAATCAGGTCAACACCGTTAAAGCTCAAATAAGCCTATAAATTCAGAGGCTCAGGACAGATAAAGGGGATCATAGAAATCAGAAGAAAGATCCTGAGACACGCAAAAATTTTAAGAGAGTACGTCAAATTCCAAAAATGCCCAAATCACCACCCCAAATCTGAGAGAGCAACAAGCATCCTTGCCGCTGTCTCGCAAATCAAATTGCCGTGAGCCAATCGGAATACCAAATTTTTCATCATGCTTAGGCGAAATTCAAATTCGTCTCGTTCGTTCGTTAAGGAGGCGTACATTATTGTTCGTGTCTACTCGGCTATCGTTTGTTCTTGATTGGAGATTGAATCAAAGGAGTTCTAGAAGTCGCACCCCACATAATCACCTGAAAATCACCAAAATACCCTTCAAATTATTTTGTATACTATACATCAAACACGTATTTTTTTGTCCACATATTGTACTCGTTTACAAGGAGGTATCCGCGTCCGGGTTCAAATTTGATATATGTTCGTTCTGGTTTGGTTTTCCAAAACCCAACCCACCCCAAACTGTGGAGGGGTGCCCACTGCCCCACCCTTAGGTCAATCTACCCTTGTGTAGGGCATCCTCCCCCATATTTTTGGCATATGGTGAATTGGTGATGGTCGGAGTATAATATTATTAAACATGCCCGAACGAAGAATCGGTCAAACCTGACTGAAGCGAACACCGGCGAGGAACAGCTCAGTGGCCCCCCTCCTCGCTAACATGACACATCATGCAATGCAACAGTCCGTATATTGTCCAGTACCTAATTCACTTTCTGTGCAGCGCAGGAGGGGAACCCCACACGGTACACAGGGGACACACAAGGACAAGACGTCAAGCCATCTTCTTCTCCATTTCAACGGGTCTACCTCCTCCCTCTCTAAGACTCTCAACTCTCCAGCTGCCGAACCTCCTAAATCCTAATCCACCCCAGACTGCAGTCCCGCCAGCCTGCAACCCACCCACCCATTCCTGCAATCCAAACATTAACAGACACATACACCATTCCGCGCAGAAAGAGAGCCGGCCGAAGATACGATGCACGCCGACGGCCGCAACCCAAAATTTTACCGGTGTTCGACTTTGATTTGATCGTTGCAAAACTACTTCAATGAATCAATGAACCCATCATGCACGAAAGAGAAAAAGAAAACAAAAGAGCTACTACCTAGCTAGGTAGGCCTCCGCTCTTTCCCGCGCACCTCATTCCTCCACCTAACCCAGCAATTCATCGCAGAATTTTCTCAAACGTTGAAGACGAATAATTAGAAAACGGCAATTTTCTAAAACAGGAAGGAATCTCTCTTTCTGCTGTAGTGATCTGCATGTAGACTCTGTAGTGCCCGTCCGAGGCCATATCGTTACAGCGGTGTTTACCGGTCCCATCCTGATTTGTGTATAGCAATCACGTCACGGTCCGTCCGTGGGATGGAAAGGTCCGGTGGTTGGCCTGTCTGGCTTTGCATCCCCCTGGCCCAAGCGTGAAGAAGGAGAGAGTACGTAATTTGGGAGCTAGCTTCTTCATAAATATTAATATATATATCCAATAGTCCCCTGCAGGTACCGTCTTCCTCCATATGAACCGCACGTGCCCAATCCATGACTAGGCCTTTTTCTCCTTCCTTTTTGTTTAATTTCTCGAACAGCTAGTGGGTGGAAGAAGCCCATTCTGTTGGAACAACCGTCTCCTCTTAGTACTCGATCTCCAACTTTCAAGTTTCAACTCCTGTTCGCTTACGATGCCACAGGATGAGAACAATGTAATATTTAATTATACCCTGTACGTAAAAGCAACCATGTGCAGCATTCAATGCTCTTACGGGAGTCAATCCCCATTAAAGACCGGAGCATGCAGCTTCTCCTGTGTGAACGCCTCTAATACACAGGAAGCGAGTCCAACTCAAGTACACCATGAAAGAGAAAGATCGAAGCAAAGACGGCCGGGTTTCAGAGTAATTGGTAACTCACAATATATATATATATTTCATCCTTCATCATGCATGCGTGTATATATGTACTCGACTCGTGGCTCGGGTTAGCTAGATAGGTTTTCAGATATATATGTTGTGGGATCTCTCGGATTCTGTATCGGCCATTTATTTTTCTCCGAATTTAGCTGTCGACATGGATGGATGAATAAATCTGTGCATGATTGAAGAGCTGGGTTCCCGTGAACATGTTTGGAAAAATCATGCATTCTTCTTTGTATGTATTCATGTATCGTGCGGCAATCATTGAAGTGGAAGCCATTCCTTAATTTGTTTGCTACCCTCCCGGCCGCACCCTTTGACATTTATAATTGCGTTCCTTTACATCACTCTATAGTTAGGCAATGATTTGATCGGAGTGGAACATTGATTCTATCTCACTTGTTTATTTAATTTGCTTCCTTAAAGAGGGCTGTTGGAGTACTACTACTACCCAGGCAGGCCAATACCAGTTTCAACAAAAACTACACTTTGCAATAAGCTCTCAGTATAAATATATATCCTATTTGATGTAAGTTGACACTTATTGCAATCCTCTCATAAGAAATATAATATGAAGTGACCTCTTCTTCATGTGTGTGGCTTAATTGATTCTTAGAGAAGACTAATTAAACCCAAAGTCACCCAATTGATGACTATATTGACTAAATTGTTTACCTGGCCGTCCCACCATTTACTCCATTGACTAAGGGCAAACCAGAGTGGGCATATATATATATATATATATATATATATATATATATATATATATATATATATATATATATATATATATATATATATAGGAGAGCTCAGAGCTAGCTATTCGTTGATTTGTTTTTTTCTTGGACAAAATTAATTAGACCGACCTGTTAATTGTGTATTCATGTAATAAAAACAAAAAATTTATGTCATATTACAGCTTAATTAATTAAAACACCAATTTTCTTTTGTATGTGGTGAAAAGGGTACCATATATATATTCACGCACGGTTTGATCTACCATGCATACATATATATATATGTTGCAAGATCTTGAAAACCCGGATTGTGTTTTTTGATAATTAACTGCAGGGGAAAGAATTAAAATTTTGTGAAGTCATTATTTTTCTCCTTTGGTTCTTTCTTAAATTCAAACCAGCTCTATATATATAGGTTGTTGACCCTCTAATTAATTTATAACATGGCATAATAAGGAACAGTACTAATTAGTCATATAAGTCAATATATATATCTAAAGTTGACACCGTCCTAATTAACATAAGGAATCATTCTTCTTCAATCAAGGAAATTTGGTACAAATTAAGAGAGAGAGAGAGAGAGAGAGAGAAAAAAAGAGGAGTCAAGGGAAGAGCTGAAAGGATTCCCACTAAAATGTCTTGAAATTTTAATATTAATCCTAAATTCGTACAAGCATGACTTAATGCCTCTGCACATGGAGGGGTCTTCCCTTCCCTGCTCTAAATTAAGAGGCCTGCCACAGACAGATGAATTTATTATTTACATCGATCAACTTTTGATTCTCAGCTTCTCATTGATGCCTATTCTTGTCTGCATATATTTATTCTCTTTCTCTCTATCACTGAATGTGTCAGCGTGCTTAGAGCCCCTCCTAACATGTTATTCTTTTCCGAATCAAGAAGAGATATTTCCACTGTGAAGAAAAGCAGTACTTCAGTGCCTGATATATTGAAACGCTTCCCTTCATACTATTGCTCTTGCTAGCTACCTAGCTCTAGCTTCCCCTACAATATTCCTCCATTCCTCAATAAAAAAAAGTATATACCAGGTTGATTAATTTAAGTTAATTAATTAAATCAACTCAGTTTCTTTAGCTTTTCTTAATTTGTGATCGAGAAAAGGAATAATATATATATATATATATATATATAGCCAATTAAAGGCATCCAATTGAATAGAAACTTCTATATACCCTCTTTATTTAATTAGCACAACTAATTAAGTTCAGAAGGTTGTCTGATTACATTTTTAAGAAAGCAAGCAAGCAAGCAAGCAAGATACATGCATGTTCTTCTTTCACCCAACATTTGGGTCTCAGTTCTGAATTTGACATTCTTCTTAATTATTCCTCACCACCTCTAGCTTGTCACGTTAACGTAAGTATCAGGGTTTCTTTGTTCACCAACCGGCTCCATATATGAGCGGTTCTAGCTAGAAACCTATATATATACATATATAAATATATATATATATGACTCGATCAGTACCCATGAAGGGAGGAATTCACAAGGTCTCTCCAAAAGAAACAAAACATTCCCACATGTCGTTGCTGCAAGGATGCGGTATCTATGCGAGAAACCTAACTGAAAGCACTCCCTGAACTAACATCCCGATAATGCTAGCTTTGGCTTCACTAATCACGCAATAGTTTTTATTAGTAGTTAAGCACGCCTGTTGAATATATATATAACTGAAAAAACACCCTGCAGTTTATTCTTTATTAAAATGAAAAAAGGTAGCTAGCTAGCTAGTTGGGGAGGAGCATCCGGCTACGTCGACTTCTGGTATTGATTCTGCGGTAGCTAGCTTTAAAAGCAAGTCACAGAAAGTTGTACTAAAATTCAGTCTGTTTTAATTAAGAGGACGATACTGTGTTACGTACGTATATATATGATCAAGACGAGCGCTGTTTCGTCTTCTTTAATTCGTACGGGAAGAACAGATGAAAAAAAAAAAAAAAAAAAAAAAAAAAAAAAGGGACTTGACATGATTTATAAAAGGAAGTTAATTTACTGTCTGTTTTCGCTCTACAAGGAAGAGAAGTCGTTAAGATTTGGAACAACAAAATTTTATGATGACATGGGATCCAGTACCCCTTTCTGTTGTATACTGTGTGTGCATATATATCATATATAGTTGTTTGGATAAGGTTACGATTTTTTTTCATGTTGGCCGTAAGCCTCCAGTTAATAATATTCCGAGGTTAATTAAACAGGAAGAAGATCATGTACTACTAATCGAGAAAAGGGAGAGATGAAAGTAATTTTATAGATGACAGAAAGATATATTATCTGATATAATTAGCTAACATTGATATGGGGACCAGACAAAGCCCCTTTTTCTTTAGTTGTGTACATTCGTTTCCTTCCTGATGAACAAAGCCCAAATTGCTTCTCCCATCCATCTGCAGCTCTGAAGGTGGTTTACCATAACCCATTTCTTCTCCCATTTCTTCACCCATTATTTCTTCACCCATTATTTCTTCACCCATTATTTCTTCACCCATTATTTCTTCACCCATTATTTCTTCACCCATTTCTTCCTGGAACTGCAGAACAAAATCATATATATATTAATTAGGAGACCCAATTCATGGAAAATCATGCATTTCAAATTTAACAGCAAATATATGAGAAGAAAGGAAACGGAAATTAGTCTGACATTAAGAATTAATTGTGTAAAAGACCCAAATATTTAAGCAGATTAAACTATTGACATGCAATACATATATCAGACCTGTGAAGTTTCTGAAACATGGACTACTCCTTTCCTCGGGTTCATGTCATGAAACTGTTTCAAATCGCAGACCTGGTAAGACGAAAATTAAGAAAATATTAATTATATATGATCAGAAGGAATAAGAGAAACCAGATGAAAAATGAAAAGAAGAAGAATTGTGTATATATATATATATGTCTCTAACCTTGGGACTATTAGCAGGAGAGCTTGCGGTATCCTCCAAATCCTCATCATTCCTCGGAACTCTACTTCTCTTCTTCTTGAAGCTCAACTTCTTACAGCTCTTCTGCATACTACCCAGATCCCCGTTCTGATGATTCGATACTTCCCATGCAGCACAAGAAGCAGCGTCCGAGACTAAAGAAGAGCTTCCGTATAACCCAGATGAACACCCGCTCGATTGATCTCTAATATTATTATTGTTCTCCTCCGAAAGGAAGAAATCCTCAAAATACATAGTCCACCCGCTTTCCTCCGAACAAGCTGCTCCTCTCTCAAAGGAATTACCCCTGTTTCTATCCATTGATTACGCCCCGATCGAAGAACGATAATTAAGAGAAGAAGTATGTGATCGATGATATTCACCAATTAAGTGCCCTCTCCCGCCTGGTTCTGAGACGACCTGAAGGCTTTTATAAGAGGAAGAGCACGGGGGACGAAGAGGACCAGAAAAAAAAAAAAAAAAAAACTCCATGGGTCCCATGGGAGTTGGGTAAGTTAAAATCAGCGGTTGCGAAGATGAAAGCAGGAAATTAAACGTGCCGCAACAAAGATATATAAACGGCCATTAACGCTGCCTTTTCAGAGCTTTAATTATTAACTTTTCACCATCTCATGCATGTTTATCCGCCACGAATTGAATAGACTCGATCGCTGGTGCCACCGTAAGTAAACCGAGCCCTAACTTTCACCTTCCGTAATTATATATCAGCCACGAGAGGAGTGGGTGGAGCCAGAGTACTCTCCGACCCGGTTCATGCACTACCGCCAAAACCTAGTCTTTCACCCGTTTGGTTACATGTCAAAGATGGGACCCGCACGTCATATGTGACACCACACACTGTGCGCCAACATCGATCGACGCATACATGGTGGCGATTATACATTGAATCGGATTATAATTCATATTATAACGAATGATGCGTTTTCAGTCACGAAGTAAGCCTCCTCCGCCACAAGAAATTTCTTCTTCTCATCTCCAAGGCAGCAGAAGAGGAAGCAGAGACAGGGCAATATTTCACATTTGTATATTAATGGAGGGTCTTGCTTTTGGATACCACGTCACCTCACCGGGTGGCTTCCCAATTTCTTCCAATCCGTTGAAAACGAGCGCCCGGGTCCCACTTCCCTTTTGGATTAATTGACTTGGCCAGGGAAATATTATTATTATTATTTTAAAAAAAAAAAAAAAATATATATATATATATATATATATATATATAAAAAAAAAATTATACGACCAGAATCGGAATGAGATTCTTAATTTTTAATTAGTAGTATATTATACTTCGAGGTTCATGAATAATTGGAGAAGACCTTAATTAGTAGGCCATGGGAGGGAGTTGAACAAACTTCACAATTAACTAATTAGGCTTCCATTGCCATGTCTTTGGTTTATTTAATTTGGGAAGATAATCTTTCATGGATATGGGGTTCTTATTCAATTAGGGTTTAATTGATTATATTAATGACAACAAATGAATTAAGTTCATTCCCTGATACATATATATATATAGGAGAAGAATTTAGGACGGCAGATGCCCTATCATCAGTTTCATTGATTTTGAAAAGGCAACTGCAACTTCTCAAATTTATCATTAATTATTAATTAGTACTAGCTCTTTGCCCCAAATGAGAGAATAAAATTAGCTGATCAAATAAAAGTCACTCAAACCCACTTCAATCTTAATTAAATAATCCAACTTTTGATCTTATTAATTAATTAATTAATTAATTAATTAATTAGAGGAAACACTATCTATCTATCTATCTATCTATCTATCTATCTATCTATATATATATATATATATATGTTATATGTGTGGTGTGAGATGATCTATATAGGTATCAAAAGCACTTCAGCAGGCAGACGTTCCTTTCTACTGTGGAAGAAACCAAAATTCCCCATGGCCTGTCAAACTCTATCTCTTGTTCCGGAAAAAGACTACCCAATTAAATCATCAACTGCAATTAGCTAGCTAGAGTGATCAAAACACTTATATATATGTCTCTCACACGTACAGACGATATGATCTAATCAAGGTGGAAGACGATCGAACACATGCATGTACAATTAAAACTCTCTCCGTCTTAATTAGCTTGTCACCATGCGTATATATATATATATATATATATAGGAGGAAGGAGGTTTAATTCACAGACGGGACAATAATTAAGTGCGACGTCGGAAGGGTGGTGACCAACCATGTCCGTTCATGACCCACCCCTGCCCTTCTCCATCTAAACATCCTCTCTGTCATCTTGTTATCTAGCTTCCGTGTCCCCTAGTGACACCTCTTACCTTTTAGTATACAGACAAGGCTACATCGGCATCCTCCTTCACATCTCCAGCCATGATTAATTGACACAAGCAGCTGCCATTTTTTTTATCACATCTTCAGCTGCAACAATAATCCAACATGGGTTCTGTCCGCTTCACCAAAATACTCGGTAATTAATTCAACTTCTTGAATATGGGTCGTCTGCGCACATTTCCTTTTTTCTTAATTAAAGAAAATTTATTCAACCTAGCTAGCTAGCTAGCTTGTTGGGGCCGGAATTAAAACAAACAAGATATATATGTATACGTGCGTACTGTTCGATCTGTTTAAACCCAGCGGGGAATATCAAAGACCTTGGTCTTTGAGGAGGCCAGGCCAGGTATCGATCTGCAGGAAAGTAAGTGGGGTTGAAGTAGTTTCAATTAATCAATCATGGCGGACTGGGGCGGGAAGGGGGTTTGTTGGAGATGGGGTGCACGTGGTGGCGGATGGAGGAGACGGAGATTGGAGAGGAAGCTGATCGAACAGAGGCCGGAAATGAGAGGAATAGAAAGATCGGAGGGCACATGCGTGCACATGCGCGCTTGCCAAGAAAAGACGGTCGCTTAACCACCCCCACAGTCCCCGACACGGGTACGTATCACACCTCCAACCTCCGGCGACATTATGTCTTCCTCACCTCGCTAATAACAAATCCTGCTTTCCCTTCTGATACGACTTCTGATACGACTTCCTCTCCTCTTTCTCTCCTCTTTCTCTCGCTCACGATCGACGACACCCCCGAGGCTTAATTCGTTTCCTAGCCCCGCTCTCCGCAGCATATCCCGGCCTCATATATGTTCTTTCAAGAGTACTCCAATTAAAGTTCCAAACACGTATATACGCGACATAATTACATATAATTAGCATGAATCACGAGTTTGAACATGTCCCCCAGCGTCACATTAATACCTCTTTGATTTACTGTAGCACGAACTAGCATGAGACCAGAGGCAACCCAGTCGTCTAGTCGATACGCCTGCATTAAGGCATGTTGCATTCACTGCTCCAGTATTTCTGCTCTAGCTCCTCTTCGTCTTGCGATCAATGTAGCTACCCATGCCATTAATGTCTGCTAATTAAACTGATACTTGCGATCAATGTAGCTACCCATATGGATCAGTAATATTCTTTAATTTGACGACAGACAGGGACAGAAAGAAAGTGACGAATTAAAACACAACTTAATTATATCACCAATTATTTCGAAATGTTCTAAATTAAACCAGAGATCGATGGATTGTTCTCTTAATTATATCACCAATTTTTTGGGTACGAATTAAAACACAACTTAATTAATTAGAGGAATAATGGTCTGGCGAGATTGGAACATTACATGTTGTGGCGAGGAGGGCCGTGAGGCATCAATATTTGTGGCGCCATATATACATCCTGTCCAAATTAATTAACAAGTGAGGGAGAGACATCTGCGTAGAGAAAGCATCTTATAATTCGATTGAGACGGTTGATATGAACTGACTGTGACCATTACGTATCTTACCAAAGGAGTAAATCAATTAAGAACGGCTAGCTCTTTCTTACTAGGAGGAGCTTTTGGCCTCCAAAGAGCTTAGCCAAACGCGCCAGAAGACAATTTTAAGCTGCAGACTGAAACTAGATGAGAAAGTTAAAGTGATAGAGTGAAAGAGGATAAATAAAACAGGTGAAAGAACAACAAATTAATATCTGAAACGCATAAAGCACAAGAAGAAATAATATACTTGTATCCCATCATCCAACTATTTATGATCATTAATTCCATAGTTCCATAAATGGCACATGATCTAGTCCTTTCTGGTGTATGTAGCAGGGGTTCATGGACGACTTGGCCATGTACGTGACAACTCAAAGGAGTAAATCAATTAAGAAGTTGGGAACTGGCAGTAATGAGATACCACCTGAAACTTCTGTACCCAGGACCTATAGGCTTCTAATTATCTCAGATGTGTGCTAGCTGATGGACTCATCTGCCTATATATGTTGACAAGTAGTCATAGTAGTAAGCACTTCAGACTCCAGCAGATATATTTGGAGAGTTTGAACGAGATGCCATCTGAAACCTGAGTACATATTAATGGGTTTTATGAGATCAGTCAGCTAACATGCATGCATAGTGGGTGCCTTATATATCTCCATCTGTTTCACTGCGCAGATTGTAAATTTGTGTTTGTCTCTTATATGTGTCTTTATTGATTTTGTTTGAATTGTACATTAATTTATGCTTATCAACGCTAGTCCTGCAAGCAGTTTTCTATAAGAAGTACCTTGTCTCCGAAGCCTTAATTTGGTGGCTCTCTTCCCCTTGGTGTCCTGTTCAAATCGACTGGGTGTTTCATAAAGAAGTACTGCTAGCTAAAAGATCTCAGTCCACGATCATGTCAGATGATGTCCACTGATTCGAAGGCTTGTACGCGCCGCATAAAAACAAATTAATATTTAAATCATTTAGGGTATAATTTTAGTGGGAAGAGTCGTCTCACTAATTAATTAATTTAAACAAATGTTTATTGTTATTAAAAAGTATTATATGATGATCGTTAGGGTTCTAAACCTATATATTTATCATGTTTATGTCAAGCATATATAAACCATGTAACAACTCTTACTCTATGATGTTCTTATATATGAACCAACTTGGCAATGTGACAAGTCATGCGATGTAGTACTTATTAACTCTATGAAACTTGGATATATATATACAGATTAATGCATGGATACCAACTCAAACTAGACGAGTAATGGATTTCAATAATGCAGTCCATGTATATATAGTAGCCAGCTGCAACTAGTCAATGATCTGTAACATATAATAGGATCTGGGATATACGTACTTTTCACATTTCATTATACAGAAGGTAATATAATCGCCTAGAAGTACAATGGTTACTGGATTGGATTGGACCCAATATTGAACTAAATTCGACCACCTGATATATATATATATATATATATATATATATATATATATGTAGGCCAATTGTTGATATTTTTAGTTAATTAATTACTCTCTTCTTCCTCATGCATGTTGTGGAGAGCTTCTAATTATAATCATGCCCCCACGTCTCAAGGTGCGGCTGCAGGTAGATGGAGTGTAGTACTGTGGCTGAGATACCTTCAGTATTAATGGATTATACGATCAGTTCAGTGTGTTGGCATATTTTGATTTCTGCTGATGCTGAAAAACATGAAGAAATTTGTCTATTCAGTCTCACTGATCTGCTTGAATTCAACACTTGTACTTTTCAGAGCGGCCAATTACTACTGCATGTACAGTTTCTAATTAATTTGGTATGCGGGCATATATGTAGTTACTTACTGCAGGCCTGATTTGAACAGAATCCTTCATGCATGTCCTCTCTCATGGTCTCTCTCATGGTCTCTCTCGTGGTGATGGTCATGATCGTTCCTCCGTCCATCAGGTCTCCTCTTCAACTCGACTGGCTCTGTTTGGCTGTTCCATGTGCCCTCAGCCTCAAAACGTGCCACGTCAAGGCGTGTGAAGCCTGCATGGACCCACTAGAAACAGGAAACACTGCATATATTTCAATTTGAAAATACCATATTTATTCAAATAACACATTTCAAGGGAAAATATACCATATTTCAAGTAAAAATACCATATTTCAAGTGGAAATACCACATCAACCCCATTTCACGCGAGGCCCATTTCGTGCCCTTTGCTCAGCAAATCCGGACCATTCGCCACCGTGAGAAAAGGGGAACAAGACCCAGCCACTAATATTTGCAATCCGGCCCATGTTAATTTGTTGATTCCCTGAAAACAGACAAAGCCAGGAGGGAGATGACGTGGAGTCCTGAAATATTGTCCGGGGAGTCCAAACCCGTATGGGTGGTTCGTCGTTCGTGCTCATCCAAAGCCTAAGGATTGCCGTCGCCGAGGCCCGCATCATCCAGTACAAAACCGGGCCCGGGCCTCGCCAAAACTGGGCCCACGACGTCCCTGTGACAGAGACGACAAGAAAGTACCACGTCTCTCTCTCTCTCTCTCTCTCTCTCTCTCTCTCTCTCTCTCTCTCTCTCTCTCTCTCTCTCTCTCTCTCTCTCTCTCTCTCTCTCTCTCTCTCTCTCTCTCTCTCTCTCTCTCTCTCTCTCTCTCTCTCTCTCTCTCTCTCTCTCTCTCTCCTCTTTCATCAATGGACTTTGACGTGGCCCGGAAGTGGCCCCCACCACACGTTAACGTTTTTGGACGTTTCTGAACTCTTCCCCAAAGACGAGGGAAAACGAATTATCAGACCCGTCCGTTCGTGACGACGTCACCGCCACCTCGTCTCTCTACCCCGTTTGACTTGACCACGTCTCTTTTCAACGGAGTCAAACCCGAGAGGAACCGGTCAACACTCAACCCTTCCCGTCTTCCCGGCCACCTCCACGGCTCCACCTCATCGGGTAGTTGGCCACAATGTCCCGCACGCCTTCCCACCCCAATCCTGTCCCTTCATCAATAATGAACCAACCCGGGCCCACGCGTTTTTGAACGGTCCCACAGGATTCACCTCCTCCGGCGCCGGTCAAAAGAAAAAAAATTTAAATGTGGCGGTGGCGAGAGTGATCGACGGAGGAGGAGTCCCTCATGCATGCGTCTCTTTTGGAGCCCACCCAATTGAAGGAGTAACCTACCAGAGCTTGACTGACGGACGGTCAATATTTCACCCTCTTTCATCTGCATGCAACGTAATATTATTCTTCAGACCTTAATTTGGATTAATATATATTAAGTGCAATTTTAAAATAGTTGGCCATATATGTACGTGTGTTATTAATATACAAGGAGAGGCAACCTCCAAGGCGGGCTGTACTAATTCATAACATATATAAGAGCATGCATTAATATTTATTATTATATCATATAAATATCGAATATGGATGACACTTATAATAATATTTATAAAAGAGCGCTCTGGTATACTGGGTAGTACTCTATGAACTGGTGTTGTTATGTTGGGATCTGAGAGAATTAATTACAAGAGGGAGAAGCAGAAGCCAGGTGGTTTTTCTGTATGTTGAAAATTTTAAACCCCCTCCCCTCCCTCCCCGGCTCCCCCCCCCACGAGAGTACTTGGGCGCAGTACCTTATTACACGACGACAATAACTCGTATTTATTTCAGTTTTAAGACTGAAGATCATGTTAGAATGAAGCGGGAAGTGTGGAGCCTATGATGATCACGGGACCTCTCATTTATTTCCATCCAAAGTTTACAGAGTTAAAGAAATCACATGTGGGTGTTGAGTACACAAGGAATGGCGTTTGTTCAGTGCAAGAATCCAAAAGATGGGGGAAAAGAGACGGAGGGGACATGCCCACATTCCCATCGATCTTTTCCGGGGAGGAAAGGGAACCCTAATTACTGTGACAAAAAGAAACCCAGTATCAGTTGCTTCTTTCGGACGGATTTCTTCCTGGAAATTTTTTTTTTTTTTTCTTTTAATTTCTTTTGCGCGATTTTGTATAGCTCTTCCCTTTCATATATATATATATATATATATATATATAATATGCAGAGGGAGGAAATGGAATGAAGCTCATTCAATGTCAACAACATTAATATCCTTGCCTGCTATTTCCATCACTTATTGTCGTTTTTCATGAACTATATGTGAAACCGGGGACGCCTATCTATCTTTATCTTTTGATGAAATCATAGATCATGAAAAGCTGGCTAGCTACCTAGCTTCTTCTAACGTGTAAGAATGAAATATCAGAAAATTGTTTGTGATTTGTGGGGGAAGGATCTCTGGTTGCTGGAACTGTTCCTGATAAATCTGTTACTGGCACTGTCTGTCCGAAGAAGTGATATTGTTGATCAGATCGTTACAGATTAGAGAAACAATAGAATTAATTAAGACCGCGATCTGACCACGAAGTGGATAGGTCATGAACATTAAACAAGAATTTTGATAAATGTCGGGCTGATCGAATGGGATTGAAGTAACGTATATAAGACATATACATGTACTTTGGTTTCTTTTCTAAAGCACGTACTATACCCTAAAGTATAAGATTTCCCCCCTAAAATTAACCATTATTTTAAGAAAAATTAACAGATAAAATTACTTTTTAAAAGAAGTGAATGTTGTAATTAATTATATAAAGCACCAATATTAATTGAAACAATTTTTTTGTTTAGAAATGCACTCTCAATGATCTGCTACGTACCGGAAGTGTTATGTCCCCTGTAATGTCCAAAATTCGAGATAGCTAGGTACATTGGTTGGTACGCACATAATGTTACCTAACTTGTTGCAAACATTGTAAGACCAGCATTATGGACCAGAATGTTATGTACATTTTCATACGTAACTTATTAATTAATATCGATCAACTTATTCAATAGACTAATTAAGCAAAAAAACATGCCTACCCTAATAGACAGCGGTCAGGAGAAGTACATGCAGCTAACTTAATAGAGTCGTATACTTTTCCTAGTGAGTTTATATATATAATAGATCAAGATCGCTATCATCGATCACCAGAGTCTTGTCTCTTTTGCATATATTTCTAAATAATATTCCTCAAAATTTGCATTTTCCTCTCATTAATGTTGCAATTTGATTAATCTTATGATCATTAATGACATAATCTCTATCTCTGATGTTATTAATAAAATGATATACTATTATGATTGATTGACACCATATGATATAGCATTTTTGCATCATGTTTAATTACATGCATTAATCAAGCAAACGTACGTGTGTCTTCCTTGAATAATTTAATTTGTTCTCACTCGAATTTTTGTGCGAACCAAAGTCTTATATAAAGTTAGAGAGAAGTTGAATCCCGTGATGTACTCCATTTTCCATTTTCAAAGAACATGACAATTAGAACTATTTCTTGGATCCTGTCCCTTCGATATCAGACTGGCCAGGACAGATTTTCATATTGAAAGACAAAAAGAGCTAAAGTTCTATTATTTCGGAGAGAATAAGAACAAAGAAACCTGCATTGATCATAACCATGAAAAAATAGCTAAAGTTATAATATATAGTGATTATATGTCTCTTTATATACCTTTCTTTGATAAGAGTTCAGAATAAATCGATCCCTATCTAGCTAGAATCCCATTTTTCCCCTCACCAGGCTTTAATTAAGATCAATTACGTTTTTTTACATTGCCACGCCCATACGTACGTGACAAATACCCGTTTTTTACATCACAATCTAACAATCCTCTATCGCTAACACGCGCATTAATTCAGACCTGCGCAGTGTGACCATTTTGAGTGTGTATATATACTTCTGGAGGTAAATAGTAAATACAAACACGTTTATTCATACAAGTATGGTAGCATTTGGAAACGCTCTTTGGTAAATGACACTTTGAGATAACTCTTAATTTGAACGACTCCTTTTTGGAAAAACTTGATTTTGGAGCTTTTTCAAACTAAAATCGATCTCCTGATTCAAAGAGAGATTAATCTAAATTAGGTTTACCCAAACACAATAATTATTGTAAGAACAACTCTTTCCCACAAAGAGGAGCTTTTGGCCTCCAAAGAGCCATTTTCTAAATGCACCCTACATACTTACTTTAGGTAATGGCTTTTGGTAATCAGATATATATGTTGGAGTCAACCCTATCAACCAATGACTCTGAAAGTCATAAAATTAGATATGTTGGAGTTGTAGCCAGAGATGTGGAAGTCATAGACTACTTTGATAGATATATAACTTCACAGACTCAACTCATCATATCACCTAAATTAGTTAATTAGCACCTTATAATCATGAAATTGAATATATGGATGTGACAATTAGTTATCATGTGGGCTGTGAAGAAACTCTAGTATTTAACAATGTTTAGGTTGTGACACTACTGTTAGACCACAAGATGCATATCCCTTTTCAGACCACATATTTATTTTTTGACTTTATTGACAACTTTTTGTGTATATTTAATTAGTCTGAGACAAACATACTACATCGTTTAAAAATTAATATTCAGGTATGCTAAGTAGAATCCTTGGACTGAATCTATTGAAATATGATTATATATAATGCATTAATTCATGAAAATGTCAATATATGAATCAACAATAGTAATTAATTAATAACACGTAAAAAGATAACATGATTTGTAAAGAATCTCTAACATTTATATGGAACAATATTGCTCAACAATCTCTACACATGTCACACTTAATTAGGTCTCATACCCGTTTTGTGTGTATATAGTATATACTTAATTTATTGGAAGGAAATATATATAAGAAGTTTGAGTAATTAAGTTTGCTTAATTTAATTAGCTTATGAATTTTTGTAGCTATTGGCAGATGACTCATAAAAAATAATCTTAGGCAACGCTTGACCTTCAGAGATAATTTTTTTATTTTAAAAAATTTACATTTTTGTACAAAGAGGAGTTTTTAGCAGTGTTTTAAAAACCGAACCGACCATCAAACCAGCAGTATGTCTGGTTTTGGTTGAACCTGGTTGGACCGGGTTAGACCAATGGTTCAACCATTAAATATTATACTCTATACTTTATACTTTCTTAATAATTCTATAGAAAAAATAGCAAAAATAATCCTGATATTAATTAACCGGGCCGAGTCAATAAGAACCGGATTGACCTCCGATTCTGGTTCAACCGGGTTGGACAGGGCGGTTCGGTTTAGTTTTGAAAACACTGGTTTTTAGCTTAATTATAAGAGCTTAGCCCTTAATACGACGAGTCATTTATGATCAATTCAGATAATTTACTGCCTTTTCGCGGGAGTAGTGGTGTAGAAAGTCAACCCAGTCAAGTAATAACAACGTTAGAGAAGTTCCAAACCTACCCTCGGTTGAGGAAATTAGGGAAGGTTTACGATAAGTCCTGGCGATACATATATATATATATATATATATACATACCGTGGCGAGGGAGCCAGTCTAAAAGAGATCGAAATGGTTACCCAGGTGGACCCCATGGGCGAGCGTTTCAAGTTTGAAGTAGTGGTGACGACGAAGACGAGGGGGCCTGGTTCCAGCGTCGTTCTGGGGAGGAGGAGGTTTTCACGGCCATGGAGGGAGCCTCAAACGGAGGATGTAATTAATGAAGGAAATTTTGGGACATGCAAGGGAGGCATGAACGTAGTAATGAGTAGCCATGCAGGCACTGTGTGGTCAGACTCATTTAATGGGAGATTGCAGAGACGACGCTGATACAGCTCTCTTTCTCTTTCTCTTTCTCTTTCTCTTTCTCTCTCCCTCTCTCTCTCTCTCCCTCTGCTTCACCTCCATTCCAATCCCGATACCGAATACAGTCACCTCCCTCCTCCCCTTTCCGTCTCCTCCCTCTTTCTCTCTCCCCAGAAACCCTAGTCTGAAAAGCAAAAGGATAATCTCTTAATTGTAACACCCCCCTCTTTTCGTGGTTTTACTGCTGTACGTATTTATGTGATCATATTCTGGGTTTGACGGATGTTTCTGGGTTTTGCCTAAATTAATTCTTTAGTGACGTGAAAGATGTTTGTCTCTGGATTTGGTACACATAAAGAACTGCAGCTGCAATATTATTGGTTTTAAAACGGTAACATGGGTTTCTGCCTCTGGGTTTTAGTTTAAGTGATTAAATTGAAATATTGAAGATTTCCGCATGGTGTTGTTACTTGTAATTACAATTGAATTGACGAAGTTATATTTAATTACTAACCCGTTCTTGTTACACTAGTATATATAATCCGCATGTGGGGAGTAATAATCAATTCATTTTATCTACGTACTTTCATTAACTATGCTAGATATTTGTAATCTCAGCTATAATTGGTAGAAGAATCGACTGCATATATATTTATATATATATGGTGGGTCTAGGAGGAAGACGATCTGTGTAGAAGAGTGGAGTAATGTAACTGAGAAAGGTGAATTATGGGGATCGATGGTTAGCGATAAGAATGAAGCTAAGAATGGTGTAAAAATGGTTGAGAAATCGTGGAGTTTGGTAGCCGTCATTCGTTTCACCCGTCTCGTAGGGAAAAATTAAACATCAGATGCCTTCTTTCTCTCTCTTTCTCTCGCCTTCGCAATAACACCTCTCCTTCTCAATAAATGCCATTGCACCCTCTCAATACGCTCTGCAATTACTCCTCGCTGCCACATCTTCTCCACCTGTTGCTTTTCTTTTTCCTCAAAACCTCCTTTTTCCTTATTCTCTCTTCCTCTCCCTCCCCTTCTTCCTTTCTTTCTGCGATGCTTTTCTCCGTCTTTTCCTTCCTCTAAGTCTAACAACGCCCAGCTTTTCGCAAAGATCTCAGAAGGAAGCCGGTTTCCGACGGCTCTCCGACGACGCTCGAAGAGCAGATCTGGGGCAAGCTCCAAAAGGGTCTGTTGCGATTTTGTCAAAGCTTTCATATCAGTAAGTATACAAGGAAAATAGATCCGCTTCTTTTAGAAGGGTTTGACGAACCGCCATATTTTTTTCCCCCTCCTTCCTTACTTCTGCTAACAAGCTCTCCCGTTTCTCTTGATGCTCGCCTTTTCGCAGGTTGAAAGAGAAAATTATTCCGAGATCTCCGTGGGTCTTGCTTGTTCAGTATTTGTTGTGAGAGTACTTTTTTTTTTTTTTTTTTTTCTCTCTTTGTGATTTCTTCTCGTCAACCCTTGCCAGCGTATTCTGCTCTCGCTCCTTCTCTCGTTGCTTGGCACGTAAGAGGGGCCAGACCGGAGCTCTGAGACCCGTCCGAAAGCAAAGGCGTTGAGTCGTCCCACGGCGCAAAAAACTTCCATTACGGTGGTCAATGCACCAGAGAATCTAATCAAAACTGCTCCAGTAAGCAGCAAAAAAAAAAAAAAAAAAAAAAAAAAAAAAAAGGACAAATTTATCCGTCCACTAGTAGTCAGCACTGAAGGAGGGAGTCAAAGCAGGAGGCGAGAGAGGTGCAAGCGAAGCCCATCCTCTTCAGTGTCTGTTAGGGTTTCGGGGGTTGTGGCAACCGAAGCATGCCGGCCGGAATGATGATTCCGGCAAGACACGCGCCGCCGATGATGGGGAAGGTCGGAGCTGGATTCGGGTCGTCGGGGCTTTCGCTCGGTCAGGTCAGCGCGTTCAACTCTACATTAAACTAGGGCCCTGAAAATTTTTCTTCCATTTTTTCCTCTTTTGCATGCTTTCAGCTCTTCGCCTCTTCGGATCCTCCCTTTCTTTAAGCTAAATGCCGGGGATTTGTGCGTAAGTGGACTCCATTAGACCTTTTGGAGGAAAATCCTTCTCGAAATTCGGGAAGCGCGTTAAGGTCGTCTCCTCTGGCGAGTTGGGTGTGTGTGCAGAGGAGAGAGGTGACTTGTGCCCTTACATGTGTGTGTATATATATATCTCGAGACTGCTCACTGTTGACCTCCATTGCGAGAGAGAGCGAGCAAAAAGAGACCTCCATGGGAGTCACAGCTGGAGCTCTCCAGTGACATATAAAGCAAGAGATCCATTTCCACAATATATACAAGATTTTCTTTTTTTTTTTTCCTCTTTAGTAGTACTAAAAGCCCTCTTATCGCTTATCACTAATATTGTAAGTGGATCTCTCAATCTCAGCTCCCTCGAAGGAATTTCTACTCAATCTGCACCTTTTATTTTTGCTTTTTCTTCCGGATGAGAAAGAAACAGATGGATATGAACCCATTAATATTGGGTAGTCTTCTGTCTGATTATACCTCTACAGTGTTTCGGTTGGGTAGTCTGTGAGAGTAATTAAATTAAAGGAGGGAGCGTCGTCAGAGAATTAGTCCCCTCCGTTCAACCCTTCGGGATTCTTTTCTCTTAATTAGTTGTTTCTTTCATAATTTCTCCATCTCTTCTTTTACTAGATTTTATTTTTTTATTTTTTTATTTTTTATTTTTATTTATCTTCTCCATCTTCTTCTTCTTCTTCTTCTTCTTCTTCTCCTTCTTCTTCTTCTCCTGGTTCTCGATCGATCTTCATTTTTTTTTTCTCAAAATATATAGTTATATCTTCCTTCTGTTGATAGATTGAAATATCTATAGCCTGGGAATCTTAAGGATCTGTAGGTAATGTTCCAGCCAAACATGTTGGAGGGTCAGAGCCACCCGTTGGAAATGAGTCAAACCCCGGAGAGCGAGATGGGGAAGATGAGAGATGAAGATTTCGAGAGCAAATCCGGGAGCGAGAACATCGAAGGCGCCTCCGGCGACGATCAGGATCCCAATCAGCGGCCCCGCAAGAAGCGTTACCACCGCCACACCCAGCACCAAATCCAGGAAATGGAAGCGTAAGATTCAACAAAAAAAAAAAACTCCAATATCTTGCTAGCTACTAGCTACCCACATCGATTTTTTCTCACCTTAATCTTTTGTTTTCTTTACTTAACATATATGTTTGTGCAGCTTCTTCAAGGAGTGTCCTCACCCGGACGACAAGCAGCGGAAAGAGCTGAGCCGGGAGTTAGGGTTAGAGCCTCTTCAAGTCAAGTTCTGGTTCCAAAACAAGCGCACCCAGATGAAGGTAAAACCCTTCTTCTTAGCCGCTGATCCCCACGTTCTGGGCTAGCTATTAAAAGCATATACATTGGCTTTCTGTTTACGAGAAATATCTACTCTACTGTTACGCTATATCTAGTCCTAAATTCATGGCTTGGATATTGTGCTTATTTTCCGTTCTGCTGTCTTACGTGACTCGACTACTCTTCTTCTCCTTCCTCTCCTTCGATCTAAATCTTTCCGAATATATACGTTTTTCATCTTTCCTTTTTCTGCTCTGGCAGACCCAGCACGAGCGCCATGAGAACACGCAGCTCCGATCCGAGAACGAGAAGCTCAGAGCAGAAAACATGCGGTACAAAGAAGCCCTCAGCAACGCCTCCTGCCCCAACTGCGGCGGCCCAACCGCCCTCGGAGAGATGTCCTTCGACGAGCATCATCTCAGAATCGAAAATGCTCGACTGCGCGAAGAGGTAGTTAATTAGTTGACCGTAATGACCTTAATTTCTTCTTCTGCTTCTTCAACTTCTTCTCTCCCCATTTTGGGAACTGATCTTATTAACATTGCTTTTGTTGTTTCCTCTCAGATCGACCGGATTTCAGGGATCGCAGCCAAGTACGTGGGGAAGCCAGTCTTACCGTACCCACTAGTAACCCCTTCGGTCCCTTCCCGCTCCTCTCTCGAGCTCGCAGTGGGGAACTTTGGAGTGCAACCCGGACTGGGAGGAGGAGGAGGAGGAGACATGTACGGCGCCGGGGAGCTTCTCCGGTCCGTCTCTGGCGGGCAGTCCGAGGTGGACAAGTCGATGGTGATCGAGCTCGCCGTGGCCGCCATGGAAGAGCTCATTCGGATGGCGCAGATTGGGGAGCCGTTGTGGCTTCCGGGCCTCGACGAGAACACCGAGATGTTGAGCGAAGAAGAGTACTTCCGTACGTTTCCCAGGGGCATTGGGCCGAAGCCGTTCGGACTTAAATCGGAAGCTTCTCGTGAGACAGCCGTCGTCATTATGAACCATATCAACCTCGTCGAGATCTTGATGGATGTGGTATAGGATTAGAGAATGCATGGCTTTTTAATTTGTATTACTTACAACAATTAATTAAATCTGTCAAAAATTAACAGCTCTTCTTCATTTCTCCATTACTTTAATTTCCCAGAATCAATGGTCGACGATCTTCTCTGGAATTGTCTCTAGAGCTCTAACACTCGAAGTGCTGTCAACGGGAGTCGCTGGTAACTATAACGGAGCTCTCCAAGTGGTAAGTAGCTATACAATGATCCCCTCCTTCACGAATCTGGACCGATCGAGAAACAAATATCTGATTAATTCAGTACTGTAAATATATATTAAACCCTCTCTTTAATGGTTTTAATTTCCAGATGACAGCGGAATTCCAGGTGGCATCTCCACTGGTTCCAACCCGAGAGAGCTACTTTGTGAGGTATTGTAAGCAGCATTCAGATGGAACCTGGGCTGTGGTGGATGTTTCACTGGACAGCCTGCGTCCCAGTCCTGTAATGAGATGTCGCAGAAGGCCATCAGGGTGTCTCATTCAAGAGATGCCCAATGGCTACTCCAAGGTACATGGTTTAATTGATTCATCAAATGACACCCCTTGCAAAATCATGTATATATATGTACTTCCAATATTATTTTTCCTGAATATATATCACAATCTGATCATTCGGTTCCTTTCTACCCCAATTTTGGCAGGTGACTTGGGTAGAGCACGTTGAAGTAGATGACAGAGCTGTGCACAACATCTACAAGCCCCTTGTGAATTCAGGGCTTGCTTTTGGAGCAAAGAGATGGGTTGCAACTCTTGATAGACAGTGTGAAAGGCTTGCTAGTGCCATGGCTAGTCACATTCCTTCCGGTGACATGGCTAGTAAGACTCCCCTTTTCCTTCCTCTAATTAACCTGACATGGCTAGTAAGTCACTATCTATAAAATTCGTTTATTTAGTGAAAAATTTCAGAATTAATGGCCCCGATTCGATCAGAATCAGAAAGATAATGTTTGCAGCTACTTGTAATCTAATAAATGGAAGTATTTTATTTTGACAGATGGTTTTTTAACAATATATTTGCTCAAGCATATAATATTACATGCTAGCAGCTTGTTTTGGAGATAATAAATGGATTCTTAATTATATCATGTTTTTTATTTGCCCTAGTTATAACCAACCAAGAAGGTAGGAAGAGTATGCTGAAGCTGGCAGAGAGGATGGTTATAAGCTTCTGTGCTGGTGTTAGTGCTTCAACAGCTCATACATGGACAACACTGTCTGGAAGTGGAGCCGAAGGAGTGAGAGTAATGACCAGAAAGAGCGTTGATGATCCTGGCAGACCCCCTGGTATTGTTCTCAGTGCTGCTACTTCCTTCTGGCTCCCCGTCCCACCCAAGAGAGTGTTTGATTTCCTCCGTGATGAACATTCTCGCAATGAGGTAAAATTAAACGAGTGCCTTTTTAAGTTTTTCAGATCTTTATTTTCTCATGAATTTTATCATGTTAGGCTAGTTATGCTCATTCTCTTTTATTTATTTACAAATGTTTTTTTGTTCTAGTTAATTAACTAACTAACTAACCTGCTTAAATTAATGCCTTTAAGAGTATTAAGTTGTTAGGCTGTATGTGATATTTTTTGAATTAAACTGGTAATGTTTGCTTTTAAAGATGAACTGAAACAATATGAAGCTTACTAACAATATGAAGCTTATTACTGCAGTGGGATATCCTCTCCAATGGAGGATGCGTCCAAGAAATGACCCACATCGCAAATGGCAGAGACCCCGGCAATTGTGTCTCCCTATTGCGGGTAAATGTAAGTCCCTATTAGCTAATTAACCGTGTCTCTCACGAGACCCTTCTCCCTCAACCACAAACCCTGATTTCTTCTCTTCTTTCTCTGTACAATATTATACTTTCAGAGCTCGAATTCAAACCAGAGTAACATGCTGATTCTACAAGAGAGCTGCACGGACGCCACGGGGTCTTATGTAATCTATGCCCCAGTCGACGTAGTTGCAATGAATGTAGTCTTAAACGGCGGAGATCCGGATTACGTTGCCCTTCTCCCATCTGGGTTCGCCATTCTACCCGACGGACCCAACCAGGCTCTGCATGCTGGACAGATCGGAGAGGTGGGTTCTGGGGGTTCTCTCCTAACTGTTGCCTTTCAGATACTCGTGGATTCTGTTCCCACTGCGAAGCTCTCCCTCGGCTCCGTCGCCACTGTAAACAGTCTCATCACCTGCACTGTGGATAGGATCAAGGCTGCTGTCTCATGCAATAACGCATGAACCAGGTATGTACATATACATATATATATATATATCCAGATGTTCTCACTAGAAGAACTGCAATATTGATCGGCTTCCCTTCTGAGCTATCTCTGTGGTAACTGTTCTTCTTCGTTGCAGTAGGAATGGATCGAAGGCTGTATGGCGTGAATTTTGAGTGTGGGAAGTCAAGAACGCACCTCAGATGCTCCTTGCAATGTGGTGTTTGTACGAGAGGGATTGACCCAGCAAGCATCCTAGGGTCCTCTCTGCAGTTCACCACCGTGCAAGGGTTTTGGTTCGGGTATTGACTTTCCCTTTTAACTGACTTGAAAGCGGAAGCTGTTCAATGACCCCCTCAGTTTTTTTTTTTGTTTTTTTTTTTTCCTTCTTTTCTTTACAAAGAGAGTAATTAATTCTGGTATATGTTTGCTGCTGTTAGTGAATTCCTTCTCTTTGTGTGGTTTTAATGCCTTCAAGGGTGGAAGAATATGCTCTGCAGTCTACACCCAGTAAAAGACATGGCCTCCTATTCCCTTTTCATGTGCCTTCTCTAATTTCAATATCTTAATTTTTCTCGTCTTTATTTTATTTTTTTCTTGGTAATTGGTATGACCTAATTGGTTTACAAATTTTGGCTTTCGTCAAGAAAAGGAGACTGATCTGAAAAATCTTTGGAAATGCTTGCTAAATTCCTAGACGTCTCGCGTAAGTGATTCCGAAATTGAAGTCTTAAGCAGAAATGGGTATCTGAAACTGGTCCAGACGTCCGCTAAGTGGCCATGGCGGAGATGACGAAAAAGAGATTACCGATCTGGCTTTGTCCCCCGGAGTATATATCAGAAGTTGAAGCGTCAGAATCATGTTGTTATCCATGAAACTTTTGGAGTAACCTGTTTCCTTAATCTACCAGATTTCTACATTTCGCAGTTCCCTGGAAAAGCACGGTTTGGTTACGTACTACTATTCTGAATTTTCCGTTTGTCCACAATCACGCGAGCCAGGAAATGCTCCGAGTTACGTATTCGGGAAAAAGGATAATATTTTCTGCAAAAGATAATATTTTCAGTTGATGCTTCGCTTCATCTCCATCCAAACAAAACCAAGTTCAATTTCTTTTAGATTAAATATTTGATAAAGGGGATTTAAACAAGCCTCTTGTCTCCCCAAAATCCAGTATAACGAACGAGCTGCGTTTACGAACTTGAGTCTTTGGGAGTAGACTGACTAGTGGTCGACTACTGGTCGTAGCTCGCTGGTAGCTAAAATCTCTATTCTCAAGCTGATCTTCTGGGTTGAACGTACTACATGGTTGGCACTCTAATATTTAAAAATATTAACAAGTAAAGAGCTTCGTAAAAGAAGATGTGCTTAGATATCTAATTTCAAAACAATAGTTAAGCATCATGGAGCGAATAAAACGATTAACTAGCTGCAGGAAATGTGATCTTCAACATGTTTTAGGCTTTTAGAAGAAATCGCACTGCAGCATCTACCACTGAGACCTTTGAGGTACTTCCTGAAAATTGTTAACTGGGTAAGTTAGGAAATAACTCCGGGTTACAAGGATGTTTCCTTAGTCGGATAATCCAAACAACACTTAATATATAGTTACACAGACATGGTGTTAGTGGCACATAAATTTCACTCACTGAATAGCATTTGGCATATCATACACGAGAATACGAGATCTTAAAATTTCTCAGGTTTTCAGATGTGCTCAGAAGTTAGATATATAAGATATAATGAAACCATTATTCTCCCCATCTGAAAAATTGGAGAAGCGTGCCTGCTGTTGGTACAACCAGCGAAATATGTGATACAGGTTACAGTCGCTGAACCTATCTTCGGAAAAGAATTATTATTTGTCTGGGATAATATCCGAAAAAGAAAAATCATGAAACGGGGGACCTGCAAAGAAAGCCGGCAGCACAAGTCTTAAGCAATACGCACAACTTAGAGAAGATATTTTCACTTAATCTGCTGCTAATATATGAAAATAAGGTAAAGAGATAAAAAAATTGCAGATCTAGGATGAATTTACACCCAAAGCCAGCAGATCATGAAGGCAAGAAAACAGAAATAAGTGCACAGTTTTCCACTTGCCGTTCAAATTTACTCTCATTAAAGACCAGCAACGGACAGAGATTTCAATTATCAAGTATTCTGGTATAGAAAAATGTATTTCTAGCACAGAAAGTAATATTTTACATCAAGTACTTTTTAAGTGGTCTTTCTATCAAAGGAAGAATTATTGTCTTTCAAGTATTTTCCTAACAACACTGATAAATTCTTGACCCAAAACCATTATGTTGTTGACCCAAATTCATTATATTCTTAACTCAAAACCATTATTTCTTGTCCCAAAACCATTATGTTCTTGACCCAAAAACCATCATATTTGTTAAACATCCAAAGGTCCTAATACCTAGTAGGTAACAAGTACGTCTACCTTCTTGTTCACAAAGGATGTAAAATGGAACGTGAGCAATCATATTGGAACCTCCTTCCTTCCAGTTGACTGTCCCAGGACCAAGGGGCTCATTGGACGAAGGACCCAGAACAGATAAACAAATGGCTGGTTCATTCATCAACCCCAAGTAGTCCCGAGCACGTCTCCAAACTCTAGCATCAGAGTTTCGAGATCGAGCAACCTGTCAAGTGAATAAAAAATCAACCCCACTACGAATAACCAAAGTTCAAACAAGCAAAGTAACCAGTATGGACCTTTGCCAGAGATACACGGGCCCTCGGAAGCAATTCACGATGATATGTAGCAAGTTTTACAATAGCGGTAATGACAAAACAGAGGAGGCGAGCTTGCGATGATTTTCTAAAAGCTCCAGTATCCGAACTAAGAGCTGATTCCTGGCTTAAGCCCAACCGACTTCCCAAAAAAGAGAGAATACAATAAGAAGTAGACCATATTAAAGGAGTAAACTACTAAATCCAACTTCCATGAAAAATAGAAAAATACTTTGGAATGGTTCACTAGATACTTACCTAGTAGAAAGATTCTCATATAAGAGTAACTCTAAGCTCTCAAAAAGTTCCCGAGCTGCATCCTTGTGGGATGTGCCTCCACCACCATGTTCCCCAATGGCCCAACACAACTGCAACGCTAATTCAGTCTGCAAAAAGAAAGCAAATATTTCACATTTCCAAGAAAGGGATTAATGCAATTTTAATAACATATAGATAAACAAAAGAAAAGAAAGAAGAAGAATCTTAATAAAAATGTTGTAGATTCAAGTCCATCAAGACAGTCGTTAACAGCAGAAAAGCCGTCCGATGGATAAGCACTCATCTTACCTTTGCTGGGCTGTCATAAGCTTCCCCAAGTTTGTCAACGATAGGCTTCTGCAATATTTAAATTAATAAGAAATCAAAGCATAATATAGATAAAAGTGAATTTAAACTTCATAGAGTTTCATTTGTTACAAAAATTTTGATATCACCAATAAAGTCAATAAAATCAAGATTACATATTTTTTTCTTTTTTAGTTGGTCTTTAACTTTTATTGATATATCAAAGCAACCCAGAGTATAATGTAACATACATGCAAGACCAGATCTAGCAAGGGTGGTGTTATAAAAGGCCGAGTGCAGAGGGAGATTGCAGACGCACCAGTTTTAGCAAAACAATTAGCAACAGAGTTGGCTAATAAACTGCAAGAACTTGAAGAGCCAAAAGTTTAGCTCATATTTAATTTTAACATATGTTTGCCATATACTGTTTAGTCATGATAAATAATTTTGATCATTTCATGCATCACAAGTAGGCAATGTTATCAAAAGGATACCAGTAAAGTTAAAGTTCTCCGTGGCCCTTTTCAGTTTTATTACCGAAACTGTTGAATTCTAGAGTAACATGGTGGCAGGAATAAGAATATGATGGTGTAATCCCCAATAGAAACCTTCTTACATTTAGCAATCCATGGCAGTTGGCATATTAAGCAACCTATGTGGGAAAAGGCATGATGGGAACATAGAGGCACTCTAGCAGTAAATTTTTGGATTTTAAATGGATTAGGTCTGTACCAATAAAGAACCAGTCTGAGCCTTTCTTTTGTTAACAAAATATATATTCTCACGTATTCATGGAAACAAAAAAATTTGGATTACCGAAATGAAAGAAAAACCACTAATTCATGAATTCATTTTCGTGGATAAGCATAATGTGAACAAATCACCTTTAGCAGTGCAACAAAATTAGGGGATCTCTGAAATGAAGCAAGCATAAATTCCAAAAGCCTCCTTCTAACCTACATAATCAATTTCACAACTCAGCACACAACATGTGAAGGCATTAAAAATCTTGAATAAATCAAACATTTATAAATGATAATTCAATGACAGGCGATGGTGCTGCAATCTTATGACCAACAGTATAAGATTGCAAATTCTGTTAGACATCCCATGAGAGAACAATCTATTCCTATATCTACTGGACATCCAGAAACAAAAAGTTTCTCATAGTACCGACTTAGATTAACTATTAGACACCCAACAATCTATAACAAATTGTTGAGTTTCCGTAAAAGCAACTTTACATCAATGTTAAGGAAGAATAGCTACTAATTAACTTAGAGCTTCCAATAGTCAATTGAATTTGTAAAAGAATAAATTGTGAACCCAGTAGTCATCGAAGTATACCAATGAATGTAGAGTCAATTGACTTACTAGGTGCTCAATACTCATTGAGATCTTACACTACAGATGAGAACTCGTCCTCACTTCAATTTCTCAATAATCCAAGCAGCTCGAAGAAAAAGAAAAGAGAAAAGATAAGATGCAAAACTACAAAAAAAAACTTACCTCGTAACAGAAAGTCTTATCTGGAAACATGGTTGAATTTCTTGCCATAAGCAAAGGTATTAAAGCACAAATTAAAGCTGGAAACAGCAAGAACATAGAATTTAATATGTATGGGGAAACCACAAATTGACCAATACAACTTAAACAGGTGAAGACTTACAATCATTAACATCCTGCAGTGCTATTGCAAAATACAAATCAAGAAGTCGAGGTGCCATACGAAGTGCTTGTTTCAACCTTTCAGACTGAGAGCTATTCACTGCTGCTTGCAATGCAGCAGCCATTCCAGGAGATGTCCAGTGCCGTTCCTGTAGTAAAAAATGGAAAGTTTGTCAGAGTCACAGCTGATAATAGCTCAAAAACAAGGACTGAACCAAAACCATGTATTTCAAATAGGGAAATTTAGTGAATTTATTTTTAATTTTTTCAAATACATCGATGTTTTAATTCACATTTCTCTACATTTCAATTTTCTTGAATGCTAGACGAAATTTATATCAAAGTACAAGGAGTAAGGACAAGGAATAGTACAGGTAGCCCATCATTCTCATCCTTAAGAAGGTCAAGAAACAAAGAATCGCCAACTTCGATACTACTGTTATCATCAGATCCAGAGCCTGCCTCTCTATCTTCTATTGCTGAACCAGTGTAGGCCTCATCCATCAGTGCAAGTAGCATCTGAAACAGAAAAATGCGAACACCATAACAAGAAGTTTGATTACTAAGTTATCAAACTTCAGAAATTGTGTCATAAAGTTTCAAGATAACCTCAGGGGCCGTACTCTTCTGGATAGAAGCAATGCTGCTTCCAATAAGGGAGCCAGAGCTTCGCTCAACTTTTTCCAAAGCCACCACCAGAACTGGTTTGGATGAAATTACCATATCAGCTTACAGCTCATAACCGGGATTTGCTAAAGTATTCAAACATGTTTCATTTGCTCCTAATTCACCTAGATCATCTAACAAAAATTATAACAATTCGCTTGCACTCCATAAAGAGTAACACAAAACTAAGTCCAACCTTCACTGAGCATCAACAATTAATTACTGGTAACAATAAAAAGAAACTTTGACAGCAGATTCTTGCCGATGCAAAGCTGAGAAGAAACCAATGGGTCAGCTCCACAGTATGCTACCTATCCTCCTCTCTAACACTCTCAAGATTGAACCAAGTGCTTAAATATGTTTTCTACTAATTAACTAACTATATTCCTCAGTCTCTTCAAATAATCCCACCACATTGTTTTTCATTAGAAACAGTCAGATTCTTATTAAAGATAAAAACCTACAGAATGAGTGGATGATTCAAAACAAAGGAATTATAGCAATAGCATTTTGAAAGAACTCACTCATTTGCTAAAGGAACATGAATGCCATTAGTGGTGCAAAGGGATTGCTAAGCAACCACATGGGGAACAAAGACCACTCACTTCATGATAAATGCTCCTTAGAACCCATCAGGGGATGCTTTCATGACATCCATCTAAGATCTAGGATGAATTACCTTCAATCACCAAAAGAAGGACACTCCCATAGAAGAGGGTGGCACCATGAAACATATAACCAGGGAAACAAGGTTATAGCATGTTTAAGACTTATTCCAACAAATTATAGACTAGGTCGGTAGCGTGTTCCAGCAACACAATTGAACAAACTTATGCTTCCTTACTTTTGGCCTCGAGATCACCACAAACAGGTTGATAAAATGTCTCAGAGGTTTACAAGTAATACATGTCTGACTAATAGTTTCCAATGACCAGAACATTTAGTAAGTAAAAGAAATGATGCATGGAGTTAGAAAGGTTCAGGTCAAAGTTTTTTTTTGTTGTGACAATAATTAGAAAAGAAATTCAGCAACAGAGCTCTCTAAGCAAGAAGGTAGAACTAAAAACTTTAATTCATGATTAGGTGGGAAAGAAGAGGAGACACAAATTAAGAAAACTCACTTGGTAAATCTATAAGTGAGGGGAATAGAGGTAGAAATGATGCAGGAGAAATGATTCCAGCAAAAACCTTCATAAACGGTTTCTCTAGTCTGCAAAATCCATAAATATTTGTTCAGCCACTTAATCTTACAGTATTACTGGATAACAACAAGTTTCATTATCAGCAAGCACACAGTTAACTTACTTCTCGCCATTCCATCCAACTAGTTTTAGTAGCAAGGGGAAGAACTGCAATGGAAAAAAAAGACATAAGAAGTAAAAGTGAGAGTTATAAAATAATCAGTAATCTTAAACAGTTAAAGCATTCCTTTTGTGGTATTTATCGATTCACCATTCCTTCAAAGTGAACTTTGCTCAAGGTGCTGGTTTTATTCAAATTAAAAAGAATAAAAAGAAATACGACAGAACATGACATGAGATAAACAAAATCAGACGAAAGACTTCTGTGTAAGGAGCAGAATCTAAGCATACTCAGTGAGGACTTGGAGTTGAAACATTCATTCAAAATGATGACAAAAATACACTGGATATTATAATTTTACCTGTGGAAGTAATGTTGGAAAAGAACTCAAAAGTTTTGCTCTGTTCAGGTTCAGAAAGTCAAGTGTTGCCTCTGCCACAACAGGATCTGCAAACTCTCTGACGAAAGCTCAGAGATTTTAAAACATACCATAGACTATAGGAATTAATTATAGAAAAATTTAAAAATTACCACCAGTTGCCATGAATTGATCACCAAGTACTAGAAAACGAAAACAACAGAGCCTAACAAAATGAGAATAAGATCCTAGAGTAACTAGATAAAAAAGGTAGGAAAAACTGAAAGTATTTCTATACAGGACAACAGAAACCTGAAAACAAAAATGCTACTCATGAAAGTAGACCTATTCTTACATAAATCCTCACAATTGTTTTGGCTAAAATGCCAAACTGCTTGACCAAATAAATGCACAACTTCAGGTGCTTTCAGGATCTACACATATTCAAGAATTGATGTGATTGAGAATTAATAACTCAAGTTGACATATTCAATGTTCTTTATGAATATTCATATTTTACTTTCTTGGATATTGACATCATATACATTTTTAAGAACACTACTTTAACATCTTCAAACTCCTCAAGTAAAGGAACAGTTGATATTCTCAAGAAAAAGAGAAAAAATTGAACACCTCAAGTTTTTCAAATTATTATTTATAGAATGTCCTGAGTCCTACAATCAGAAAAGGAAGAAAAATATAACACCTGGAAGTTGCACTTCTGGTAATCCACCTCAAGATGAGTATATTTATTCCTTGCTTTAAGTTACTACAGGAATACATATGACAATCCGACTGAAGCTAAAGTCACGGATGAAGTCGTCCTTAAAATGTTAAGTAAGAAAAAAAAAACACAATGGTAGATATGTTTGCAGAGTACCACAGATAACGAGTTAAGTAAAAGGTCACTTCAAGGTGACATAAAGAGTCATTACCGGCTCAAACACAAGCGGAAAAATATCCGCAGACTAGGATCTGCATCATGGAGAACAAACTCCCCAAAATCGAGAAAAAACTGAAGAATTGCCTGTACAGAACAAGTAATAAGCAAGGTTAGAAGCAGACAAGTAATCTGAATATATTTTTTCTTTTAAATACAAGCAAATGAGTTGATTGCATAGGATTTTGTCTAAAAAAATGCAGTTTATTGTGGATGCAATTGGTAGAAGTAGACAACCAGACAGACTGAAAAAGAAGTCACAAAACTAGGCTACCATGCAAAAGACTATAGTAAGTAAACTAGGGAAATTTGATTCATGATAAAACAAAAAACTGAATAACCACATGTAAACAACATTTTATTAGTCAACACACTAAATAAAAGTTATCATGTGAAAGTCCAAGATACAGATATATACTAGTTATTCAGAACTCGTCCTAGTTGGTTATAAGCCTTTGCAGGGCTTGTGTGGGACTGTTGTTGCTTTTGATGTAATCCATTTAATCACACCTGCCTATACTGCTGAGCTGCCTCACCAAGAATATCAATCAGTACTCAGTTCAAGTCTTCCAAGTTGAGTCTTGAAGTTTAAGGTTGGCAAAGGGGTGGAAACGGATAGAAATCTATATTTTTGGCACCGATTGCAACAATTGACTCCTACTTCCTTTGTGATTGCATCCAAGTATCTGGTATTGATTAGGTATGATAGTAGTATCCACTAGTTCAGGTATCTCATGCTTATGGATGCAAAGATTCTGAGTATCTCAACTAAGAAATAAAGGATTAATAAAGCAAAACAATAAATAAATAAGATTGGCGGCACAGAAGAGTGCGGGTAGCTACAAAAAGTAGTTCAGGTATGATATCCTGTTCAAACCTCAATATGTCTTAATCCTAATATAATTTTATTATAAATGAAATAGTCTTTGAGTTATTTACAAACGTAATCCGCAACTCAACAATTTTTTGAGGAAAATAATAATTTTATTCAAGAAACAAAACTAAACAAAGTATGTGACATGCTGACGATCCTTGGACGCCCGTACCAGCAAAAGACGCCCATTGGAGGTCTGAGACTGAGACAACGAGGCGACTGCTCGCTGAAAGAGCTTGTTGATTTGTGGATAAATCCTAGCTATCAAATCCTCCGAATTCTCTGACTTGCATATCTCATGAAGCCTCTTGACCTGAGAATCAACGACAATAATCATTTCAAATGATAAACAACGGAGAGCAACAACCGAAAGCGAGCAGAGAAACGTGTACCGATTCTAGAAGAGCGGGATCTGCAGCTGGATTGGTCGAGTCCCTGGCGTTCGTGGACAGTGATCTCAGGTGAAAGTCCCAATCTTTATCTCTCTCGATCGGTTTCGCCATGTCGAGAAACTCAGAGAGTCGGAAGAGTTTCCATTCTCAATTCCTCCATCCCCAATTCGACTTCAAATTTTCAAACTGACAGGAATTTTTCACGAGCATCGACTGTGAAATCCAGCGAGAGTACTCCGAGCTTCTGTTGACCGACTCGCGCCACAAAAGCCTACTGAAGGTCCATGTGTTGTAGTAATTGGACCTTTATAAGCCCATATCAAATTTATATACCTAGTGCAAAGGCGAGCTATTTAGTTTCATATCAGTAATGTTGGCCCACTTGAGTTATGAAATTAGAATTTAGAAACATGAGATTCTTCATTTGGCCTATGATTTAGGTTATACTGCACGTAACAGAGGAGCGCTTGTGCTGTGTTTCCCCTTTCCAGTCCACCATTTTCATTTCAGCGGAGTAGAACATATTTCTTCAGATACCAGTTGGAAGGAGAAGTTTCATGGTATTATTTCTTTCATTTCTCTGCTCATTCGTTTGTTCACTGCGATTAGTCCCCACATTCCGTCGAGTACTCTTTAGCAACGACATGTTGCGAGTCTTGTGACAACGAGAATAGAAATGGGAGGAATTTCAAGGGGATGGCGCCCTCTGCTCTTTACTCTCCCGCTCCTCGTCTTAATTCCATTCCTCTTCTCAGGTCAGATCTCCCTGTTCCCTCCTTTCTTTTCCTCAATGGGCTTCATTGTGACCTCACTGGAGGAAGCTAACTTTTCGTCTGATCAGTCTCAGAGCTGCACCAAAGTCAGAAGTCGATAAACATGGCCAAAAAACGGTCCACAAAATACGATCACCTGGTTCTGGGTGAGCCTGCGGGTGTAGGTCTGCCTAATCGCCTCCAGTGCCAAGGTAATAGCTCCCGATCCCTTCTGCAAATTTGTTGAGTGTTGATAATTAGGAAGAATTTGATTCTTTTCTTCTATTGTTCGTTTACGTTACTGTGTTTTAATTAATTTTCTATACAAAGTAATTGGTTTGTTGGTCCATTGCATCTTCGTTGGATCTGGAAATGGATCTCATGCTGATAGTTATGCATTTTTTTTTTCAATATGAAATTGTGATGCAACGGGAATCATTTTGATTTGTTTAGGAAGATCTTATAGTGGTTTTCTCCAGAGCTGCCTTTACCATTATATCTAGCGTATTTTTGTTGTTAACTACGGTTTTCATTTAGCTTGGCTGTTTGGACGAGTTGAGGCTTCGTTGTTGTTAATTTTCTTCTCATTTTTCAGGTTTGAAGGCTCTGAACAAGACCCAGTTTTCTTCCTCATCGCACCGTTTGAAATCGAGAGATAAAGTCTCTGTTGTTACTGTCTTTGCTGTCTACAATAGATCCCAATCTCTTAAGTTTGGTGATAAGGCTACTGATACGGTGACTGTTGGAAACTCTTCTTACAACAAGCTGGAGAAGTCTATGGCCATTCTCAATGTTTTCATCAATTTCATACAGGTAAGCTTTTAAAGATGGACTTCTTTTACTTGATGGAATTCATTTTTTGCTGAAATGAGCTCATCAGACTGTGTATCGATGAAAGAAGAAGAGCCAAATGCAGGAGTGTATTAGACTTGGAGTTTTAGCTGGAGAGTGTGAGTTGAATAAGTGTGCTGTATCTGGACTTGTAACTTTAATTCAGGAGTGTAAAGTTGAAAAAGTGGTAGCCTATTTAGATATAGCTTTAACTCAAGTGAATAACGGTGGTGTGTATTAAGCTTGTAGCTTTAACTAGGAATTGTAAAGACGCACAAGTATGGTGCATTTAAACTTGTTGACTAGGGGATCTAAATTTGAATAAGTGTATCCCTGCAACACTAATGTAAGTGTGTGGACGGTGTACAAGGCTTAACACAGAATAATACAAATGTAGCATTTGTTAGCTCATAGTCTACTGTTACCTCAATCTACTGAGCATTTTTTCTTTAAAATAGTTGCAGTTGTTGTTCCTATGTCTGAGGTGCTTGACAACTGTTTCTCATAATGTAGAATTTTGCAGGTGTCGATGCCCCAAAGTAGTGTAATCATTTTGAGTGATCCTGCTTCTGATCTTTCTCTGCACAGAGACTATGTTAGGTTGATACCCATTCAAGGGGACTATTCACGAGAAAAACTGATGCTTCAAAGAATCAGATCTTACATTGTAAGTACTCCCAACATTGATAATGAGAAGAAATGTGTTTAAATTTGCATTTATTTCTATTATTTTAAGTAACTTGTTGTATTCTAGTCAATAGAATGTGCACTAAAGTTACACTCAGTGAATTAGTGTAAAATTAATCCGCTAAGTGTGTTTTATATAACACTTGGATTTCTAGCTTAACTGTGGCCAAGATGTGATTCTTCTGATATTATGTCCTTCTGTTATTTCCCTCTGTATTTGACTTGTGTGTAGTTTCTCAATGTGACAGGGCTTTTTGGGGGCAAGATATGAGGAGATTTCTCAACAGGCAAACCATGTTAATCACTTTGTTTTTACCGATTCTGACATGGCAGTGGTGGATGATCTAGGATCATTATTTAATACATATTCAGATTTTGATTTGGCTCTGACTTTCCGGAATAATAAGGACCAACCATTGAACTCTGGATTTATTGCAGTGAGAGGGACAAGTGATGGAATTTTGAAGTAATTGCTTTATCATTCTGAATCATTTAAATTAGAAACTACCATTTTGGTTCTACTTGAGCTCACAAAACTTTCTGAATCTAAAGTTTTGTGTAAGGATTCCTCCACAATCATCAGTGACAATCTCTTTAAAATAAGCAAGGACACTTCAGTTCATTGCTCGTATTAAATTTAAGGATCCTGTTCCATTTACAGATTTATGTACTTGTTTATATGTTTTTATTCATTTTACAAGCAAACTGTGTCATTTCAGGGCAAGAAATTTCCTGCAAGAAGTGCTGGAAGTTTACAGGACCAAATTTATAAAAGCTTCTCGTATGCTTGGTGATCAAATGGCTCTTGCATGGGTTGTGAAGTCTTATTCTTCTTTTGCTACAAAAAGATTTAATAGGCCAGAACCCTTCATTGACAAAGTTCATGGTGTATCAGTGCTGTTTTTACCTTGTGCAGTTTACAACTGGACCCCTCCTGAGGGTGCGGGTCAGTTTCATGGGATGCCATTGGACGTAAAGGTAGGTTGCTATTTATATTTTTCATTTGGTTAATTGCACAAGTAGTTTTGTGTACATAATATTATATATACTCTTGGGTTTTAATTAATGTTTGCACATCCCATGGTATACCTCTGTACCTCTGTCATCTCTGTATAGACAAGTAACTCCAACATTTTTCTTGTGTAGTTATTAACTCTTTTTTTAAATGGCAATTAATTCTAACATCAGATTATGAAAAAAAAGGCTATAACTAGGGGTGGGCATCGGGTCGGGTTCGGGTTTACCCAAACCCAACCCGTGGGTTTTTATTTTTAATTTCTTTGTATATTTGCCTTGATTTATTTAAAAAAACATAAAAAAATTGGGTTTTTTGTGTCAGGTTAGGGTTTTGGTCGGGTCGGGTCGGGTGCGGGTTTGTAAAATTGTAGTTCGGGTCGGGTTTGGGTTCAGGTTTTAAAACCCGTGCGGGTTTTTCACAGGTTCGGGTTTTGGGTTATATAAGTCGGGTCGGGTTTGGGTTTCCAGAAACCCGACCCAAACCCGACCCGTGCCCACCCCTAGCTATACCTCCGCTATGCCTGTGAATTTGAGTGACTTCATTTAACTCGCATAAGCAATGTGTGCAATAGACCAGTAGGTGGGTCTTGCTTCATTATTTTGGGCATGCATTAAATTGATCACACTTTACTTTTATGATTCCACTTTGAACAACTCATAAGCTCAAATTATGGTAAGTTATAACATCCATAGTAGAGGAGTACTGCTGTGGTTCACAAGCTGAAAAGTTTCCAACAGTCGGTTATGTGAGCAATATTTTGCTAAAATCACATTGGTGTATAGGCATTATTTTAAAATTTAAAGTACAGAAGAGAATTGTGCCATGTTTCAATGGCATATGTGTGGTTAACCTCTTTATTTCCTCCAAAAGAAAAAGTGATTAACCTCTTTCCAGTTTTATTGTTGTGTATCTTCATGCTTGTTTTCTGACATACAATATCTGATGCCAAATGCTTTTCTATTTCCTAACTGGTGCCTTGTATGTTGCTCCAGTTGTCTACCGTTTGGTTAAGTTGGCTTACTGCATTTATGACTTTTAGGTTCTTTTATTTTCAGGGGGATTCCCAATCTGAAAATGTCCTCATCATTCACTTAAAGTTTCACTAAGAACATAATTCAATTGCCTTTGTTTATACAAGCTTCTGATTAATCAGTACTAATTTCAAGTAGGTTTGTCATACTTTTCTTTGACCCCTCATAACCACGTGTATGGGTCCAGGCTGTTCCCAGTTCCCTGATCACTAGTGCTGTCATTGCAATTTCAAGCTAAATCTCAGCATTTTGAAATATCAATACGATGCTATTATAGCCACATTTGAAACTAAGATATAACAATGTGATGACTGAACCATTTCTTTTAGTTGTACTCTTTAATTTTTCGTTCTTTTCTTGGTTATGACTATGAAGGTCTTGTGAAAGGGATCTTCTTTGTCATCTGTTGTTTTTACTCGTCTAAGTTGTCTTAAATTGTTAAGCATTCTTTCTGCTTCAATTCTTAAATGCTTTTGTTTTGTTGAGGTCACCAACACATGCTGAAGAAATTCTTTACCAGGATATTTGCATTATTCTTTCTTCTTTGGTCTGTGCAGGTGGTTCATTTCAAGGGTTCAAGGAAGCGATTGATGCTTGAATCTTGGAACTATTTCAATTCTTCAGGGGCTTCCGATTTTTCAGATATGTTGTGCCTAGTCTTAAAGAGTGGAAGAACAAAATATGATTTTTAGATACCAATTACATACCCAAATACACTCTTTTCAAGAAATTTGTAGTATATTTCGTTGCCATACGAGTACAATTCCAGCATTTTGTGCTGTTGTATCGATTCCCGAGTTATTGTTCTTTGTAGATAACTGCCATTGTTTTTTTTTAGCATCTAGTTTTGTGTTGCTTATCAAGTATTTCATGCAATCGAAAGACCCATAAGTGTTGCAATTATTATCTTTTTCTTAATAAGTACAAGGCTCCACAAGAATAACTTTTATTGGTACAAAGAAAGAAATATAGTTTTCTAAAATATGTTTTAGGAGATTGACGACTTTTTATTTCCTCACTGGAAGTAAAGGACAAAAGGTTTCAGACTTTGTACTAGTCAAGTACATGGTTTCAGACTGGTCTCATCCCTACTTGATAAGACATTTTTAGTTTTGACCCTCCAATGCAGTGATATAGAATCTGACTTTCTATTTGGATGCTAGTTCCACTTTGATTTCTGAACCTCCTGATGACATTGCTCCCGTTTAAGTTCCTGGATGACTTTATCTGGAAAAAGGCAGCAATCTAAGGGCATGTTGGCACTCGCAGCAGGTTACAATTCTCGGTGACACCAAGTTTCAATCCGTTCTCTTTAGCTCATCAACTTCGATTTATGATCCAGAAGCATTTCCCTGCAACAGTTCTAACTGCCCAGTACTTTTTCTTCTTCTTACAATTTATATTTCAAAAACAAAATATGTATGGAAGCACTATCATTATAATCAAAACAAACATAACAAAAACATACAGACGTACCTGTTCCAGAAAATAAAATTATAAGGCTCCTCTTACCTCCCTGTGATTCCTGACGTCCCTTCAAATATCTGAAAATTAAACGCAGACAACTGCTGTCTCTTACTAGAATGGCTAGTAACGCTGTGTCACACATTCCTAAGAGTACTTTTTCTGGGATACAAATAAATGTAACTCGCCGCAATCACAACATAATACAAATCCTAGTGCAAATAAACATAACATCCAACAGCTTCGAGTTCTATGTAGAGCTACAAGGAAACAGTACTAGTTAGATTTCAAAAAGTTTATAGAGGAGAATTTCAGGAGGGTAAGAGAGAAATCAGTGGTGGAAGACGTCTAGACTTGAAAGACTACGAAACGTTGTCCCTTCATTATATATTGACTGCGCTCGGTTTGCCGGTCGCCGGCGGGGCCTATGCTCAGGTGGGTCATTGCCGGTGGCTGTGCTTGGCGTCCCGAGTGGGAGCGGGACGAAGATGAAGGATCGGCCATGAACCATCCTGCCAGGCGGGACGCTAAGCACCAGCCGCCGGCAATAATCTGCCATTAAATCTGCCAACCACTCTACCTAAACGAACCAGGCATCATAAATTTATAGGCCATGGGATCTGGATCTTCTTAGTACACGCATGTACTTGTCAATCGGGTTGATCTTAATTATATTGCTAGTACATATGTACTATATATAAAGCGTAAGGAGTACACATGTACTAACGCAGACTAATTAATGTTTTCAAGTCAAAACGAAGCTCTTCAAAAGAAAATCGAGGTAACTGAACTGACCATCCAGTATAATCCAAAGCTACTGCAATGGCTTGTGACTATCAGTCATTAGATATCAAGTAAGTCTTATCTTGAAGCAGTTTCTGTTTTTCGATCTCCTTTATCATCTAGGCGTTCTCATTGTCAAAATACAAATTCTGGGTCACTCAAGTCGTCATTAATTCCATGCATTGGCCTCTCTATGCTGTCCAGATTATCAGAGTTCTATCTACATTAAATTACTATTTGTTGAAAATGTTAGTTAATTTCTAGAGGAGAGCCTAATTAAAACGTCTGCATTAAAATAATAAAAAAAGATATAATTTATTACATATACAGCTAGTTTTATATCCTGATTATCAGAGTTCTATCTACATCAACTGCGCAAGTAACAACAGGACACAACGGACTCTTTAATTAACTCCGAACGGTCGTGGCCCATGACTTCAAGAGTCGTCATATTCAATCTTAACGCCGCCAGTGATGACGACATCTTCCCCTAGTCGTGGAACCAGTGTGACCACTACATCATCATCATCGTCGTCCTCAATATCCTCCAACAATTCGGTGATCCCAACCCTCATGCGAGTCTTTATATTCTTCGACGACGTCTTCCCGTGCATGCGCGGCACGTTCACGAAACTCCCGGCGAACTCCGTCGCCGTAGGCTTCCCCATCGTCTCCTCCTCCAAGTTGATATAAACGTCGAACTTGACTGCCTCGTCTCCGTCGAACTCTATCCCGTCCACCACCACCACTTCTTCTTCCTCCTCCTTCTCTTCCTTGGTCCGGGATTTCTTTGGCCGGTTGACCACCACCTTCACCACCTTCTTCAAATCGACCGGGAATTTCGTCACCGTCGTCCGGGTGGCGGCTTTCATGATCATATTATTAGTACTACTACTCTTAGCTGCTGCTGCTCTCGCCGCCTTGGGCTTGAGTGGAGTGGGGCGATATTTCAGCCATGGAATTTCTACGTGTTGGTACGTGTAGCAGAGCTTCTTGTGGTCGAGGCAATCACGAATCTTAACCCTGACCAACCGGGCGTTCTCGTCGTAGAAAAGAAAAGCGGTGTTTAACCAGTCCGGGTCGGCGAAGTCCCTTCGTCTCCGGCCGAGGGTCTTCCAAATGTCCCACATTCGATCGATGTTCGCATGGTGAGCGTAGAAGGTGGGGTCCCTCGCTGCCGAGTAGAAGGTACCCATGTTCTCTAAGTTGGGCCGGGTGCGATCGCCGGTCCATGAGTGGACCGGACCATGGGGCCCCCGCTCCACGGTACCTTGGCCCGGACTCGGTTGCCCACCCGCGCGATAAGCCTCACCGAAGAACAGCCGCGGCGTCCTGGAGCCCGACACCATCACGCGGTACATGATCGTCAAGTTGGTCGCGATCTGTTCCTCGTTCGTGAAGTTGCGGTCGGTCCGGACGTAGTCGAGGTCGACGAGGGCGGGCGGCTGGTGCTTCGCGTCCCGGACCGGGTCGTAGAGAGAGGAGGACCGGTCCGTGTACATGGCCGGCAACTGCATCCCGGCCGGGGCGTCCCAGTTCCAAAAGGGCAACGCGAAAGTCTCGTCCCCGATGAGCTTCCCCAGGATTCGCTCGAAGAAGTAGAGGAAGTAGCGGTGCCAGGGGAAGAAGAGCCACGAGTCGTGGACTTGGATCTCTAAATTCGGGAACCCGATCTGGTCGTAGACACCGTTGCAGTAGGCGCAGTGGAGGTTGGCCTGGTTCGTGAAGTTCCTGGGGTCTTTGGCCGGGAGGGCCTTCATGAGGGCGATGCCCTTCTCGTATTTGGCCACGTAGTGGTCGTCGACGAGGTGAGCCGGGCGTCGGACTCGCATGTGGGACCGCTGGTCCGGGAGCTTGAAGTTGACGATGTCGTGGAGGTAGGGAGGGCAGCAGGTGGTGGGGACGGCGCCGGTGGGGAGATTGGGCGGTTCACACTTGGATAGATCCGGTGGCACAATCGGAGCTCCGTCGGCGGTGGGAGTACTGCTAAAGCTGGGGCCGGCGACACCGTACAGCCCAGCTCCCAATCCGATTAGAACATTTCTCCGGTCAAATATTAGACCTCCCTCGTGATCAGCAATACTCTTCGGCCGGATATATCCGGCTTCCTCCTTCCCTCCTCCACTAGTACTAGTGCAGGAAACCCTAACACGAGTACTGCATCTTCTGGTTCGAAGATATATCCACCTTCCTGGGTGACACAAGGGCAGCTCGTGATGAGAGAAGGTCGTGGAAGAAGACGAAACGGTGCAGCTGAAGGCAATGGCGTTTGAGAGAGAAGCCATGGCCTTTGATCAATTAATTAATCTGCAGGATTAATTAATTAATTAGTCCAGCTGATTATGGACCAGTTCTCGCTTGATTTATAGTTTAATTAGTTGGGAGGGAGTACAAGTATTAGCGAATCCTGAATCCTCCCTACAATCCGATGATCAGGATGGCACCAATTAATAACTTCAGCAAAAGTTAAGACGCAATTACAAATAATTAAATCACATGAACCAATTCCACACATAATACTATTTATGCATGCATAAATGAAGACTCCAAATAAAACGAAACGTATAGGAGTACTAACTACCCATTTCTCTCTCCACAGATAAAACAGAGGTAATGGTAGTTAATTAAAATGGTTAAATCAACACTAATCAAAACATACGTCCAGGAGATCTAGATTATGCTACCATATATAAGAAGTTTACATTTTGGGAATAAGGCCTAACCATCAGGTTCAGAGGTACTTTAAGTAGTCAATTTAGCTATGCCAGGCCCAGGTGTTTATCCCAAAATATCCAGCAACATGTTGGTATGTTGTCACTGTGTTACGCTTATAAATAAACAATTATCCAAAATACCACAGTAGTTCGAAAATGTTATTTGAAAATGACAAATCATCAACCAAATGCCGTGAAAACAAAACATATAAATGCCTCGTTAGTAAATGAAAACCCATTTTAATTATTACATGTTATGATCTGTGATGACGAAATGTTTAGTATTTCAAATATAATAGCATTGGTTTATATCATCATTTATTTATTATACTTTCAAAATTAATGTCTAGTGATTCACATTTAATAACATTTGTTTCTATATATGCTAGCATTTATTTCTTATAGTTAAAGAATTACGTCTTTTAAAAATACAAAAATATTAAATCATAACTATTTTAATACTAAAGACGAACACCAATTAATGAATTTTGTCAAAGATGGAGCATAGGGCAAATTCAATATTTCATGAAAACGTACGTTTGTTACAACCGGGTCTAAATTAAGCTTCTACATTACAGAAAAAAAAAACTTAAAAAAATTAAGAAATATATATATGTTTCACCGAAAATCCACCGGTCCGCGAAGATTGTTCGTCCTCTTACTCTTTTAGGACGATGTCTATATTTCTGTATACTCTAATGTATATATATATATATCTTTTTTTTTTTTTTTTTTTTTTGTCTTGACAACTTCTTTTGTCATTTGCTCTTTTCCTTCTCTCTTTTTGTCTTGGGTTTTCGATATGTACCTTGTTTTGAACTTGTTCCTTTGACCGTTGCCGAAGTCCGTCATCTTCTTGGTGTAGATGACCGGTTTCCTTCCGCGAGGTTTTCGGTTGGGGAATGCGCCCGACTTAGTTGCTGGGTGTCGGTTCTTCCTTTTCCGATGGTTTTACTTCGGGGAACACTGGTTTGGTCGCCGGGGTGATGGTCTGTCTTCACATTTTTTTTTTGTTTTGCTGAAAACGCGTCGGTCGTTCCTCTATGGGTGGTCGAACACTGTCGTCGTTTCGACTTCGGCCGGCTCAGTTGCCGGGGAGGGGCTTTCGTTTCGCTCGCCTTCTTCGAAAATTTCTTTTCGACTTGACCGGCCAGTTTGTCAGATGTCTCGTCTCAGCCTATCATCGGTGGCTTGGCTGTCAAGTTTCGACTTCCGTGGCTCACCATGATTACCGAGGCACGAGTTGGCCTGGCTACCTCGTTTTCTGGTGAAGGCTTCTTCGGAACTTCGTTCTCTTTCTTATTTTTTAGCGACGACTTCTTTTTGTCGCAGTCTTTTCGTGACAGCTTCTTTTTGTCACCGCCTCCCTTTTTTTCTGTTTTTTTTTTGTTGGGGAAGAGTCACTTACCGACCTCGCTTTGGCGTGTCCGACTTCGGTTGCCCAGTAGCGGTTATCCCTTTTTGTTTTGATCGCGCTATGGCTTTGGCTCGTGTCCGGCTGGGTTGCCGGGCACAGATAGCTGACGATGTGGTTAACCGTAGAGGTCCATATAATGCTCGGCTCGGTCGCAGAGTATCGTCTTCCATAGCATTCGTTTCCCGTCTGACTTTGACGTCCGGCACGGGTTCGCAAATGCGAATGTTCGGTGATAGTCCCGGGCATTGAAGCCCTGTGATGCTCTGGTTTGTGGTTGAGCGTTGGGAATCCATTTTTGTTCACCTCCAGTTTGTTGGCCGCGAGGATGCTGGTTTCTATCGCCGTCTGTCTCGAGGCTGCATTTGTGTTAGCCGTAGAGAGAGATTTTTTTTCGCGGCTTTGATTTTCTTTTGCCGCTATTCACATCCTTTTTTTTTTACGATCATTTTTTTTTATCGCGATGTGAATACACAGACTTCTTTCTTCTCTTTTTTTTTTTTGAAGATAGCTTGTGTACCTGATTTTTTTTTTGCTGAACTGACGATTCGATGTTTTACGTAAACTGCGGATGTCTTTTCCATAATCTTCGCATTACGTTCCTCGACCTCGTCCTCTCTAACGTCCAGGTGCCGGTGAGAGGCGCCCTCCGAGAATTCGTGCATATCAGCGATGCGCAAGGAGACAGGGAAATCTTACTGTCTGTGGGTTTGCCTTCTGCCCTGGGAGGGCGTGACGTACGTGTCCCTTTGACTGGGACGACTTGCGAGCTCTGGAGCCGTCCAGTTGTTAGCGGAGATGATCAAATTTTTTTCATCCCCGGCGTAGGCGAGACTCTGGCGCCTCCGCACAAAGCTCAGGGTGCTATCTTGATGAGCCCCATGCACGACACTTTGGTGAAATTTTCTCCTCCTGAGCTCTCAATCGGTAGCAGCAGTTTCGGTCCCTGGGAAGCAAGAAGCATGGATATCGTAAGTCCACGGTACATACCTTATTACTTCAAGTGGGCGGATGTCGTCCTGCGTACGTGCTCGGAGCGTCTGGCAGCAGTCGACCTATTGTATGCCGTACGAGCCTCCATGTTCCGTTATAGCTGCTGCTGCAACGTCATCACGGCCTTCACGGAAGTCTGGTGTTCTGCCACCAATTCCATCTTCACCCGGGAGGGAGAATTGTCGATTTCTCTTTGGGATCTCCATCGCCTCGGTGGGCTTCCCGTCTCCAGAGGTATTTTTGACGAGTCCTTCCCTTCTGTTGATGACTTCTATTCTGGTCATCATCTTCCTCTGCCCGAAAGCCTCAAGTATTTGATTTTGGCTTATTTCCGTTTATCTGTGCCTACGGAGACGGAAAGGGCTACCGAAGTCCCGATGTCCGATTGGACGTCTTTTTGGTTCCGCCCGGGAAGGGACTCTCGGCCCTCTGAAGATGCTTGGGCCGATCGTATGAATACTTCGGGCTCGAGGAGCCGCAATAGGTCGGAACGGTTGGATCGACCTTTGAGGGAGCTCGGCGTTCCTGACGCGTTCGCCGACGAGGTATACTTGGCCGCCTTTTTGTCTCTATAGCTCTGCCTCTGTATTCTCCCTGCGCCAAGGGGTACGTTGAGGTACACAATTTTGAAGATGGCGTGCTTCTTGGCGAGCGGCTATAAGTGTAACTTGGCTGCCGCGGCTTTAGCAGGTATGTATCAAGGTTTGAACAATTCTTGTTGGGGGAAGATCCCTTGGCCTTTCGTTTACACCTGGCTCGCACACTACTTTGGCATCCACACGGCCAACTCGTCGGAAGGTGACCGGCCGTTAATGATGATTTATCGCAACCCCGACAATGGTCGTGCCTACACACAGAGGGAAGCTCGTGCCCTGTTCTGGCGAAGTGGAGTGCGGTGTTGGTACGGGCCGCAAGCACTCCCCCCAGGCCCTATTGTCGACAAGCCGGGCCATCTTGCTTCGCGGATTGAAGCGGACTATTTCCGCTGTGTTCGAGCGAGCCGTCTCGTGTTGCGGCAGCGCGACCAACTGATCATGGAGCCATATAGCCCGCATCGGTTCGCCCGTCAGTTCGGCTTTTGCCAAGATTTGCCGGGTGTTCTGATTGGTGATCAGAGGAGGGCACTGACGGTTGAGTCGTTGGTGGACAGAGCGAGAATGCCTTCCCCCTCGGAACGGTGGATGTGCCGTCCTTCGTCAGTCCAGATGTCGATCCAGGAGTGACGGCTTTATATCGGGAATCATGGCTCGAGGCCGTGGTTCCCCTTTTTGAGGTAACAACACTCACTTGTTTTTTATGCGCCTTTGTTTCCTTGGGCTTTTAGTTGCATTTGCACTTACTCTCTCCTGCCCCTGTTGTTTCTCAGAGAGAATGGGAGAGTTTTACTAGAGAGCGGGCGCCGCGGAAGAAGTCTGTGCCGAAGAGAGGCTCAGCGAAGAAGAAGACGCCGGCCTCTAAGCCTTCCCAGAAGGCTGCTCAGGCTCCGACGACCGTCGAGCCAGAGGGAGGGGTCGTTATCAGAGAAGCCACTCCTGCCCTGCCTGCCGAACCGGTTGTTCGGCCGAACTCGTCGTCTCCACCGGCTGCGGACGCGCCTCCGGATAAAGGAAAGGGGGTCATCGACCCGATAATAGCGTACCCCGCAGTTCCGCTGTCGGCAGTTTCGCCGAGGAAGGGTGTGCCGAAGAGGAAGAAGACAGAGGCCTCGAGGGTCGTCTTCGACCCACCTTTGTTCAAGAAGAGATCGAGGATTAGGCATCATCGGACTTCTTCTTCTTCTCGTGACTTGCTTTCTCCGACGGTTTCTTCTCCGGAGGCCCGAGAAGTTATCATGGGGGCATGTCCGATAGAGAGGCTGGAGACGCCACCTGCCGAAGAAGTTGCCTCGCGGCCGGAGGCAATGCCGGTTGTGTCTTCTCTGGTGCGACCTGAGGTAGAGGCGGAGCCTTCCGCAGATGCACTTGCGCTGGTCCCCTATTCTCGCTCGAGCCAGCCTGAAGTTCGCTCGGTGGGTTCGCGTTCTCCTGTTGCTTCAGAGGGGCGTTACCGAGAAGGGAGGGGCCAAAAGGGGATGTTCGCCGATGCTACCACCAGTAGGTTGGAGATGGGTCGGGTTGACTGCCCTATGACCATCTCTAGTGACGAGGGCGAAGCGTCGTTTCCTCCTTCAGGTGGGGGCGGTGGGGTCGGATTTCAGACCCCTGTCCCGAACTTAGGTTATCGTTTACTCCCTGATCCTGAGGAGAGGCCTTGCACCGAAGGGAGGATGGATGGTCAGGCGGCCGCTCCGGTCGTTGGGGGCGAGTGTCTAGAGCCCTTCCACTGGTCTGTCAGCGAGAATTCTTTCTCTTCTTGGTTCACTGCGGTAGGTTTTCCTTACTCTCTGTTTCTTCTTCCTTCTTTTCTTTTCTTAACCCTTTGTTCGTATGCCAATTTCGCAGTCTTCCACGATTTCTCTCTCGGCGACCTCACGAGGGTGGGTCCAGCAATCTGCGATGGGCCTGTGGACTCGGTTCATCCGGACAGCCTTGGCTCCTGCCGAGGACCCCTGCTCCCCGAAAGTGGTGATTGATGCCCGCGGCCTTTTGGAGCATTTACGCTTAGCGGGTGTTGAGGTTTCTATCTTAGAGCAGTGGGTGGAGGATTTCTCGCGAGATGCTGACCATCTCCAGCAGTTGTGTTGCTCTGCTGCTAGTATGCTCCCCAGGGCCGAGCACCGAGCCCTCGAAGCCGAGGTATCGCGGTCGGTTCGACGAGTGCATTGCCGGCGCAATGCGATGGTTGAGTTGGTCAGTCTGCGCCGGTCCGAGTACGAAACCGTGGAGGCTGAGAGGGAAACCGTTTGAGAACAACTGGTTAGGCTGGGCGCTCAGCTTGACTCCCTTCGGGCGGACATTGGCATCGCTCAGGCCGAGCTTCAGGCTTTTGATGCGGAAGCCTCTGTGTTGGAGCGGCAACTCGAGGATGTCCATGCACAGCCTGTGCTAAGTGAGAGCGAAGCTCGTGAGCTGGAGGATACGCAGGCAGAGGTGCTTTGGCAGCGGCAGCGAGTGATCGACTTCGAACTCAACCTGTAGCCTCTGCGTATTCGATCCCTGGATGTGTTGTAACCCGATTTTTTTTTTGTTTTTTTTTTTTTGGTTCTCTCCTTCCTTTTTTTTTAGGTCTCGAATTTTTTTTTTATTGCGAGACCTTGGGTGTAAAGGAAAATGTTTTTTTTGACTAGAATGAAATGAATTTCTCTTTTTTTTCTGCTACCCTTCTCATGGATAAAATCGTTTGAGAAATTTACCATTTGTGATAGGTAGCTCCGACCCGTTAGCGGTGACGAGTTTGTATGCGCCATTGGTGTAAGCTTCTTGTACGACATAGGGGCCTTCCCATTTTGGTGCGAATTTGCCCCCGGTCTTGCTCGTGAAGAGCATTGGCCGTCGAACGGCTAGCACAAGGTCCCCCTTCTGGAATGACCTGAGGCGTACCTTTTTGTTGAAGGCTCTGGTCATGCGAGATTGGTAACACTCGAGTCATTGTTACGCTTCAAGTCGCTGTTCATCGAGTGACTCAAGCTCTGCCAATCGCAGCTGAGCGCATTCCTCCGTCGTCAACCCTTCTCTTACAGCTATGCGTAAGGAAGGGAGTTGTACCTCGAGAGGGAGCACTGCTTCGGCGCCATAAACCAGCGAGTATGGAGTCGACTGGGTAGGCGTTCGAGCCATCGTTCTGTATGCCCATAAAGCTTCGGGAAGCTTCTCATCCCACCTCCTTTTATGGGCGCCGACCATTTTCTTCAGAATTTTGCAGAGTGTCTTATTGAAAGCCTCTGCGAGTCCATTGGCTGTCGGGTTGTAAGCCGACAACATCCGCTGTTGTATGCAAAATTTTACGCAGAAGCGGTCCATGACTCTGTTTCTGAAGGGTGTGCCGTTGTCCGTCACGATATACCGCGGAACTCCATATCTGTATATGAGTTGAGTTCGGATGAAATCGGCGACAGTGGTGGCTTTGACCTCTCGGTAGGCTGCGGCTTCAGCCCATTTGGAGAAGTAGTCGGTGGCAGCCAAGATGTACTGCCGGTCGGAGTCTGATTTGGGAGTGGTGTGGCCGATAATATCCATACCCTAAGCTTCAAATGGCCAGGAAGCGACCGTTGGGTGAAGCGGCACCGGTGGTTGGTGTATGTAGTCGGCATGGAGTTGGCATGGTTTGTAGGTTTGGGCCATTTCAATGGCGTCCCCGAGCATAGTTGGCCAGTAATAGCCGAGTCGTTTGACTTGCAGGTGGATCTTCGGGCCAGCTTGATGTGCGCCGCAGATCCCACTGTGTGTTTCTTTCAATACTTGTAACCCCTCTTGTTTTGAAAGGCAGCGAAGGAGCAGACCTTCGTATGACCTTCGGTATAGTATGTCGTTGATGAAAACGTACCTGGGAGCTGTTCGGCGAATTTGGACTAGCTCTCGCAGGTCGACTGGGAGCGTGCTGTGACGGAGGAAGTTGATGATAGGTTCGCGCGCAATCTTCGGTTTGATTTTTGGCTAGCCGAGATAGGGAGAGATTCTTCTATCTCCTTTGTTAGCTCTTCTTCTATTTCTTCCTCGACTGGTGGAGGGATGACCCATTGTTTGCAAATGGGGACTTGGTTTGGCCGTTCGTCAAAGTGTGCTAAACTGGCAGCGATGCCTGCTAATGCGTCGGCTGGCCCATTCTTGGAGCGAGGGACATGATGAAGTGAAACTTCCGGGATTTGGGCCAGAAGTTCACTGGCATATCTCCAGAGGGGTTCGAGCTCGATTTTCTTAACTTCGAACTCCCCTGTCAATTGCTTGATGACTAAAGCCGAGTCGCCGTAGATAGTTAGTTGCGGCATTTGCATCTCGACCGCTATACCGAGTCCGAGGAGGATGGCTTGATACTCTGATTCATTGTTCGAGCAAATCTGGGCGAGCACGAACGAATACGGCAGTAGATCCTTCTTTGGAGAGACGAAAAGAACTCCGGTGCCAGCTCCATTTCTTCGTGTGGCGCCGTCGAAATACATCTCCCAAGGGGGAAGCACTTCAACTAAGAATATTTCTTCATCAGGGAATTCTTCTGTTAATTCCCATTCGGCCGACACCGGGTGGTCGGCCAAAAAATTGGCTAGTGCTTGGCCTTTGATCGCTCTTTGCGGAACGAAGTTGATCTCGAATTCTGATAGGAGCAGAGCCCACTTAGCCAGTCGGCCGGAGAGGATTGGGCGCGACATAATGTACTTCAATGGATCGGCTCACGAAATGAGATTCGTTGAATGTGCCAGAAGGTGATGACGAAGTTTTTGTACCGCGAAGATGAGAGCCAGACAGGTTTTCTCGATCGGTGTGTAGTTGAGCTCGGCACCCACCAGTGTTCGGCTGAGATAATACAGAGAACGTTCTTTGTTGTCCTCATCACATTGAGCCAAAAGAGCGCCCACCGATTTTTTCTGTGCTGCGATGTACAGCAGCAGCGGTTTGTCGACGATTGGAGCTACCAGCACTGGTGGTTTGGTGAGATACGCCTTTATGTTGTTAAAGGCGTTCCGGAAAGAGTCATCCCACTCGAAAGGTGTACCCTTCTTTAGCAGACGGCTGAAAGGCTGGCATCTCCCGGCAAGGTTCGAGATGAAACGTCGAATGTACGCCAGGTGACCTTGGAAGCTTTTAAGCTCGGAGACGTTTCTGGGCTTCGACATCTTCTGGATGGCGTCGATTTTCGACTGGTCGATTTCGATTCCTCTATGATGGACGAGGAACCCCAAAAATTTGCCCGAAGTGACGCCGAAAGCACACTTGAGCGGGTTCATTTTGAGTTGAAACCGCCGAAGTCTTTCGAACACTGCCCTGAGGTCGAGGAGATGGTCTTACCTCTGCTTCGTCTTTACCACCAGGTCGTCGACATAGCATTTGACGCGTTTGTGCAGGAAGTCGTCGAAGATATTCTGCATTGCTCGCTGGTATGTTGCACCGGCATTCTTGAGTCCGAACGGCATAACTTTGTAGCAGAAAATACCTTTTGGAGTGCGGAATGCGGTGAGCTCCTCATCTTTTGGATCCATCCGAATTTGATTATAGCCGGAGGACCCGTCCATAAAAGATAGAGCCTCATGCCCTGTTGTCGCGTCGACCATAAGCTCGGTAATTGGCAGAGGGAAGTCATCCTTCGGGCACGCCTTATTCAAGTCGCGAAAGTCGACGCATACCCGGATTTGGCCAGTCTTTTTCTTGACTGGGACTATGTTTGCGATCCAGGATGGGTACTTCATCTCCCTGATGAAATTTGCCACGATCAACTTGTCGACCTCTTTTTCGATTTCTGGCACCAGTTCTGGCCGAAACCGTCGTTGCGATTGCTTCACTGGCCGAACAGAGGGATGAACCGCCAATTTGTGGACTGCCACGCGTGGGTCGAGGCCGGGCATCTCTGTGTAATTCCAGGTGAAGATGTCGCGATATTCGCGAAGCAACGCCATGTATTCGACTTCTTCTTCGTCCGTCAGTGACGCAATGAGGAATGTCGGCCTCGGGTCCTCTGCTGTGCCCAAGTCAACTTTCTTTAATTCGTCGATGGTTGACTGGCCTCCTTCTTCGAATTCGGCCGGAGCCTCCTTCAAGACGAATTCTTCTTCTTCTTCTTGGTTGTCGTCAACGATAGAGATGTGAGTCACCATTACCGAGTCGTACGCGCAAGCTCGTGCGAGGGCTGCCTTCAAAGTATAGATGACGACTGGACCGTCATCTTCCTTTGGTCGACTTCGATTGATGGCGGATTTGGTGTAAATGATCACCGACTTTGAAGTATTTCGTTTCTCCGTTGGGATTTGGCCAACAGAGACTTGGTGCACATCCGCCGATGACTTTCTGGTTATTTTGACCAGCTTTGCTTGGGCTGTATAGATCTTGATTGGTTTTGGCCTCTCGTAGCCGAGGCCCAGGCGACCTTGACTGGTGCAGTGCCCTTCGTTCTTCAATTTCTCCTGCCCTGGAGTGAAGACCGGTAAAGTGACAGGGGGTTTCTCGTGAATTTGATCCTTTGTGAGGTTGCCCCCGGCTCTTGCCATCAGTCGGTAAGCATTTGGGTGGAAACCTTCGTTCGAGCGTGTGGCTGGCAACTGCTCTTGACCCAGGAGTTGTTTCACGACGCTTCGTTCCTCCAGCTTTGGCAGAGGAAGCGTGAATTTTTCCGGCAAAGGGGTCGACTGATTTTTGCGGCAGGCGACCAAGGGAGCTTCTCCTTTCTTCCTTTGCGATTGTGGAATGTATCGCAAGATGGGTATATTGGGGCGCTTCGGTGCTGGAGTAGCCGTGGCCGATTTGTGACCATGTGCAGCCGTTGTGGAGATACGACCTGCGTCGGAGTCTGTGGTTTGGCGGGCTGCGACGACTGTTTGAGTGTTGCATCCTGCGCCGATTGTTTGGACGATGCAACCTGCGTCTGGGTGCTTTTGGCATTCGCTGCTTGGTTCGACCAAGGTGTCAATTTAACTGTCGGTCTGGTCGTTAGGTAGAATTTAGCATATGCGAACGATGCCTCTACTTCTGTGAATGGGCTTTCGTTGGCATACACCATCTTTTGCTCGTTGTTTTCCCAATACTTGAAGCATTGGTGCAGTGTGGATGGCACGACTCCGTTTGAATGGAGCCATGATCGATCCAAGAGTAGGTTGTAAGACGTCCTGGAGTCGATGACTTGAAGAGGAGTGTCGGCTACCATGTCCCCGATGTGCAGCTTCAGGTTCGTCATACCGAGTGTTCTTTGGCCCTCCTGGTTGGAACCTTCAATGAGGAGAGAACTTGGAGAGAGGTCGCCAGCAGAGAGACCAATGTTCTTCATCGTGCGAATAGGCAGAATGTTGACTGCGGATCCACAGTCGATGAGGATGCGGTTAATTTTGTGATCTCTGATATAGCCGGAGACGAACAACGGCCTGTTGTGATTTCTCATCCCCAATTGTGCGTCTTCTTCCCAAAATGTGATGCACAGCGGGCATGTGACTACCAATGTCTCCTCCGACTTCGTGAGATGCGCTTTGGTGTAAGCGTCCTCTTCTTCTTTTCGGAATGGAGGGGTTAACCCAACCTTTGGAAGGTCGTGTTTTCTCATCAACAGCGTCTCGAGTTTAGCCTTGAGTTCCTCTGGTTTGGCGAGGATCTGGATTAAGGCTTGCCTCGATCTGATGTCTAGATCGAGATCATCCTCTATCTTGTTGAGATGCGAGATTTGTTTGAGCGATGTCTCGAGGTCGTCGCATTCGACGATAGGTCTTTTGCCCTTCTCTTTTGTTGCCATTTGCTCGGGGAGGGCTATTGAGCAGGTAGCCACCATTGCAGGGGGCGCAAGGAACTCCTTCGGGAAGAACTCCGCTAATGTGACGGGTCTTCTTTTCTTTTTGCTTGCCCCCTGGACGTTAGTCCTGGGAGCCTTCTTTTGGCGTTTTACGGCTCTTTTGTTTGACCTCTTCGTTTTTGTTTTGATGGTCGCCGGTGCCGGTTCGATTTCTCGAATAGGCTTCTTTCTCCGTGTGACCAGGATCCACCCTTCTGCGTCGGCTGCAGCTTCTTCGCGGGGTGCCGGTTTTGGTAAGACCTTAACCGGAGGTCGTTTGTTGTTGTACGGTCGGCTGGAGGAATCGGGCTTTGGTCGGTACTCCTTCTTTATGACTCGTTTCTTATTTGTCCGAGCTCGCCGATTTGGGTCGGTTTGGATGGAGATAGCGTGCGAGGAGACTGTGTTTTCAGCTTCTTCAATTTCGATGCGGCCTTGGGCTACTAGCTCCATGATACGGTCTTTTAAGACGAAGCATTTCTCCGTCGGATGCCCGACCAGTCGATGATATTTGCAAAAATTCGGAATCATTGCTCTTGGATTGGTTGCCAGGTCTTTTGATTTCTGGCAGTTTCAGCAATTGATTGTCAAGGAGTTGGTCGAGCATGATAGGAACGTCTGCATCGGCAAAGGGATATGTTTTTTCCTGTCGTTCTTCGAGTGACAGCTTCTTGTAAGTATTCCCGATTAGTTGTCGCAAGAGATAGGTTGCTTTGACCTTGCTTCCGACCTTGATAGGTTCGAAAGTGTTTGTCGCGAAAGAGGACTTTGTTTTCTCTTTCGTCTCTTTTGGCGCGGTCGTAACGGGTGCCTTTCCCTTTTTGCGTGGGTCGGCGGAAGAGGATCCTTTGTCTCCTCGTTCTTCCATGAGGATCTCCATGTTGTCAGCTTCTGTTGCGAGCTCTTGGAAATCGTTCGGCCTTCGGCTACGGATGTAGCGCAGGAGCTCCCAGTGCATCCCCCGTGAGCACATCTCGATCTCGGCTTCGAGGGAGAGATTTGAGCTTTCCTTCCAGTTTAGGCTCAAATTTCTCCATCGGTTGATGTAGTCGACCACCTTTTCGCCCTTCTTCTGTTTGAGATTGGCGATTTCCACCAGAGTGATGGTACGCCGAGTGTTGTAGAAACGGCTGAGGAATTCTTTCTCTAGTTGCTCCCAGCTGTCGATGGACTCCTGGGGTAACTCAATGTACCAGTCGAAGGCGTTTCCTTTGAGTGACCGGCTGAACTGTTTTACCAGTAGATCGTCGTTGGTGCCGACGTTGTTGCAGGTTTCGATGAAATGAGCGACGTGAAAGCTAACGAAATGGAGTAGGCGAAGTAGCAGCGGGTGAGATCGCCGATGTCTGTCGACGGGGTGAGTGGATGGGCGGTGGTCCCGCTACTAAGTTGAGCGCGGCCAAGAGGTCGTGGGAGACCAACACGACCGGCGAGTTATCGGCGTCAGACGTTCTCCGTACAGAAGAGACCGGTGACGCGCGTGTTCCCCGCACAGAAGACGTAGAGGCGGATCCTTGTCCGTATCGTCGCACCAGGGTGGGGATGAAAGAACTTCTCCATGATGGCAGCGACTGAGTCGGGCTGACAGTCGGACTGCGAGGGGGAGGTGAAGTGGCGACGACCAGGTATGTTGGTCTAGCCATCGCTGGTAATAACTTGGCGGCGACTGCAGTTGGTTTGTTCGAGGCCGCGGTAGCCTGTGGTATGAACAGAGCGCTTGGCCGGCGCGCATCGCACATGAAAGGAATTTGTCCAACAGACAAATTCCTGGCCATAGCTCTCGTCATAGGGCGGGTAGCCGGAGGCGGAGAGACAGGAGCGCGGAGGTCGGTCGAGGATGCGGCATTCGACCCACGAGCTCCTGTGGTCGAGCTTTCGGTTGCGGTAGGGCGCGATCGAACAGAGCTCGAGGAGGCAGTTTGTTTGCCCCCATTGTTGGTGTTGCCGTTGTTGGCGTTGCTGGCCATGGCTGAGGTTGGATTTCTTTTTTGACGGAGGAGGAGATGAGAGGTAGGAAACGTCCCACCGGGTATGCCAAATCTGTTTCACCGAAAATCCACCGGTCCGCGAAGAGGCGCGACCGAGAGTATGTAGATTACTTTAGAATAAATGTGTTACAGGGTGTGGTGTAAATATCAGAAATTGCGAGTACAATCTCCTATGCTTCATCTGATTCGATCTCCGTGTGAATTTGGTGAAGTCGAAACCTTCGCAAACGAGCGAATGTCGAACTCAAGTTGCAGGAACCAGTGTACACGAACTGTTGTGACTTTGGTCGGTCGGACGGAGGTATTTGTGCTTCGTGTGTATCGACTAATGACGCTGCCGGTAGTCGTGTGAAACTGCTTCGCGTGAACTGTTAGAACGACGAACTGCAGGTTACTTGGCTTCGATGGTTTGAGGGAACCTCTGTGTACGTGAGAGCTTCTCTTCCGAGAGGGATTTGAGTCCTTCGGTTTTGAGAGAGAGAGAGCCTTTCACTTGTCGGAATTTGGGAATTGATTTCTTCACCCCTGAGGCAGGGAACTTCGCAGGGAACTTCTGGCTATTTGTAGTCGGTTCTGTGTGACCGTTGAGAGGCGTTGACTGGGAATGGGGATCGTGATCCTCACTCTGCTGTGAAGTTGGGGAAGACGAGGGGAAGAGGGAGACCAGGATCATGGCCCTCCTTTCGCTCCTTCGGTTAAAGACTGGAGCTGGTAGTTGACTGCTGACGATGCGTGCTGACGAGTGCTGACGAGTGCTGACTCGACAATTTCTGCTGACGGGGATGTCGACTGTATTGGTGACGTGACGACGCGGCTGAACTTTGCGATGGGCCGCAACGACGAGCTTTGACGACGAATAAAGCCTACCCATGATCGTTGTTTGATGGACCGATGGGTTGTTGGGCTCATTGAATTTGGGCCACGCACATTTTGGTGCGTACAATATAGTTGGAGCAAGGTTTAATTATGACTCTTAATCCGGACCCCGGCCATTGGGGTTAAAGTTTGTAAATGACGCAACTGATCAGGTGGATCCTTGTACTTTCTAATGGGCGAAAAGCTGCAAAAAGTTGAAAATAACTGAAAATTTTAATATAAAATTAGCTATAATTTGATATTGGCCTTACGAACTTGTAGGCATCAAAATTCCGGCCCCTTTTCAATAAATTCATCCGACCGATCCATCCAATAAGTCATTCAGAGTCTTACTTCGTATCCACTGCGGATTATTCTACGATTTGCCCATCAAGTCCACCAAATAGCCCATCTGCGCGCCCGATACTCAGTCAAGCCAACTCCTCCAGTCACTTGGCAGCCAGCCAAACTTAAATGACTTGGCAGCTAGCCAAGATGGAAGCCACGTCAGAGAATCATTGATTCAGTCTAGTCGACTCCCCAACTGTAGGAGAAGAAAAATGGAAAATCACCCCTCCTCTTTATTAGTGTAATATGTGTATATAGGTTGTTATCGTAATATGTGTACATATAGGGGCAGTTTGGTCATTCTGTATATGTAACCCCATGTATATAAAGACTTGTAAATGTTAATGAGAAATTTAATTGGTTTTTTTATAAGATTAACATGGTATCAGAGCTGTGACAATCCACGGTTGATAAATCAGAGAGACTCACCCTAACTCAGCGTTTTTCGGTCGAACTCGGTCCAGACTCGGCCTGAATCACCCTAACTCGGCCGAACTTCATTAACTCGACCGAGTTGACTCGTCGCAACTCGGTCGTCCCTAACCTCGAGTTAGGGTTTTTCTGCTGCATATCGGTGACTTCGGCGACGGGGTTCTAGCCCTTGCGTCACTCCGTTTTGGCGTTTCCTACCTTCCTAAGGTTGTTCACCTCCGTTCCTCTCTCAATCCTTCGTGTTCGTGAGGGTATTTGACAGTTTCTTGTGATTTGGGAGTGTTTACGCTGGTTGCCGTGAGTGGAGACTGAGCGACCGCGGCAGAGCTCTCTTAGCCTTCGGCTTCATAATTTCCGCTTCGCAAGACTTCTACGGTGTGTTCGGTGGGTGCGGGAACGTCCAAGGTGGGATTTTTTTGTTGTCACAGACTTGGTTTCGTCCATTGGGTGTTCGAATCTGGCATTTTTTTGCGATTGCGAATTGGGGATTCGTCGTGCGTTGCTTGCGTCTACTTCCAGGTGCTCCATTCGCATTTTGATTGTTCCAATCTTGCGACTTAGGTCATTCTGTGGTGATTTGGGTTGTTCGTGCTTGATTTTTTGGGTTTGGGAAAGCTTGTTTTTGATTGTTGACTCGGTCGTGACACTTTGGAACTTGCTTGTGATTGTTGATTCGGCAGTGCCACTTTGGAGTGGTTTTAGGATTCTCTTTTGTCCACGCTGAACAAGTTCTTGGGATTTTGGTGATTGTTGGTTCAATTTTTGTCTTGGGATTGCTGCACTTTATTTTTTTTGCCTATCTATCTTTGTATTTGTTTTGGGACCCTAAATGGCCACGAGCATGGATATTGCTCAGATTGTGCCAGTGAAGCTTGATGGCACTAATTATGTTCATTGGGCCTCTATTGTGCGTACTTTCTTGAAAGGTCGCAATTTGTGGAGATATGTCACTGGTGCCTGCCAACTGCCGGTTCTTGTTGCTGACAACTCTAATTTGAAAGCAGTTGATGATTGGGAAGTTAATAACTCTAAGGCAATGACTTTACTTGTTAGTTCTGTGTCTCCTTCTATCAGTTTTCAAATTGGCAAATTTGATTGTGCTCATGATGCTTGGGTTTTCTTGGAAAAACGTTATAGGGGCACTAATTTTGCTCAAAAATACAAGTTAGCAATGGATCTTCATGCCCTTCGGCAGATGCCAAATCAGGCAATCTCCGATTTTTATGCTGAGATGTCTTTGTAGTGGGATCAGTTAGCAGCCATGGATCCCCAGTTCAAATATGAGGAAGATACAGTTATTTTTCAGAAGTGTATTGAGGAAGCTCACTTGGTTCAATTTTTTATGGCACTTCGTGATGAGTACGACTCTATTCTTTTCTATGCTGCACACGTCTCCACTTCCGTCCGTTGAGAGTGCATTATCAGAGTTGTTGGCCGAAGAGACTCGTCGCCTTACTCGGGGACCTTTCAGCTCCTCATTGGGTGGGATTGATACAGTTTTTGCCACATCATCTCAGAAATCCTCTGCTTAGTGCAACTACTGTAAAGAGTTTGGGCATATGAAGTTCACTTGTCCTAAACTCAAGAAGTCGTCACACTCTACCTCCACTCGTCGCACAACTGTAGCTTCAGCCGTTCAGGATGACTCATTGCCTATGTCGCCTTCTACCTCTCCTAGTCCTATTCCGACCTTTGGTGATATTCAGGAGATGATAAACAAGGCTCTCATAGGTCTTGGTCAAGGTACCTCCTAAGCTTTTGCTTTGTCTGTCAGTTCAGGTAAATCCTCTTGGATCATTGATTCTGGTGCATCGAATCACATGACCTTTGATTCTACTTTGTTCATGTCTACTTCATCCTCTTCGTTATCTCCTATTTATACTCCTGATGGGTCTACGCTTTCTGTTTCCTATTCTGGTTCTATCTGTACATCTCGTGGCATTCATCTTTCTGTTGTTTTTCATGTCCCTGCTTTGTCCATGAATCTGCTCTCTGTTGGTCAATTGTGTGATCTTGGTTTTGAGGTTGTTTTTTCTTCTTTTGGTTGTCAGGTATAGGACCCGTCAACGGGGAAGGTGTTTGGGACAAGGAGTAAAGTTGGAAGGCTTTTTGAGCTAGATTCTTTAGACATTTCAGATTTTGTTTCTTCCTGTTGTAGTCTTTCTGTTCGTTCAGACTCAGATTTTATACTTTGGCACAATCGTTTAGGTCATGTATCTTGTTCTACTTTGAATAAAATGATTTCATCTGGAAATTTGGGTTCTGTCTCTTCTGCATCTTTACAGTGCATTAATTGTAAACTTGGGAAACATACTGCATTGTCTTTTCCTACGAGCGAGACTCGTTCTTTGGCTCCTTTTGATGTGATTCATTCTGATATCTGGGGTCCTGCTCCAGTAGCGACCATGGGAGGGTCTTCCTATTATGTCATTTTTGTTGATGACTATTCTCGTTTTGTCTGGGTGTATCTGTTGCATGCTCGATCTGAGTTCTATAATGCATATGTTAACTTCTCCAATATGGTTCGTACTCAATTTTCGAAATCTATAAAGGTTTTCCGTTCGGATTCTGGGGGTGAGTATGTTTCTCATGTTTTTCGTGCTCTGTTACAATCGCATGGTACCCTGCATCAGCTTTCTTGTCCCTATACTCCTCAACATAATGGGGTTGTTGAGCGTAAGCACAGGCATATTGTAGAAACAGCTCGCACTCTCATGTTGTCTTCTTCTATTCCGAAACAGTTTTGGGGGGAGACTGTTTTAACCTCTGTTTATCTCATTAATCGGCTGCCTTCACCGGTTTTGCAGAACTCTACCCCGTTCACTTGTCTTTATGATACATCTCCTGATTATTCTCTTCTTCGTGTTTTTGGCTCTACTTGCTTTGGCTCTTGCCTGACCGCGAGCGCGATAAGTTATCTGCCAAGTCTGCTATGTGTGTGTTTTAGGGTTATGGCATTGAACAGAAAGGTTTTCGGTGTTTTGATCCTGTGGCTAACAAACTGCGTATATCTCGCCATGTTTCATTTTGGGAACATGTTCCCTTCTATTCCTTGCCAAAACACTCCGATCAGTCTTCGATGTCTTTCTATAGTTGTCTTTGATATCTTTCCTGATGGTTCTTCTCCATTGCCTTCTATCATCTCTGATTCTGTTGCAGGTTCGCCGTCTGACGATACTTTCTTCCTTTCGCTTCTTGCAGTTGACGTGCTTGTGCCTTCCTCCGCTTCGCCGTCTGAGCCTATTCCTCCTTTGTCTCCAGGCGTCCCTCTATCAGCACCTCGTCAGTCTTAGCGCATTCGTCGACCTTCAGTACGTCTCAATAACTATCATTGTTTCTTTTCTGCTCTTACCTCTGTCTATGAACCTTCCTCCTATAGGGAAGCTTCCTCTAATCCTCTCTGGCAGCAAGCTATAGCTGAAGAGCTGCAAGCCTTAGAAAAAGCTCATACTTGGGACCTTGTTTCTCTTCCTCCTGGTAAATCTCCCATTGGTTGCAAGTGAGTCTACAAGGTTAAAACTAAGGCTGATGGGTCTATTGATCGGTATAAAGCTCGTCTTGTGGCCAAAGGATATAATCAGGAGTATGACATTGACTATGAGGAGACGTTTGCCCCGATGGCTCGATTGACTTCAGTTCGTCTGTTGATAGCCATTGCCTCTATTCGTCACTGGGATCTTTTTCAGATGGATGTGAAGAATGCCTTCTTGAATGGCGCACTCACTGAAGAAGTCTATATGGTACCTCCTCCGGGTTCTTCACATCCTTCTGGGCAGGTATGCAGGCTTCGTCGTGCTTTGTATGGACTCAAACAAGCACCTCGTGCTTGGTTTTCCACTTTCTGTTCCAAGATTGTTGATTTTGGGTATACACAGAGTAGTCATGATTCTGCTTTGTTTACTCGTCAGTCCTCATCTGGCATAGTTTTGTTATTACTCTATGTTGATGATATGATGATTACTGGTGATGACATACAGGGCATCTCTGATCTTAAGCGCTATCTTAGCTCTTGTTTTGAAATGAAAGATCTTGGTCAGTTACGATATTTTCTTGGCCTTGAGGTTATTCCGTTTGGTGATGGTTATGGCCTTTCTCAGGTTAAGTATGCCTCTGACTTGCTCAATCAGGCTGGTCTGTCTGATAGCAAGGTCTGTGACAGACCTATGGAGCTCAATGCTAAATTTTGCCCTACTAATGGTGAATTATTATCTGATCCTACTTTATATACGCAATTAGTTGGAGGACTACTATGTTTGACTATCTTTCGTCCAGATATTAGCTATGCAGTCCATGTTGTTAGTCAGTTTATGTCTACTCCTCGCTCTGTTCATTATGCTGCAGTCTTGTGCATTCTGAGATACATTAAAGGCAATTTGTTCCAGGGATTATTTTTTTGTTCCACTTTGCAGCTTCATCTTTCTACATATTCGGATGCTGATTGGGCAGGTGATGTTACTGATCGGAGATCTACCACAGGCTATTGTATTTTCTTGGGTGACTCTTTGATTTCTTGGCGCAGCAAGAAGCAGTCTATTGTGTCTCGTTCGAGTACTAAGGCCGAATATCGTGCTCTTGCTGACACTACTTCTGAGCTCATTTGGCTTCGTTGGCTTCTTAGTGATATGGGTGTGCAGTTGGACACTCCCTCTCCACTTCATTGTGACAATAGAAGTGTCATTCAAATTGCTCACAATGATGTGTTTCATGAGAGAACCAAACACATTGAAGTTGAATGCCAGTTTATTCGACATCATTGTGTTTCGCGTACTCTTCGGTTGTACTATATACCTTCCCAGGATATGGTTGCGGATATGTTTACTAAATCGCTCACCAAGTCGCGATTTCAGTACTTGTGTTCCAAACTCAAGATGTGTTCCCTTGGTCTCCCTTGAGTTTGAGGGGGGATATTAGTGTAATATGTGTATATAGATTGTTATCGTAATATGTGTACATATATAGGGGCAGTTTGGTCATTCTGTATATGTAACCCCATGTATATAAAGACTTGTACATGTTAATGAGAAATTTAATTGGTTTTTTTATAAGATTGACACTCTTGAGGATCGAGAGAGGAAAAACAAGGAGCTTCCAAGTCCTTCTCCCACCCCGACAGAAGCAGAAAAAGTTGATCGAGATCCTCATTCTGAGGATCAATCTCCATCAAACAAATGAGCTACACCAACTACAAATAGCCAGAAACTCCAATCACAAAGGGGTTCCAAGAGAGGTTGGAAATTATCCACGCTCTGAGAGTACCATCGAACCAGAAGTTCATGCTACCGTCAGACCGTCAAAGTTCACTCAGTCTACCAGAACACTACACGTTCACCAGAAACGTCACAAGCTGCAATACACGGGACACAAATACTCCTGTCCAGCCTACTAAATCTGTCGCAGATCGTGTACATTCAACCGGAGGCTCGAAGTTCGTCGTCACTCACAGGCAGCAGTGACTTCACTAAACACGGAGATCGAATAAGAGGAAAGTTAGGAGATCGCACCCGCAAAATTTCCCTAATTCCAAAAATCAAATTGTAATTTCTGTTATTTCAGTAGATTAATTAATCGGTCGCGCCGCTTCGCGGACAGGAGATTTTTCGTCGAAACAAAACTTTTTTTTTGAAAAGGCTAAAGATGTATTTATTTAAGTAATATAATACATCTTTTCAAGGGTTTATCACGACGAGTTGTGATGAGACCCCCTGGTTTGCTAGCTGATCTGCCTCAATATTAGCAGATCGTAAAGCATATTTCCAAAGTACATTGTAATGCCTGGTTACACTCCAAATTTCTCTAAAATATGTAAGGAATCTCCAAGGCGGCTGAGCATCCTGCTTTCCCCATTTTATGACACTCAGTGAGTCCCCTTACATCACCTGCGAAAGAAATCCTTGTTCCTGTGAAATTCTAATGCCCTGCAGCAAAGCCTGCACCTCAACTTCGATAGAGTCAGTTGGAGTCAGAGGCCCATAGTATTTAAAGATGAACTGCCCTTCATGATTTCTCATTATCCTCCCAATGCTAGACGGCCCTGAGTTCCCCTTAGATGCACCATCATATTTAGCTTCAGAGAGCTTGAGCCCGGAGGAGACCAGACCGGCTGAGGCTTCAATTTATCTACTTTGAACAATTGCGAAAACTCGAACCATTGGGGTTGTAATTGCCTCAGATTAATGTCACTGAACTTCTTTCTCTTCACTACCCACTCCACTATTTGTCTCTTCAGAGAGTGGCTAATCTGCAACCAGGACTTTTGCTTGCAACAAAAAATACACTGATTATGCTCATTCCACACACCCCACAATACATAAGCCAGGCAGGTTCTTAGCAGAACCCGACCTCGAGGACCCAGATGCAAAGATTCTACTTGAAGTAACAATGATGCAAATGTGTTTGGGAGGATCATTTCAAAGTGAAAAAGGCTTAAAAAGTGTTGCCATATGCACCATGAAAACTTACACTGCATTAGGATGTGATCAATTGTTTCAACTTCAGCTACACAAAAGGGACACTCTTGAGAATTCAACGTGAGACCCCTTCTTACAAGTTCTACTCTTGTCAGCAGCTTCCCATGTAAGGTTAACCAAGAATGAAAAAGGATTCTCGGAGGTTCAATTAACTTCCAAGCCCTTTCTGCAATGTGTTTAGGCCAATTCCCTTTTAGCCCTTCAAAAGTTGATTTGACCGTAAACACACCCCTTGGGTCTTTAACCCAGATTAATAAATCATCATAACCATCATTTAGAGAAAAACCATGTATTTTATCGTCGATTTCCTGTAGTTGCACTGCAACCTGCATATCCAGCCGTCTATCCACCAAATTCTGCCAGTTCATTGAATGGCCAGTACTATTTGCCATAGCTACTGCCACCGTAATGGATTTCAGTCGAGCTCTCACAAATAGGTCTGGGTAGGTTGAGGCTAAGTCCTGTTCCAACAGCCTTGGATCCTTCCAGAACTCAATTGAATCACCTTTCCCTAGAATGAATTTCACTAGTTTCCGAAATAAAGCAAATAGAGGGACTCGCCATATTGGCGTTAGGTTCGGGTTCGGTTTCTGATCCATGTACCACCTTCTTCTTGTTCTCCCCAGCTTCTGCTTAACTAGGTTTACCCATGGACTTGTCGTTCCCTCATTCAACTTCCATATCCACCTTAACACTAGGGCTTTATTTACTAACATCACCCTCCTAATGCCCAAATCGCCATCTTTCTTCCTCTAACATATCCGCTCCCAATTAACCAGTGACATCTTAGCCATATCATTACTGCCACTCCATAGAAATTTCCTCATGAAGTTTTTCATTATTGTCACGACCAAGGCCAGACAATGCAAAAAAGACAGTTGGTAGATTGGTATCCCTGTTAAGCACACTTTTATTAACACTAAACGACCTGCTTTAGATAACGTTTGACCCTTCCAAACTAGGGATGGCAACGGGGCTGGGCGGGGCGGGTTTTTGGAATCCCATCCCCGCCCCGCAAAAAACCAGGGAAACCCGTCCCCGCGGGTTTGATTTCTAAACCCGTCCCGCCTAGCGGGCAAAAAAATCGCCCGAACCCGCAAAAACCTGCCCGCCCGTGGTACCCGACCGACGACCGCTATGTTTAATATTAAAAATTTTAAAAATATAAAAAATTCTAAAATAAATAATATAAACATATAAATACTTAAACATATTGTCAAACATAAGGGGATAACGTAATAAAGTAGGATTTTACTTTGTATTATTTAAATACCCTCTAAAACTTTTTTTTTTATATAAGAATTAAGCGGGTCGGGTCGGGTTTTTGGGGCGAAACCCGTCCCCGCCCCGAACCCGTGACGGGTTCTGCTCCCAAAACCCGAATCCGACCCGCGGGGTAAAAACATAAACCCAAACCCGCTTTAAGTGGGTCGGGTCGGGGCGGGTTCCCTGCTAACCCGTACCCGTTGCCATCCCTATTCCAAACCGACAAGCGCCTTTGCATTTTCCTTTTCGTCCCTTTGTTACAGAACAGTGGAATACCCAAATATGTGGTGCATGGGAATTGTCCCACCGAACATCCTAAAATAGTTGCCCATCGGTTCATCTCCTAAGAATTCTGATTGATGCCAAAATTTGCTGATTTCCCCCAGCTTATATGCTATCCTGAACTTATCTCTAAAGCATATATAAGGAAGGCACTTGACTGCTCGAATCTGCTCCTCCGCTTTAACAAAAAAACATAGTGTCATCGGTAAATTGTGAGATTGGGAAAGCTATAGCTGGCATGATATTCTCCATTCGACCCCCATTGCATGCCTACTTGATCATAGACGTGAATATTAAAAAGCATCGGGGGGCAGCGGGTCCCATTGTGTCAAACCTCTAGATCCCTTTGTGAAATTGAATGTTCCACCATTCAAGTTAATTGAGAACTGAGCTGACGAGACACCCAATTAATTCCATGACTCAAAAGAGCATCCCCCAATCCATCCATTATGTCGAATGTCTTTTCTAAGTCCAGCTTTAATAACACTGCTTTAGAACCCGCCTTATGTAAAAAATCTACTGCTTCATGTACCGTTATCGCAACATCTAGAATTTGTCGTTTAGGATAAATGTTGCCTGCTCTGTACTTATCACAGAATCCATAACCTTCTTTAGCCTCTCAGCCAGTTACTTGGCTATTATTTTATAATAACTGGTGGCCAATCTGATCAGCCAATAATCCTTTAGAGGTGTTACTCGTCTCTTGGGTATTAGGATTATACCAGTAGCTCCCACATGTCTCGAAATGAAACCATGAGTAGAAAAGTATTTGACAAACCAGATTACATCATCTTTAATAAAGTGTCATGCAGCCAAGAGTGTATTCGGGTAATAATCAAAATGGGTAATGGGTAACGATCCATTACCCGTTTTGCCCGAATTAAAAATCGTTATTTCGAATCCAATTTTTTTACATATGGGTAAATACTATTTTTATTAATTTTATCATATAAACCTTAATAAATATTTAAAAAATCACAAAAAATATAATTTATATAAAGCAAAAAGAAGAAATGAGATTTTAAATAATAACTCTAATATCATGTTCATATTTACAATAAATACCAATAAAATTATTTAAAATTATATAAAAAAAATATATAAGTGACATTAATTAAAAAGAAAAAAAATATGTAATAAAGAAATTACTAAATTATCATTCTGGTAATCGGGTAATCGGGTACGGAATAGACATTATCCATATCTGTTTCAATTAGAAGATCGGTGTAATTTAAAAATCAGGTAATCGGGTAACCGAAATAAACAAAAAAAATAATTTCTTATCCATCCAATTAATATTCGGAATAACGAGTAATCGGCTAATCGGGTGAAATTGACACCCTTACTTGCAGCCTTGTAAAATTCAGCATTGAAACCATCTAGTCCAGGGGCTTTGTCTACCGGAAGCAATTTAATTATGTTTTCAAACTCCCCCATTTGGAAAGGCTGGGTAAGGAGAGCTTTGTCAGCCTCTGACAATGTTTTAAATGTCAGACCTTGCACGTCCGACATCTTGACCCTGCCACATGAATAAAGGTTAGTAAAAAAATTAGTGACATGTGTCACTATCTCCTCCTTATCATCAATCATTTGGTCCCCAATCATGAGACCATTTATTTTATTTGTCCTTCTGAACGATGCAATACTATAGAAAAACCTTGTATTTGCATCATTCTCCTTCAACCATTTAAACCGCACGCATTGTTTTCACTTAGTCAAATACTTTGGAATTGTTAAAAGTATTTGATCCAAATTGTATCGTAGAAAGAAATAACAAAAAGTATGTTGTTGCCATTTTGATACAATTAAGGATCACCGAAGTAATGTTTGGTACAAGCTTCCGATGTCTTAAACTGTAGCTCTCTCCTAAGCATCCTTCTTTGATGGAATTGTTCTTCCGGCAATGTATCCTCCTCCTCCTGGTCATCCCATTGTTCCACTCATAGAGTAAGAGCATCCACTCCTCCTCTTGTAACCATTCCCTTAGCCTTCAGCCAATCTTTGATTTTCCCTTTGAGCTTTTGTAACTTTATTGGGAGGTTTAACCCCAGATTGTGGTGGCCAGTCTCAATGAGATAATTTCTCCTTGAATTATAACATTGTCTAATTGACAATTTGTAGGGACAATGCGCAGAAAAATTCGAAGAAGTCCATAATCTATTCGAACCATGTCGCTTGTAATCTTATGCACTTCCACTAGATCTGCAACTACATTCGCAATTGCCCGGAAAGCACTAACATTCCACAAATCCAGGGGGAGCCCCGTAAACTTCATCCATATCTAGAAAGGGTCCCCTTGGGTAGTCTTCCATGGAGTCATGGCCCAACATTGGTGAAGTTTGTCAAGGGTCCAGTTAGAGGAAACCACTCGTAACTCCGTCTCATTGTCGAAACCAATAATCCAGTTTTCATTAGACATAAAGGAGGCCACCGAAGTGTTATGCAACATCCATCTCTCCCTAATCCAATTGCATAATTCATCTCTTTTCTTCGGTCGAAGGGTGAGTGACACTATCAGATGGCATGGATGATAGTTGGGATACCCCATCCGGCCTCTCCGTTCCACTATAAACACCCATTAAGAGCTACCCTTTTCCTACTTGTTCCCTGCATCCAATGTTGTAGTCTCCTTTTCCCTTCACTTCATACTATACTTGCTCAAAATTTGTTTTAATCCAATCCATGCAGAACCCACTTATGCAGATATTGGCAAGTATGTCCTGCCATATATCTTACTATCATGATATAAGACAATCTTACACTCAGATGCTCTGTTAGCAAATTTTGTGATTACAATGACAAAACTAGACCAAGCCACCTCCTTGGAGAAAGTACATCCCGAAAAGGATTCTATAACCTGAATGGCTTGATCAAACAAAGAGGCAATCGTAGTCGAAAAAATAATGAAAATGGGTTTCTTTCGTACCATGCTTACCAGTTTAATAGACTTCTTCTTGTGATCTTCATACATTCTGAAGGATTGGATAGAGAAGAGAGTTGTCTTCCATACCCTGTCATCAGAGTTCACTAGTACATACTTGGCTTTTGGGGACTGGCTAAGCCCATCCTCAAATACAGAAAAGTCAATCACCAAAATATGGGTGACTGACAAACTGTCCCTATATAAATGTCACCTATTCTTTAGTCATCAAGAATATATGGTGACTGATTATATCAGTCCCCATTGTGTTTGCATCTATGGTTACTGATGAACAGTCCCTATTAGAACTCATTGTGGGAGACTGGTGGTCAGTCACAAATACGTTACATATGGGGATTGAGTTTTGCCAGTCACCACAAAGAGGTATTATAGTGACTGACTTCATACCAGCCACTATTATAGTATCAATGGGGACTAGTGTAACCAGTCACCATTTGTATTTTAAATTTTTTTTATATATTTAAAATTGTTATTACAAGATATGCAATTCCCATATTAAAATTTGATGAAAAAGTAATAAATAACAAAACTCCATCCAATAACAAAAAAAAAATTTATAAAAAAAACTAAAAGTATACACAACTATACTCCAAAAATTTTGCACAAATAGAGATATGGTACTACTGTTTAAGCCCTTCAAAACATGTTTATATGGAAGAACCATGGAAGTATGAAAGCTATGACCAAATAGACCATTAAGAAATTACAAAACTGTTGTCCACGCCAGCACCTGCCCCTCTCATTGGAGCTGCTATTGTTTTCTCGGCCCAAAATCCTTCTCTCATTCCAATCCTCCATGAACCTTTGATCTCCCAAGCCAGTTATATTCGTTGCAGCCTCCCCACAAATTTCACTGAACCTGCAATAAAATAAAATAAAAAAAGAAAACTTTCACATCAATCAATCAAAGCACAATTTCAGTTTGAATTAAGAGAATAGCCAATGCCATTACAATAGTTAATGCATGCACCATTATGTGCAAAGGGCCCCTCACATCCAGACTAACATAATGGGCCTGTGACATGGGCACAAACTCCTAGTGGAGCATACATCACATAACTAAAGTAGGATCCCACTATATGGAACTCACAACACACTAATAACCTAGGGAACACAAATGAGCCTACGCTCACCGTTATAACCCATTCAATTTTCTTTACCGTTTTCACTGTGGGACTTTTCCCACACAGAGAACAACAGCAAGTCACTACATCTATATTAAGGCTAGTCTCTCTCAAATTGGAACCTTGAAGAAGTTAAGGAACAAGAATATTGCTTTCTCATACATGAATTCTCCTCGTGCATTTAATTGTTCTTGCTAATCATTTCCATTCAGTTGTTTACAATAAAGAAAGTCAATGGAAGCAGCATGAATGATATGAGCATGAAGCCAACAACTAGTTTTCATATTGTTGCCTCAGCTAGGAGAATATCTAGCCATAGCATCACATTATGCACCAACGATGAGACAATATGGAGAAAATTTTATATTACGGAAAAATCTTGCTTAATCTTATATTACGCAAAAATTCTTGCTTTTGCTAGACTTATACAAGGAGGAGAACACTAGTGAACTGGACTTTGACGGACTAACTTTCTAGACCACATCAAGTGTCGTTTAGCTCCTGGAACTCGACTTCTCAAAGAAAGAGGTGGAAAAATTAGTGATGGCCTCACACAACAATCAAGACTCTTGCACCAAGCTATAATGGGGATTTTTCTTGAAGCATGTGAAATTTTGTTGAAATTCTAGAAGGACAATATTATGCCAAAAACAGGTTATGATTCTGCTGCTATCTTTTTGGCATGATAATTGGGTAGGAATGCAGAACCTGCCTCCCTCTTCCCCTCATTGTACAGGGTTGAAATCCCACATATCAGTCAAGGAGTTCTATAGAACAATGGTTCCTCCACGTCATGGAATCTCCACCTCTGGAGAGGTCTATCCAATGAAGCAATGGAAATGAGAAACCTACAAGCCTTCCTAGATTGGAAATACTTCTAAGGAAACAGAGCAAATATTGTGGTTTAGTTGAGAGACCTCGCCAGTACCTTCACTATAACTTCTTTCTCCTATTGTGGACTTGACCAAGAACCCCCTCCCCTGAAAATATAACTATGGAAAATTCAAACACTTCCTAAAGTCAACCACTTGTGGTGGTGCACGCTCAAAGGAAAATCCTTACAAACTGAAAATTGTGCTTTGACTGATTGATGTGAAGATGTAATTAAGAGAAAGCAGTAAAGCTTCCAGATGCCTTTAAGCTAGCTTTCTTAGAAGGAAAAGAAAAATTCCTGTTATGACTGAATGCACCATGTAAACAAATAAATCAACAATATGCTAAAGCTTAAAGGGAGGCATTGGAGTGGATGAATTCATGTTGTTGATGAGTAATTCTTTTTCTAATAGACCAGCCACACAAAAACAAGAAAGAAGGAAAGAAAGTAGTAGTGAATGATGAAATCACTTGTCATTCTCCTGTGTCTTTAGATCTAATTGCATGTTTGAAAAAGGTTCATGGGAACTAATAGAGTAATTAAAAGATGATGGAAGCATGTGGCCAGCTCTTTAAGAAAAGAGGTACTGATGAGGTGAGATACAAAGGGTCTCTTTTTTTTTTTTAGTTTAGTGGGGGGTTGTTATGAGGCATGCATGGCCAATAAACCTCTTTGCCATAGCATCACGTCTTGATTGATTTCTTAGTTTGATGAGTCAATCAATGGAAATTCAGCACTCAGCACATGATTAGAATGGAAAGAGAGAGAGTATGAGAGATAAAAAAAGGTAAAAGACAAACCTTATGCAACATAAATGCAAAATCAGTCAGCCACTTGCTGACTCATGGACACCTGCTTCCTGGTGTTTGTGGGGTTAGTGGACACAAAATAGATGTAATATCAGTGGGGCTGCCAACTTTATATATAAAACATGAAAATTTAGAAGATTGATTATTTTACCTGGGAGAATGAACTACCAAATGCCACAAGAGGGGTCTTCATCATTGTTATGAACCTCTGCATATGTTCCTAGAGCTGCATATGGAGTTGCTCTTGCATCCTAGCCTCCATAGCAAGCAATTCCTCCCTCTTAGAATCCTTCATATTCTCCATTTTTTCTGTCCAGGCCTTATCTTTCTCTTGCATGACACTAACCTGTGTCGAGAGAGCATCTATCTTGGCACTAGAAGGGAAGACTGAAGACAGTATTGAGACAACAATCTGTTGAAATTCAATCACTGTTCTTTGATCATTGCAACAAAGAAGCAAAGAGAGAAGATAAGATCATTTAACAAACAAAACATTCAATCAAGTAAATCTGCACTTTCCACCTTATGAGGCAAGAAAGGTAGAATAAAAGGTAACATAAACTGGCACACAAGGAGACAAATAATAGATATAGCAAAGCATTTCCTACTTTAAAACCGGACGAATGAAAAAAAAAAAGAAAAAAACTTTCTTGATCTCTTAAGAAAAGTTTCAAAGTAAAAGCAAGCAGGAAAATAAAGCCCCACTTTAATGAATTATGTAGGCGAAGATAAAACAGGAAATATGTACTGGGAAAGCATTCAATGCTTGTTGTCAAAGGGGAAGAGCATAAAAGACTGAGAAACACCATACTATAGCCTTCAAATACAGCAGCCAATAATGAAATGGTTTATGTTCATTCCAAATAATAAAATAGACAGTTTCTAATCCATGAAAACCTCAGTTTGTTGTTACTCATTTCATTTATATGTTATCCTATATAGGATGAGTTGCAGTATGCATTTCTATTGACCTGTCATGCCTTTAGTCTGCACTTGTTACATTGTTGAACACATTTTTCACATTTTCGTTCCATTTTTCCATATTATTTGCTTGAGTAATTTAGCTTGATTTTGCTTCATAATTCACTGTCAAGATGCCAGCGATGCTAAGTGTCTAAGACACGTTTCAACATTTGAAGCCCAATCCCCTTCTTTCCTAAAGTATTAGTTAGTCCATTAGCTGATCTGTTTTGTACGCATCCAAGAACAAAGGAAGCCAATTGCAAGGGAAGTGATTTCACTGCAAGAACTGGGGAGAGCAATGGAGGCCTTTTTTTCACCAAGTTCGATGAATCACCTTCTATGATTAGAGGCCTTATAAAGTTGGCTTGAATAAGAGCCAAGTTGTGGAGATCACCAAAAGCTCATCTTCAGTTCAATCAGTAAAGCCTGTGCATCCAGTAAAAAAATAACAAAAAAGGGATCCTTCTAGAGGAAAGGAATACTTCCTTGAGTCCTGGAGGGCCTGGAAGAACATGAGGGGAACCAATCTGTTAGGTTTACTGGCACAAGGAGGAGGAGGCATCCATGCAGGAAGCTGCTGATGCTTATGAAATAAAAACTAGTCAGGTTGTAAATGGTATGTGGAAGAAACAAAGCATGCAATTCTTTATATCGTTTCCAATCACTACTTTGTGTTCCGTTTCTGTTTCGTCTGACGAGTTTTGAAAGGTATTCCATTTTTTGTACTACTCATTTATTGATCGGGTCAACAAGTAAATAAATGAAAAACAATAAAAAGGGCCAGAGACGACAATGGGACCTGAGAATAATGAAAGAACAGCACTAGATAAATCTCTGGTAACTCCACTAATCCTGAAAGGTTGGTTGACAAAAGAAGCTCCACTAAAAATTCACCTAGAGCCTTTCCTCCGGAGATGGGTTTTCTTTTTTTTTTTTTTTTAAGGGAAACCACTGTAGACAACAGGCTCCAAATAGCCAACTCCCCTACATAACAAAATTCTGTCAAGGAGCATAACCATCTCATTATTATTTAATCTGTATTGAATAAAATTACTAAGAAATTAAAAATAAAATCTCATTTTTTTTTATGCACATATTGATGTGAATTGGGCAAGACATGGGGGAATGACATGAATTGGGATAGACATGGGGGAATCGATTCACAAAATGGTTCAAGTTTTTTTGAGCTTTAAATGAGATCGGGTTTAAGTATTGAAGTCTAGGATTGGGTCTTCTAAGACCTGACCCCAACCTGACCTATGCCCTCTCCTGACCTGTGCCCTCTCCCTTGGGATGGGTAACTTTGATCATTTCCATTCCAAGTTAGGCCTCACTATTCTCAATGCTTGGGCTCCAGCTTGTTGGGAGGGTAAATATGAATATTTTTGTCATTTTACTACATGACCAATATGTACTCTGTACTGATTTTACTACATCTGGATAGTTTTGTTTCAAGGAGTCAAATGATATAATTTTACCAATTTTACTAATCTGAAGCTTATTTCTGACAGTTCCTTATATAAGATAACATATCTCCCACCATCTTTAAAAGTATTCATACAATAAAGTCACTGGTATTAATCACCATTTTTATCCTTCAACACTAAGAAACAGAAAAACAATGTATTAAACATATTAGTAGAATTGGTTTGCATAATAGTAAGAAGCACGAAGAAGGCAAGTGATCAAAACCAAAACAAATTACAAATCTCTAACAGCAAGCCACGAAAAATGCCACTATCTGCCTTACAAAAAAAAAAAAAATCCACATAAGAAGGGATCAATGCCACTATCTGCCATAAAAAAAATAATCCACATAAGAAGAGATCCGCATGCCAATTGTGCAATAAGATAAAAGATGGAAAAAGAGTCACAATGACAGATTATACAAATGTATGGCTAGGAATACGACAATTCAAGGCTCCTTGCCGCATGAAAACCCACTTGTATGAGCTACATTGGTAAGATTGCATGTGCACCATGATACCAGTCGAAATAATATAAAACCAATTTATACTACTTACTATTTTGTGCAGTGTTAATAAAGGTAAGGAAGTGAACCACAAGTTTGTGTTGTTTTAGCAGCTGCAAATGGAAGAAAAAAATCATGAAAAGTAAACAAAGTTCTTGTTACTAAAATAAGCCAGAATAAAAGAATAAATTAACCCTACAGACACATAGAAGAGAATTGGAATTTTAAAGATTTACAGATGTACTTATCCGACACTATAATGACAAAGTGCAGTACCATTATCCATTCATTATGCATTTCAAGGTTATATGAGATTTACAAGTATAACTGTGGGAATCAGTGGTTTCTAGGCACTATGTAGCTCAGTTTACCCTACAGATTGCTAGAAATACAGAAAAGACTTCAATAACTTAAGTGAATGAAAAGGAAAAAACAGAAACAAATAATTTTTTAAACATTAAACAGATTGCTTAGTTTATTGATTTTCAAATAAATAAAAGAATAAAATTCAAACATTCGCCTTGTTAGACATCCAGAAATTATGAATCAACCAATGGATTTGAAAATTTTACCAATAAAACAAAAGCATAATATAGCTCCTTTTACCTGCCGAAAGATCTGAAGTAGTGGAAAAGAAGAAGAAGAAGAAGAAGAAGAAGAAGAAGAAGAAGAAGAAGAAGAAGAAGAAGAAGAAGAAGAAGAAGAAGAAGAAGAAGAAAAATTAGGAAAGCGAAGAGAATGAGATATTAACTCACCTTCGATAGACCAAATGGGAGGAGAAATGAGAGCTTCGATCGACCGAACAATGACACCGTTCCAGCGGTGAGCTTCGATCGACCAGCCGGCTACAGGTTCCAAACTGTCTCAACTCGATTTCAGCTGGCGGTTCCTGATTCTCATCTCGATTTCAGCTGGCTTTGAATGAATTTCTGCCGGAAGGTGGATGGGAAACATGCACGCCATGAAGGATGGGAATTTTGGCGGGGAGAACATGCGCGGGGAGAAGGAGAGTGGGAAGGGTAAATTTTTGAATGCATCGACTGATATAAACAGTCGCCTTAGGGTCTGTTAACATTCGCTGAAGAGATAGATATTTGGTCACGGTTAAATGGAATCACTTATATATTATGATCAAATGGCGACTGTACCCACCAGCTACCTAATATTTTCCCTTTTAAGGACTGACTATACCAACAGTCCATATATTTTGCCAAAATAAAGACTGGAATAACCATCGTTAAATGAGAATAATGGTGATGGATAATTAAAATCAATCGCGAATAAATTTTTTTTGAGACAAAGATAGATAAACCGGTGCCCCATAAAAAAAATTAATCGATATAGATAACCTTTAGCGGCTGGCTTTGAGAAACCAGGCACCAAAAGGGGGTTTTGTAGTAGTGTCAGTCTTATCACCTTTCTTGCTGCTTCCATCTTCGATTTCTTCTTTCGAACGATAACCTATCCATCATTTTCTTCATCTGGGAGTTGGTCCCCTATTTCGTTTCGCCTGCCACCCACCTGTGCCTCCTTTCTCCGCCATTGCAATCGGTCAGATTCTCCACTATCTATTCGCCCTCCCTCTCTGGCCTCGTGCCACGCCTCTTTCCACCATCCAATGTATGCATCATTCAAAAGAAGTCGCTTCTCAGGCTTCGAAACTGTTTGACCAATGCCGGGAAACAGCTCGAGCTCCGTTGTGTTTTGGTTTCAATCTTCAATTTTCCCCTGATTGTCTGGCCTTACAAACTTAAATAAATGAAAAAACATATTTTAAGTTACATGTACTAGTGTGTTCTACCCGGCCTTAGCACTGTTTCTATGATTCATGTTTTAGATCCGACTAAATATTTAAGATATAGAAAAATTATTGTATATAATAAAAATTATGAACTAAATGGAAAAAATACCAAAGAAAAAGGGAAAAAACTTTTTTAAAATATCTAAGATTCTAAAAGCTAAAACATGAATATTTACGTACTTAAAATCTGTATAAATTAACTCCAAATATTGGATGCAATGGATCCCATTTATGGAATCAATTAGCTCCAATTAAACTTCTTACAATTCCAGCAGTAAATTAATCCAAGGTTCAAATTCGTAATCCTCACGTAGAAGATGATTATTTCCATTTAATACTTATTTTATTACTTTAATTGCTTAGTTTGGGTCTAACCATTTAAAAGTAATACATTTGATCAACTTTTAACTAAAGCTATATAATTAAGGAAAGAAGCAAAGTGAACACATTTAGGGGTGGCAACGGGGCGGGTTGGGTCGGGTTTTTGGAAACCCGTACCCGCCCTGTGAAAAACCGGGAAAACCCGTACCCGAAAAAACCCGCCCCGCGGGTTTGATTTCTAAACCCAGTAGCCCGGGGGCAAATAACCGCCCGAACCCAAGAAAAACCGACCCGCCCGCTCCACGGGTGCCGACCCGCCCGCCCGCTGGTACCCGACCCGGCCCGCCCGCGGGTACCTAACCCGACCCGCCCCACAAAGCCACTATTACAATAAACAACACAACGAGCCAAGCAGAAACGCAGAGAGAAGAAAAAGAAGAGGAAAATGGGACTTACGTGCAAGAGGATACTTGATTTGGCGTCGATTTGGCTGATTTGGAGTCGATTTTGCTGATTTGGAGTCAATTTGGCTGATTTGGAGTCAATTTGGTGCCGATTTGAAGTCGATTTGGCACCGATTTGGAGTCAATTTAGCGTCGATTGGATGAAACGTCTTCTTCCTTGCTAAGAAAGCCTTCAATGACGACGAAATATATGTTTAGAGATGTAAAAATGAAGAAGAATGAAGAGATTAGAGTTAGAAGCTTGAAGCGTGCGTCGTCGATCGGTTGAAATTTTGGGGGAGAGAAAGAAATCGATTTGGGGGAGAACGTGAGAAGAGAAAAGTAGAGGTTGTTAAGTTTTATTGCTATATTACGTTTTTACCCTTTAAAACTTTTTTTTTACATAAGAATTAAGCGGGTCGGGTCGGGTTTTTGGGGCGAAACCTGTACCCGCCCCAGACCCGTGACGGGTTCTGCTCCCAAAATCCGAACCTGACCCGCGGGTTAAAAACGTAAACCCGAACCCGCTTTAAGCGGGTCGGGTCGGGGCGGGTTCCCCGCTAAACGCGCCCCGTTGCCACCCCTAAACACATTGGAATGGAACACTCGTTGATTTATTCACGGGGAAAGTGAAAATTAAATATGCAACTACTCTATATAGTATATATATAATAATGCAACAGGAATCTGCATGCCGTATTAATTGATCTTATCTCTGTATTATTAAATAACTGTGGCGGAGCAATATGATCAGTTCAAGTGTCATATTCAATCTTAACGCCGCCAGTGATGACGACATCTTCCCCTAGTCGTGGAACCAGTGTGACCACTACATCGTCATCACCGTCGGCGTCAATATCCTCCAACAATTCGGTGATCCCAATCCTCATGCGAGTCTTTATCTTCTTCGACGACGTCTCCCCGTGCATGCGCGGCACGTTCACGAAACTCCCGGCGAACTCCGTCGCCGTAGGCTTCCCCATCGTCTCCTCCTCCAAGTTGATATACACGTCGAACTTGACAGCCACGTCTCCGTCGAACTCTATCCCGTCGACCACCACTACTTCTTCCTCATCCTCCTTCTCCTTCTTGGTCCGGGATTTCTTTGGCCGGTTGACCACCACCTTCACCACCTTCTTTAAATTGACCGGAAATTTCGTCACCGTCGTCGGGGTAGCGGCTTTCATAATCATATTATTAGTACTACTCTTAGCTGCTGCTGCTCTCGCCGCCTTGGGCTTGAGTGGAGTGGGGCGATATTTCAGCCATGGAATTTCTACGTGTTGGTACGTGTAGCAGAGCTTCTTGTGGTCGAGGCAATCACGAATCTTAACCCTAACCAACTGGGCGTTCTCGTCGTAGAAGAGGAAAGCCGAGTTTAACCAGTCCGGGTCGGTGAAGTCCCCGCGCTTGCCGCCGAGGGTCTTCCAAATGGCCCACATTCGATCGACGTTGGCGTGGTGAGCGAAGAAGATGGGGTCCCTCGCCGCAGCGTATTGGGTACCCATGTTTTCTAAGTTGGGCCGGGTCCGGTCCCCGGTCCAGTAGTGGACCGGAGCATGGGGCACCTGCTCCACGGTCCCGGATCCGGGGTTGGGCTGCCCGCCGGCGCGATAAGCCGCTCCCAAGAACAGCCGCGGCGTCCTGGAGCCGGACACTATAGCACGATACATGATCGTCAAGTTGGTCTTGATCTGTTCCTCGTTCGTGAAGTTGCGGTCGGTCCGGACGTAGTCGAGGTCGACGAGGGCAGGCGGCTGGTGCTTCGCGTCCCGGACCGGGTCGTAGAGAGAGGAGGACCTGTCCGCGTAAATCGCCGGCAACTGCATCCCGGCCGGGGCGTCCCAGTTCCAAAAGGGCAACGCGAGCGTGTCGTCCCCGACGAGCTTGCCCAGGATTCGCTCGAAGAAGTAGAGGTAGAAGCGGTGCCAGGGGAAGAAGAGCCACGAACCGTGGATTTGGATCTCTAAATCCGGGAAACCGATCTGGTCGTAGGCACCGTTGCAGTAGGCGCAGTGGAGGTTGGCCTGGTTCGTGAAGCTTCTGGGGTCGTCGGCGGGGAGGGCCTTCATGAGGGCGATGCCCCTCTCGTATTTGTCCACGTAGTGGTCGTCGACGAGGTGAGCCGCGCTCCGGACTCGCATCGGGGACCGTTGGTCCGGGAGCTTGAAGTTGACGATCGTGTTGCGGTGGTAAGGAGTGCAGCAGGTTGTGGGGACGGCGCCGGCGGGGAGATTGGGCAGTTCACACTCGGTGAGATCCGGTGGCACAATCGGAGCTCCTACGGCGGTGGGAATACTAAAGCCGACGCCGGTGACACCGTAAAGCCCAGCTCCCAAACCGATGAGAACGTCCCTGCGGTCAAACATTGTACCAGCTCCCCCATCAGCAGTGCTACTGATCATCCCCTGCTTGTCACCTCCTCCATTAGTACTACTACATGAAACCCTATTACGAGTACTGATCATTCGCCTTTCTGGATGACACGAGGGCGGCTCATGACGAGAGTTGGTCGTGGAAGTAGAGTAAACGGTGCACATGTAGGCAGTAGCGTTTGAGAGAGAAGCCATGGCCTTCGAATTAATTCATTTGGGGTTGTCCTGCTGGGGGACCTCTCGCTTGATTTATAATAGCACAAGTAACACAATCGGTTTGCTTCGGTGAGAATTCACAGCCGAATCCTCCCCAAAATTAATTTGATATTGAGGATAGCACGAATTAATAAATTCAGCAAAAATTAATGAGCAATAGAAACGATTAATTAGGTGAAGAGTGAAATTTCACATGAGCAATATATATATATAGCTTCTTCGGCACATAATGCTATTTATGCACGATTGAAAACACGTTAGAAACGAAACGTATAGGACTACTAACTTCCCCTATATTTAGTTTGTTAATTAACTATGTAACAATAAGTGTGCAATTAACTCGGATTGATCAATACAAAGCTAACTTCCCATTTCTCTCTCCATAGATGGTGGTTAAGTTAGTAACATGCAACTACAAAAATTTTCTAGATCAACAGTGTAATTACCAAATAAACTAACCATTTATAAGCCACTAACCCAATACTTCTAACACTCCCTTGATGCAAATTTAGTCGCTACATATCTCATGAACCCGCAAAACATAACTTATAACATCTGCATAAATAGAACGTGAGCATTAAAATGGTGAAAGCAAAAGTAATCAAAACATAACTACAACTAGTTTATGCTAGCTAATAGTTATTAAGAAGTTTACCTTTTGGAAATAACGCTTAATTAGGTTAACAAGTAGTTCAAATAGTCAATTTTGCTTTGCGAGGAGTTTATCCCAAAATATCCACCGATATTTATTTTCGTATATATCTTGTCACGCTGTTACACTTCTATAAAAACAATTAACCAAAGTACCAAAGTAGTTCAAAAATGCTATTTGAAAATGACAAATCATCTACCAATTAAATGCCGTAAAAGCAAATAGAGAAGACTAGTAAATGAAAAGCCATTTTATTACATATTATGATTGGTTGGCGAAATGCCAAATTAGCATGAAACCTTTAGTGACATGTTATCATTTATTTATTTTATAAATATTAAATCTTTTTCAAAAAAGTAAATATTTGTAGACGCCAAAATGTGGTTGGCCCATTTACGGTGAGCCCAATCGCCCATTAGCCCATCAATCGACAGTCACATACTCATCGCTAGCCTGTCCATTGATTTTTGGAGCCACTTATCAGTAGGCCAGTTGCTGATCTGCGTCACCGCCACATCATCGGTCGCGTCACTGCCACATCATCGCCCGTGTCACCGCCACATCATTAGCCGCATCACCGTCACATCATCGGCTGCGCCGAAGTCGTCATAGTTAGCACAACTCACCTTCTTCAAGCCATCGTCAGTAACTATGTCGCTCAATCCAAACAACAGCAGGAGAACCAAAAATAGCAAGTCAGCAAGTCCCTTGATCCTGTTTCAGTGGAGTAACAGAAGAGAGAGAGCGTTAAATTCTCCACTCTCATTCTACTAGAGAAGCCAAATACAGCAAAAGGACTCTGTCAACTCCCCTTCTTGAGGAACGACAGAGAGAAAGGAGGAAGCGTCTAGTTTTCCTCCCTCTTCTCACTCTACCAACAAAAGAGGATCGACTTCCTCTTTGTTGGGATCGACCTCCAGCTACAACACCCGGCCAACTACAAATAACCGGAGAACTCTATCAGAAAGGTCGAAAAAACCACTACTCCAGAAAAAATCCAAACACAGAAGTTTGAGCCAGAAGTTCAAGCAACCTCTCCTTTGTCAAAGTCCAGACTGAAGCAGCTATGCGTGACCGTAAAAAACACCAATACGTTGTAATACACGGGACACAAATACTCCCGTCCAGCCGGCCAAACCCGTTGCTTGTTCGTGTACACTCTTCGAAGTTCTCAACTCATTGTCGTTCGAAGGAAGCAATAACTTCACCAACCAACAGAGATCGAATTAGAGGAAAGCAAGGAGAAGGCACTCGCAAAATTTCCCAATTCTCAAAACACAACTTGTAAATATCTCTGTTTTATCAATTTAATTAATCGATCGTGCCTTTTCGCTGACCAGAGGTTTTTCGCGAATACAATATTGATCTTTTATATACTAAAGAGAAACACCTATGAATTTTCAAGATGGATCGATAGGATAAATTAATAATTTAAAACTATTGTGCTATATTTTTCTTGAAATTGTTTGCTGATAGGTGGTAGAAGCCCTATATTTTTTATATATTACCGGAAAAATATAAAATTAAGAAAATATTATTTGAATTTGGAAGCGAGGTTGTGTTTAGTTTTAAAATGATGTAATTCATTTTAATTTATTTTCTATAAGTTTTATCTTATTATTTCCACAATTGGAATGTATCTCAGATGGTAAAGTGCTTGATTAACATATGAGAGGTCTCGTAATTTGGCACCTCCATTTGAAGATCTATTTATATTATTCCATCTTTGATATTTTATCAGAGATGAGTTCAATATGACCGTTGAGATAGATCTAGATCCAGACCGTTAATTAACACGGTTATTAATCTGATCCATCAAAAGTGCCCAGGGAACCCTATAAATTAGGTTCCACATATCAGTAGAGAAGGACTTGAGAAACACTTGGAAAGAGTTCGTGTTCGTTCTTGAGTTTGAGAGGAAAAATCAGAGATATTCTCTGGTCGATCCAAGTTCCGAAAGAGTTTGTGTTCGATTCGTAGAAGCAGTCAAAAAAAGGGCAAAAAATTTATAATAACTACAATTGTTAAAATAAAATTAGCCAAAATTTGATATTAATTTATAAGATGCCCCACGAAAAAAAATAAATTAAACAACGTATGTTTCAGTTACATATATGCAATAGTCTATTTTACCCGGGCCTTAGCACTGTTTCAAAGATTTTTTTTTTATTTTTTATTTTTATTTATTTTATTTTATTTTATGGAGAGTGCCTTCTTTTATTTTAATGTAGGACCCCCACAATGACTCCCTGACGTGTGGTGACTAAGCTACTTGTGAACGGATCCAGAACCGTCCAAGTCCTCTTATTCCGGTTCCGGTCCCGACAAAGATTCATAATTACATACTGATAAAATGTATAAAATGAAATTTAAATGATAATAATACTTATAAAAATATTTTAAAAATAAAAAAAAAGATTTTTTTTTAAAAACTAAGTAAAAACTAAAAGCATGATTATTTTTTTACCTAATGAACAATTTATAAAAGGTTTAAAATCAACTTCAATTTTTTAAAAGAGGTAAGAGTAAGTTTTGGGGACATGCATAGAAGGCATCTTTGGATACGTACCAAGCTTTTTTCTCGTTCTCGATCAGTTCCAAAATCTCTAACTTCGGATCTGGATATGATCCGGAAAAGATCCGATATACCCAAGTTCTATCATAAAACTTAACATCACATTTATTAAAAACTTATGATGCTTACATATAAGTGGGCATCGGGTTGGGTTCTTGAAAATACAAACGATATGGATAATGTTCAGATTTTTTTTTTTTTTTTTTTTTTTTTTAATTTGTATGGTTATGGCCATATAAGGCTAGGGAAGTATTAATAAGGTATTGTCAATAATATCATTCAGCTCGTTGATTAATTTATTCACGGGGAAAGTGAAATTAAATAACTAAATATCATTCACTAAAAAACACTCTCTCTATATATATTATATATATATATATATATATAATAATAGGAATAGTCCTTATTTTGATCTCGTCTGTGGACTATTAATTGTGGCGGAGCAGGATGAGTTTGATCAAGACTAGTCATATTCAATCCTAACGCCGCCAATGGAGACGACATCCTTCCCCAGTCGTGGAACCAGAGTGACCACAACATCGTCATCCGCATCGGCCCCGAGATCCTCCAACAAGTCCGTTATCCCAAGCCTGAGCGTCGTTTTCGTCTTCTTCGACTTATTCTTCCCGTGCTTGTGCGGCACGTGCACGAAACTCCCTGCGAACTCCGTCGCCGTCGGCTTCCCGACCCTCTCGTCCTCCATGTTGATCAAGACGTCGAACTTCACCGGCTTATCGACGGGGTGCTCGATCCCTTCCACCACCAGCACCTCCTCTTCCTCCTCCTTCTCCTTCTTGCTCCGCGACTTCTTCCTCCGGTCCACCACCACCTTCACCACCCTGTTCAAATCCACCGGGAATCTCGTCACAGTCGGCACGGCGGCTCTCATGTCCAGACTCCGAGAAGTCCCCCCCGCTGCCGCCTTCGCCCTGGCAGGAGAAGGTCGGTTTTGCAGCCACGGGAGGTCCACGTCTTGGTACGAGTAACGGAGCTTGGTGTTGTCGAGGCAATCGCGAACACTGACCCGAACCAGCTGGGAGTTCTCGTCGTAGAAGAGGAAAGCCGAGTCCAGCCAGTCCCGGTCCGTGAAGTCCCTCCGCCTCCCTCCCAGGGTCTTCCAAACGGTCCACAACCGGTCGATGTTCGAGTGGTGGGCGAAGAAAATGGGGTCCCTCCCCGCGGAGTAGAAGTTACCCATGTTCTCCAGATTCGGCTGGGTCCTGTCCCCGGCCCAGAGGTGAACCGGGCCGTGTGGCACCTGCTCCATCGTCCCGGGTCCGGGGTTGGGCTGCGCCCCGGCTCGATAAGCCGCGCCGAGGAACAGCTGAGGGGTCTTGGCGCCCGAGACCATCTCACGGTACATGACAGTCAAGTTGGAGGCGATCTGCTCCTCGTTCGACACGTTGGGGTCGGTGAGGTCGTAGTCGAGGTCGAGGAGGGTCGGCGGCTGGTGCTTGGCGTCCCGGAGCGGGTCGTAGAGTGGGGAGGACCGGTCGGCGTAGATGGCCGGCAACTGCATCCCCGCGGGGGCGTCCCAGTTCCAGAAGGGCAACGCGAAGGTGTCGTCCCCGATGAGCTTGCCCAGGATACGCTCGAAGAAGTAGAGGTAGTATCGGTGCCAGGGGAAGAAGAGCCAGGAGTTGTGGACCTGAATCTCCAAGTCCGGGAACCCGATCTGGTCGTAAGCGCCGTCGCAGTAGGCGCAGTGGATGTTGGCCTGTTGGGTGAAGTTCCGTGGGTCGTCGGCGGGGAGGGCCTTCATGAGGTCGATGCCCCTCTTGTACTTGGCCACGTACGCCTCGTCGACGAGGTGGGCCGGGCGCCGGACCCGCATCGGGGACCCCGGGTCCGGGAGCTTGAAGTCGACGATGTTCTGGAGGTTGGGCGGGCAGCAGTTGGTGGGGGCTGCGCCCGCGGGGAGGTCCGCGGGCCCGCACTTGGATAGGTCCGGTGGCATTATGGGAGCTCCGGCGGCTGCGGGGGTGTTGAAGCCGAGGGAGGTGGCGCCGTATAGCCCTCCCAAACCGATCAGAACGTCCCTGCGGTCAAATCTGCTACCACTGATCTCATTTTCACGATCAGTAGTACTGCATGAAACCTTATAATTACGTCGAACACTGTTGTACCTTCTGGGAGGAAGACCTACGCGCCTTCCTGCAGGGCGGCACGAGAAGGGCAGCTCGTTATTATAAGAGAAGGTGGTGGAAGCAGAGGAAAGGGTGCGCCCGGAGGCGATGGTGTTTGAGAGAGAAGCCATGGTTAATATTGGTAATCTGTCTAAACCGAGGGAGCTGTCGCTGAATTTATAGGAGTAGCATGCACATATGTAGTCGTTGCACTCTTTATGGGCCAACGACCGTCGTCTGAAACCTTCCAGTCATCCATCAGAAGGAGAGGAAGACGAAGAAGAAACGTGTTAAAAGACTTCATCTTACAGCTCCATGATCAACCTAACCTCTTTTTCTTTTTTCTTTTTTCTTTTTTCTCTTTTTCCTTTTCTTCTTCTTTTTTTTCTCTTTTGGGTGATTAATTTGATTTCCGTCTATTGACGATTAATTTCAGCTAAAACGCGAAAAGCCATGCAGAAAGATGACCGTGTTTGGCTGGCCGGGGACGAAATGTCAATGTATATATGGATCGAAGAAGGTCTGTCACGGTCGATGCACACATTCGTTGAAATATATTTCATCCTCATTCTCCGACTCCACTTTAGAATTAACTTCCTCACTAGAATTCATCTCCCGTCTACAGGACCATTTTAAATCGCGACTACGAATTATAACGAAACAGAAAAAATCAAATATATATTCAAGACTCGCGCTACCTGTCGGTGCTGTCTAATTGCAAAAGATTTTTAACAAATTTAATACCGACAGTAGTAATATCTAGAATCTTTATATATCGATCGGCACAAAAAAAAAAAAAAAAAAAAAATCAGGTTCTGGACATTATATATTTAGTTTCATTTTCTCAACCTCGGTAGTTCTTCTGGGTAATTCAGTGAACTGTACGTAAAGTGACAAGAAGAAAGAAAAGATTCCGATGCAGAATTTTTCCAACAACAACATCCTGACATGAGTAGCAAGTAGGATTAATGGCTAAAAACTTCTGGCTTTCTATTTTTACTTGTTAAGTTCATATATATATATATAACTAGTCCGGATTTTTTCTGGGCAAATATTCAACCATCTGTTCGCGTTACGTGACAAAAATGGCAAGTTGGTGGTTTCCGTTGAATGGTTCTGGTCTTGATGCCCGGCAATAAATCTCTATTACTTTTCAAAGTGTGGTTTTGTTGACAATATTCAAGTTCTAGAATTGACATATTTGTTTCAAGTACTACGTACTTCTGATTTTAATTTATCAAAATGCAGAAACTTGCAACTGAGACCTAACTTCTGATTATCAATATTTTCAAAGTATATATATATATACCCTTCATTAATTAATTCCCTGAGATCAATTAATTGATCTTTTTATCGTTTCATGATTTGATGTTTTCATCTTCACGCTCGATCCCAATTAACAGCTGCGCGCGCCCAGAAACAACAATATCTCGACATCGCTCCATGAAAATCAAGTAGAATATTGATGTTGGCGAAGAAAACAAACAGTAAATTACAAGATCGATCCTAAACACCTTGGTGGGTGGTCTTAACGCGATCGAAAGGTTCCACGATTGCATTTTCAAATACACACTTGCATGCAGATGGAGGAATTAAGTAGAGAGGAAACCTCCAACGTACGTCTTATTCAGACCATATATATATCATCTTCAAGTTTTCATGCATGCAAATGCATCGAGATTATCCTTTTCTCTATCTTCCCCATTTGCAATTATTTATTTAATTTGATAAGTTGATCATAACAGTACTCTGTCAATTTATATTTGTATATATATATATCATCAATATATATATGGACCCCTAGTCAATAGACGACCTGGCAGCTGATTATATTAATTGAGTCAAAAGTGATAATGTTTTTTTAAAAAATAATTAGAAGATTAATCTAATTTCTGAAGCTTTCGTATGACTTTAAAGTTCTAGCTAAATTCAAATCCAATATATAATATTGAATAAAGAGAGTACTACTTCACCTTAATTAATTAATTAACCACAGCTTAATTTAATCAAGTCACAAGCTTCTATTTCTCTCCTTTTGAATTTATTGGGCAGAAGTAACAGATATAGTTTCTCCGATCCCACTGCATGCATGCTAAACATTCATGTATCTTAATTATAAGCTTCTTAAGTCAAATTAGTGTTTGATGTATACAAGTCATCGATCCATCCTTTACCTTAATTTACAATTGAAGAGTCTTTTCAGTGGGGGTTTTACATTCAAAAGCATCACCGAAGTTGCCAATGTATTAGTATTCCTCTCCTAATTGACTCTCCACTACCTTTACATTTCGTCATTGATTCAAATACATTTCGAACAAATAGGAAGAAAATTAAAAGACTAGTAAGTTGCGTTAGCGTTAGGTCTCTTTCCACTCCCAAACAAACAAAAACAGGGAAGGAGAGATAGGATGGAGCGGGTCAAAGATAAGGATATGGATACTGTATTCTTCAAATACAGTACGTACTGATGAATGTGACTGTAGAGACGGTGGGAAGAAAAGACGAAAACGTGTTGGAAGTGGAAGATAAAAGGGACTTGGTAACCTCTGTTTCACATTTCGCAATCAACATATATGCAGCAGAAAGGAAGCTTGAAGAAGCCTGTCGAGAATGCCAATATGCATGATTCGAATTTCAGGAAGTGGTTTTTGGAATGATTTTATTATGTATTAAGATGTAATGCTCTTAGCTCTTCTTAAGTTTTACACATTAAAAGTGTTCGAGACTGTCAAAAAGTCAAAACAATTGAACCGGATGAATATCTGCCCTTGTGATGCTTTGATGATGTTAGCATGATGTCATAATTTTTTTAAAATAATAAATAATGATCTTCATTTTTTTATATAAAATTTTTTTGGGTTTTACGAAATTAAACCCAAACTTAACCCGACTGAAAATAGAGTTAAGAGAGTAAGGTTGAAGTTGAGTTTTCAAAACCCGTTAGAATTTTTCACGGATTTGAGTTTTGGTTACGTTATTATATAAGTTTGACTTGAGTTTGGGTTTTTAAGAACAAACGCGAGCCAAACTTGACCCTTGCACAACCCTATCTCCCCCTTTTTCTTTTTCTCTTTTCGCCCCTCTTCCCTTCTTCCGCATTTTTCCTGACTTTAATCTTTCCACCCCCTTCACTTCACTTTTTTCCCCCCTTCATTTTTCTCTCCACGTACGGCCTTTTCTTTCATTGTTTTAGTCTTCTTCTAATTTTTCTAATTTTTTCTCTTTTTTTTTTTGTCTTTTCTGTTTTTCCTTCCTCTCTTCCTTCCTTTTTTTTTTTTTTTTTTTTTTTTTTTCCTCGTTTTCTATATTTCTTCTTTTCTTCCTCTTTTTAACCCAAACTCATGTCATACCCAACCCCTTAAAAAAACGGGTATCTAATAAGTTTTTATTGAATATCCATTTTTGTAGAGCCCGAATCTGTTGGCTAAAATTCAGCGTGGCCAAAGACAATCACTGGGCGCCCCTAATCCTGCACGGGTGTTCTATGTCATGGGATGCGCTTTGGCCACACTGCATTTTTTGGCAGCAGATCCGGGCTCGTTTTTCCCATTAACATATGGGCTTGAGTCTATTATTTTGTTTCCTATTTCTCTTATTTATTAGATATCTGTTTCACCGAAAATCCGCCGGTCCGCGAAGAGGCACGACCGAGAGAAGTTTTCAATTACTTTAGAATAAATTTGTTACAGGGTGTGTTGTAAATATAAGGAATGCGGGTTCACTCTCCTAGGCTTCCTTTGATTCGATCTCCGTGTGAATTTGGTGAAGTTTTGGCTCCTGCGAGGTCGTCGTCGAGACTTCGAGTTACAGAAACGGGTGTACACGATCTGGTGTGGCTTTTGTCGGTCGGACGAAAGTATTTGTATTCCGTGTGTTTCGACTTGTGACGATGCCGGCGACGGTGGAGAATTGCTTCTGGTCGAGCTATAGAACGACGAACTGCAGATGTTGAACTTCTTTGCTATGAAAGAACCTCTGTGCGTGAGGAACTCTTCTCGGTGAAGGGAGTTTTGGACCTTCGATTTGGGAACGAGAGAGTTTCTGCACTGATGTTAAGAGAGTCTTTCCAATGTGATTTCTCCAACCGTAGGGATGAAAGTTTTTCCAACCCCGGAACAGGGAACTTCGGCCTTTTGTAGCCCATGCGTATGGTTGTTGAAGTTTTTGCACGGGAAAGGGGATCACGATCCCCCTACGCTTTCGTAAAGTTGAGGGAGAAGAGGGGAGGAGGGAGACCAGGGAACTCCCGTTGAGATCCCCCGGATGAGGATCGTGGCTTCTCTCGCAGAATTATCCTCCCGTTTGAAATGGATGATTTGTATGCTGACTTCGCTGGCCGATGTGGCGATGACTCACCGAAGTCGTTGCTGACTAGACGATGACTCACCGAGTCTAAGATGCTGCGATGAGACTCACCGTGTTGATAATGCGGCGAGAGGCGGGATCTGGCGGTGGGGCTGCGTCGGATTACTTCGAGAATTGTCGCGGCCTGTCCATGAACTTTGTTTACTGGGTCGTTGGACTACTGGACCTGTCGAATGTGGGCCATGCACATTTTGGTGCATACAGATTGCCCCCTTCGAGACTTGTTCGTTCGAGAGGAACGAACAAGTTCGAATGTGATGATGAAGGAACACGACGCACACACACATTTTATTTATTTTTTTTGTTATTTTTTTTTTTATAGTTGATCCTCTTACTCTTTTAGGATCGTTTATCTTTTGTGTACGTATTCCTATCCATCCTCTTGCTTTTTTTAGGACGCTGTATATTTTCTGTACACCTTGTACGTATTTTTTTTTTCATTCTTTTCTTTTCTTTCTTTTTTTTGGCTCTCTTGTTGTTTTAGAGCTGTTTGCTTTTTTCGATTTTTTTTTTTTTGCATAGGCGTTACATGTGGGTATATGCGGTATAGAGAGATGATGAATACCGAAAGCAGAGATGTTCGCCTGTGTTTTGCAACAACAACGGCGAATTGGGGTTGAGCTGCTGGCTACGGTTTGCTTTGAGTATTGCCGAAAGTTGTTTTGAAACCTCGGAGAAGGCCGACGCGATGGATTTTGCAAAATTCTGCAAACCTCGGCGACTTTGGATGTCACGCTGGTGAAGAGGTGCCACTCGGCGACTCTGTGTACATCGGACTGGTGAGAGGTGTAGTTTCAGTAGCTTTGCTTCAGCGCCGGAGAAGAGAGAGACTTCACAGTGAACTCCACACTGTGTGGCGCTGACCCATCTGGTGAAATTCGGTTTTGGTAGGACTGGTTCTATGTTGGAGGAGGGGAATCTATGTGGCGCTGACTCAGCCAGCCGAAGCCCCCCGGTGGCACCGGAGTTGCTCGGGCCCGCGTAATGCCCCCCCGCCAGGGAGGAGGGGAGGGCAGGGCTTTGGGCCCCCGGGCTTGTGTGGTGGCTGACTCGGGCCGGGCGAAGCCCGCGGGGGCGGAGTTGCTCCTGGCCGCCGTGAGAACTGCCCCCCTTGAGGAGAGAGGAAGGGGAGGCAGCACCGTGGGCCTCGGGCTTTGTGTGGTCTTGACTCGGGCCGGGCGAAGCTCGGGGGCGGCGGAGTTGCTCGGCCGGCGTAGGAACTGCTCCCCCAGAGGAGAGGAAGGGGAGGCAGCTCCGTGGGCCCCGCCTTGTATGGTGCTGACTCAGCAGCCGAGCTGAAGCGGGCGGGCCGGGAGGAGTTGCTGGCCGGGTGAGCTCCTCCCCCAGGAGAGGAAGGGGAGGCAGCGCCGTGGGCCCCGCCTTGTGTGGTGCTGACTTAGCGGCGAGCTCCTGCGGGCGGAGTTGCTCCGGCTTCGGCAGAACTGCTCCCGCGCAGGAGAGGAAGGGGAGGCAGTGCCGTGGGCCCCGCCTTGTGTTGACTTAAATTTTTTATTATTATTATTATTATTCTTTTTTTTTGTGTGATGGATTCGTTGTTTAGGAGCTCCTTCGGTGGTAGACGTTTCCTTCCTTCTCCCAAACTCGCCATGACTTGTAATCGAGCTTGAGTAGTTTGGGACGAATTCGAAGTGGTGGGGTCCACCCTTGGACTGTTAACAACTCGACGCTATTCCTTAATCAAACCTCCATGCCGAATTTCACTGGGACTTCTGTGCAGAAACTTGTGACCGAATCCCTCTAGACCAGAGATTGTCGAGCTACTACTGTCGAAGGGGAAAGAAAGAAGAGATCGAGGCAGAACGTCGACCACCGAACCAAATAGGACGGGGGATCGGGAGCCTGAGGCGGGAGGGGAGGGAATGGAAAGGAGAGAAGGGAGAGGAATTGAAGTGGAAGGGAGAGCGGGGAACCGGGAAGCCAGTGGGGGAGAGGGACCAAAGGGAATTGGAAACGAGAGAGAGGAGTTGAGACCGGAGGGGGGGAAAGTGAGAGAGGAACCAGATGAGGGAGGAGCCGAAAAGAGTGGGAAGGAGAAAAGGGGAACAGGGGAGCTATAATGTGGGAGAAGGAAAGGGGGGGGGGAAAAAGGAAGGAAGAGATTATATATAGATATATATATAGGGGGAGGAATATATATATATAGGATATATATATATATATATATATATATAGGAATATATATAGGAAGGAGGGGCCCGGGGAAGGGGGATATATAATATGTTCGTGGCCCCACCTGACCTAGGTTTTTTCAGGTCGTGACTCTTTAATCAGGCGATTGTGGGTCCCCGCCCTAATTGGATTGGCGCTGACCTAGGGTTTTCCAAGTCGTGCCTTCTCAATTAAGGGATGTGGGCCCCGCCCTAATTCTCTTATTTGATAACTTTAGTCAATTAATCCCCCTATTAGAGGAACTCATTGACTTTCCTTAGCTTCTCCTGTGAATCTGCTATAAAAAATCCTCCTTTTCTTCTTGACTGTCTACGACGACTATTTTTTTTTCAGTCCACGATTTGAGACTCTGTGGTTTGGCGTTTTACGTCGAGTCATTGCTTTCTCATGCGCTCTTGTGATACGGGAGGCAGGTCTTCAAACGATTTGTTCTTATCTGCGACTTTGGGAGGCTGCACGTGGTCGTCTGCTATCTTCTCTGATCCCTCCGGCTTGCGTCAGAGTTCTCTGCGAATCCGATTCAAAGGTACTGTAAAAAAGAACTTTTTTTTTTTCTCCCGGCAAGCTAGGATTGAATTCGAGTCAGTCGGGTTTCCCACTCTCTTTTTTTTTATCTTCTCTCTTCCTTTTCCTTCCTCTTTTTCCCTCCTCTCATTTTTGACTCCTCCCTCAGTCTCTCATTTTCTCTCTCTTTTCTTTTTTTCGAGTTGTTCTCTCTTTTTTTTTTCGAGTTTTTCTTTTCTCTCTGTCTTGCGCTCTAAGTGTTTGTCAATTTGTCTGTTGTGACAAATTGACAATTTTGTGCCGACGCGTTGTGAGTTTGCATGGTGCTTGGCTCTGTCGCCGGTGTGCTGCAATTCGTTGGTCATCTTAGGGCTCTGTCGCCAGTGCTGAAATTTCTCGCGGACTGATCCGGCTTGGTCGCTAGGAGACGATCGGTCAGCTAGCTTAGCACCTGTTTTGGATGCCAAGTGCAATTGGGTCTGGTCATGATGGGCGAGTTGATTGCTAATGCAAGGTTGCAGCCGACAAAGGTCGCCGGGTGTGAGTTGTTGTTGAGGTCGCAGCCGGCAAGGGTCGCCAGGTGCGAAGTGTGTTGAGGTCGCAGCCGGCAAAGGTCGTCGGGTGCGAGTTGTGTTGACCTTTTCTTTTTTTCTTACGACTGCTTCTTTTTGTCATAGCTTTTTTTGAGTGACGGCTTCTTTTTGTCGCGGCCTTTTTCTTGTTTAGCAACCGCTTCTTTTGTGTTGCTTTTTTCTTTTTTTTTTTTTGGGGGGCAGAGTTATGTACTGACACCATTTGATTGTGTTTGGCTCGATCGCCGGGTGTTGCAGTTTTCGTTTTAAACTTGGCATTTCGGTCGCCGGGGAGTTTAGGCGTCTGTTTTGGTCACCGAGTCTTTGAGGCTTTGGTTCGGCTGAGCTCGGTTAGGTCGCCAGGAGGCTGAATTCCTGCGTTGGTGCATCCGGCCCGGTCGCCGGGTGCGAGCTGCTGCGAGCTGTTGAGTGGTCAGCTCTAGTTTGATCGTCAACCACTTCTTTTCTTTTGCGACTGCTTCTTTTTGTCGCTGCATTTTTCTTTTGCGGCAGCTGCTTTTTGTCGCGGCTTTTTTGTTCGGCGACGGCTTCTTTTTGTCGCAGCCTTTTTCTTTCTCTTTTTTTTTTTGAGAAGATGGATTGCGTACCTTGTTCTGCTGGCTGCGTCTGGCTCGGTCGCCGGCCGCGGGAGTTTGTAGTACAACACCTAACTCAGTCGTCGGGTAGTGTCTCTGCACTCTTCTTCACGTCCGTTTTGGTGTTGGGCGCCTGTTTTGATCGCGGCCAACTGTTTGACTGGTCGCGATAGGTTGAGTTGTGCCTAGTCTGGTCGCCTGGCACTTGTGTTTCGCAACATCCTTTTCCTGTCCAACTCGGTCGTCCGACACTAGGATCGGATATGCGGCATCTAACTCTGTTGCTAGATGCTGAATTCTCTGTTTTGGTGCGCCTAACTTGATCGTCGAGCACCAGAAAACTCTGTTTTGTTCGTCTCCGGTTTGGTGGCCGCGAGACTTTGGAACTGTTCTCGGTTTGGGTCGTCGAGGACAATGTCGTTATTTTGGTCGCACCCGACTCGGTCGTCTGGTGCTTCCCCTTTTTGGTTTGACTGCAGCCAGCTTTGTAGTTGTCTGCGAATTTGAAGATGTACTCCACCCGGATTGGCTATCGGGTGTAGCGACTTTGCTTTGATCGCACTCAACTCGACCGTTGAATGCTGCATTCTTTTGGTCGCGCCTAACTGCTTCTTTGCTGAGCGCGAGATTGGGTTCTCGAGCAGAAGAGAATCGGTAGACCCATTCAGTTTTACCCACTCTCTTTTTTTTTCGTTTCTCCGTTTTTGTTTTTTAATTTTTGACTGACGACTGGTTCTTTTTGTCGTCCCTCTGTTTTTCTTTTCTTTTGACTTCGTTTTTTTTTTGTGTGTGTGGGTTCTCCCCCCCCCTTTTTTTTTTATTTGCGACTTTGCCCCTTTTTTTTCGCAGGGGATGCATGATTTCTTTTTTTTTTGAAAGAGGAGTGATTGACATACTTGTTTGTTTTGTCGCAGATGTCTCTTGTCTCAGCCGGTTTCCCTCCTTGGTCCTGACCTTGGCGGATATCTACGTTCTATCCGGACGGTGTTCTTGCTGACGCTGCCTGCGGGTTAGAGATTCAAACGGACAGGAGAAGTCGGTGTTATTACCTCACGGCGAATCAGTATTTGGGGGTCAGTCCGTGTCTACGCCCACGCTCCTGAGTGTGCATGACTTGTGGAGTCGTCCAGTAGTCGAGGACGACCAGATTTGTTACCTTCTGCGACAAGCAGCCTTTCCCTCGCATCAAGCTGGGGGGAACGTTCTGTTGAGCCCTCTGCACAAGTTAGCCACGTACACAGTGCCCGAGTTATCGATTCATAGTCCTCGGTTTGGCGTTTGGGATGAGTCACACCCTGCGCCACCAGTTCCTTTTCCCGCTCGCCGTGCCTTTTCACTTGAATGGACTTGCACTATCGTTCGTACTTGTCGGGAGATCTTGGCTAGGCTGGGCATATTGACTGCAATCCCGCGCGATCGGCTTTCACTTATCGATGTTCCACTCCGTGATCCATGCTTTCTGGAGCTGTGGTGCCCATCGACAAACACAATTTTACCGAGGGGGAGCTCTCGATTTCTTTTGTGGGACTTACATCACCTTTGTGGGCTCCCGTTTCTGGTTCTATTTATGATGAAGTGGTGCCGGCGGTGGCTGAATTTACTATTGTCCGAGCTTTGCCGTTGCCGAGAGCGTGCCATATTTCTTGTTGGCTTTCTACCGGATTTGTTGCCGCCGCAACGGGGAGACATGAAAGGTCCTGCTGTGTCCTTTTCGGATTGGACATCTTTCTGGTTCCGCACCGAGGAAGGGGCCGTTCCTTCTTCCGACCCTTGGACTGACCGCAGCAAGATGACGGAGTCCCGTAGCAGAGATCGTTCAGCCATTCAAAATCAGGTCCTCATTGAACTTGGCGTGCACTGCAGGCCCTTGCGGATGAGGTATACCTGGCAGCATTTTTAGCGCTCTGGTTATGTCGCTAGGTGTGATCCCTATGGCGGGTTTTGCCATGCGACCGGATACTTTCAAGATGGCCTGTTTTATGGCGAGCGGAACTAAAGTAGGCTTGGCCGGGGCGGCTTTGGCGCATCTTTATCGGAGCCTCAACAGTTTCTCTCCGGGTCGCATAGCTTGGTCGTTCCTTTGTGCCTGGTTGGCGCAGCGTTTCGGTGCTCATGGCGCAGATCCTAGAGAAGGCTCTGGTCCTCTCATGTGGGTGTATCGGAACCCAGAACTCTGCCGACATTTTACTCCGGTCGAAGCCCGTGCATTGTTTTGGAAGAGTTCGATCAAGACTTGGTATCCAGCCGAGGCTCTTCCTTCTGGCATTCTTCTTGACGCGAGGAGTCGCGTGGCTTCTTCGATCGAATCAGACTATTTTCTGTGTGTTCGATCGACGTCCTTGGTTTATCGGCAGCGCGACACTCTGTCCATCGAGCCTTACAGCCCTCATAGGTTCGCTAGACAGTTTGGCTTTTGCCAGGATCTTCCTGGCGTGCTTATCTCTGACCAGCGCAGGGCAGAGAGTCTCTCGGCACTCTTAGAGGCGTGGAGGATCAGCGTCGCGGGGCCTTTTGGTCACGTAGAAGTGCCAGTCTTTCTGGGTGCCGACGCAGATCCTGGTGTCACTTTGAGCTTCAGAGAATCGTGGCTCGAGTACGTAGTCCCCATTTTCGAGGTATGTGAGCTTCCGTTTCCTTTCCTCTGGCTTCTCTTCTTTGTTTTCGATATTTCCTTCATCCTTCTCCCCTCTTTTTTTTTAGCATGAGTGGAAGAGCCTTACTCGAACCGGCGTGTCTGCGTCTCAATCCGAGTTGTTGCGTGCTGAGTGATGATGACGCAGAGGTTCTCTTATCACGTCCTGATCAGCTGGGTTCCACTAAGGCCAAGAAGGGGAAAGCCAAGGCTAATCAGCCGCGTCCGAAGGTAGTGAAGGAGAAGTTGCCTACTTCGAAAGGTGCTGCGAAGGCGAAGAGTATAATGCTGAAGGAGCCGTCTGTCCCAGAGGAAGAGACCCAGCCAGTGGTCTTTGCTTTACTAGCGTCTCCAATTCCAGCCTCTAAGGAGAAAAAGAAGAAGGCTCCAGCCAAGCGGAAGGCACCCATTCAGCCTCCGATTTTCATTCCTCCGCCCTTCATCAAGCGCGTCCGAAGTGGTGTTTCCAAGCCGTCCGAGGATTTGTCTGGCGTCTCTAGCACGTCAGTTCTTCTACTGGAACCACCCGAATCCTTGGCCGTTTCGGCTCCTCTTCTTCTACCAGGTCCGTCTCAGGGGCCTAGTAGAGAAGCTCAGTTGGCTGACCCGCAGGAAATTCAACTTACTTCGACTTTGGACGAGCCGTTGGACCTTTCCGGATTGGAGCTCCCTCAACACTCAATGCTGGACGAGGAAGATCACGTCTCTTTGGCAGACCTTGCCAGAATGCGATTCCATAAGAATCCGCTATCTGCTCCTGATCCTATCCTCGATGGAGTGGAGGACGATACGACAGTGGTTGCCGATGATGCATCCCTTCAGACCGAAGCGGAGGCGACTACGGATGGAGTCACGACCACCGGTTTGAGCCAAGTGGCCGTTGGGAGAGTTCAATGTGATGCCCCCAGTTCCTCTCGTCCTATTCCAGCGACTCCGGTCACCGTGGTGCATCCCTCTGTTGTATCTTTGCCTCTGAATGATGGAGAGCTGTCATCAGCCCTTCATCCGCCTGGCAGCGATCATGCAACCTCTTCGAAGTCTTTATCGGTAAGTCACGATTTCCTTTTCTCCTTTCGCATATATTTGTTTGTCTTTCCGCCCTTGAAATCATAGCCTCTGTTTCTACAGGGGTCTTCGAGACATCCATCGACGAGAATCCAGCTGAGACTTCAAAAGGCGGCTTTGGGGTTGTGGAAGGACTTCATCCAGACAGACCTTTTGTCGGCTAGCGATCCGAGTTCACCTGAGCTGATGGAGGATGCCTTCCTCTGCCTTGAGAAGCTGATTGAGGTAGGTATCGACACCTCTATATTGGGGCATTGGGTTGAGGAGTTCGCGTCCGGAGCGGCTCGACTTCAGCATTTGCGCTGTTCGTTGGAGGGGAAGCTCAGTCTAGAAGAGCACCAAGTTGAGGAGGCTGATCTTACTCAAGCTGAGCGACATGTGACCAGCAGTCGTGACCAACTGTCCGCTAATGTCGACTAGAATCGGGTGGCTCGGAAGGCTGCCGAAGAGGAGCAGAGGCGACTTCACGAACAGCTCGTTGTGGTTTCAGCTCACCTTGACACTTTGGATGCACAACTTGCGACCGATCAGAGACAGCTTGATGCGAAAGATGAAGAGGCTGCCGCTATTCGTCAACGTTTGGCTGAGGTTCGAGCTCGGCCTACCTTCACTGAACAGGAAGAACAAGAGCTAGCTGACGCCCAAGCTGAAGTGATCCGTTTGAAGGGGCAACTAGCCGGTTTTGAGCTTCCGCGACTTTGATGCCATCTCACTCTTTCTTTTGTTTTGCATTTTTTTGTTTGCCTCGTTTTTTTTTGTGAGGCTTCTTCTCTTTTTTTTTTTTTGTAGCTCCGCCATTTTTTGAGACTTGAAAGAAGACTTTTTTTTGTGCCTCGCCTTTGTGTTGCAAGACCTGCACTGTTCCCATTACGCTTTTTTTTTTTTTTTTTTGCAATGAGAAGTCCGTGCTCGTTTTTTTTTCTCGAAGTTCTCTTCTTCCTCCCTTTTTTTTCTTTGCTGCCTTCTTCATGGGTAAAATCGTTTGAGAAATTTACCGTTGGTTATTGGCAGCTCCGACCCGTTTGCATTGACGAGCTTGTAGGCGCCATTGGTATAGGCCTCCTGCACCACGTACGGTCCTTCCCACTTTGGAGCGAATTTGCCCCGGTTTTGCTGGTAAAGAGCATCGGTCGTCTTACTGCGAGCACGAGATCGCCCTTTTGGAATGACCTGAGTCGTACCTTTTTGTTGAAGGCTTGGGTCATGCGGGATTGATAGCACTCGAGACGTTGTTGTGCCTCGAGTCGTTGTTCATCGAGAGATTCAAGTTCTGCGAGTCTCAATTGGGCGCATTCCTCCGTCGTCAGTCCTTCTCTTACAGCTATGCGTAAGGAAGGGAGTTGTACTTCGAGAGGGAGTACCGCTTCGGTGCCATAAACCAGCGAATATGGAGTCGACTGGGTAGGCGTTCTGGCCGTCTTCTGTATGCCCATAAAGCTTCGGGAAGCTTTTCATCCCAGCTCTTTTTGTGGGCGCCGACCGTTTTCTTCAAAATTTTGTAGAGTGTCTTGTTGAAAGCCTCTGCGAGTCCATTGGCTGCCGGGTTGTAAGCCGACGACATCCGCTGTTGTATGCAAAATTTTTCGCAGAAGCGGTCCATGACTCTGTTTCTAAAGGGTGTGCCGTTGTCCGTCACAATATACCGTGGAACTCCATATCTGTATATGAGTTGAGTTCGGATGAAATCGGCGACGGTGGTGGCCTTGACCTCTCGGTAGGCTGCAGCTTCAGCCCATTTGGAGTAGTCGGTGGCAGCCAAGATGTACTACCGTTCAGAGTCGGACTTAGGAGTGATAGGGTCGATGATGTCCATACCCCAAGCTTCAAATGGCGAGGAAGCGACCGTTGGGTGAAGCGGCACCGGTGGTTGATGTATGTAATCGGCATGGAGTTGGCACGGTTTACAGTTCTGAGCCATTTCGATGGCGTCCCTGAGCATAGTTGGTCAGTAATAGCCGAGTCGTTTAACTTGCAGGTGGAGCTTCGGGCCGGCTTGATGTGAGCCGCAGATCCCACCATGTGTTTCTTTCAGCACTTGTAGCCCCTCTTCTTTTGAAAGGCAGCGAAGGAGCAGACCTTCATATGACCTTCGGTAGAGTACGTCGTTGATGAAAACGTACCTAGAAGCTGTCCGACGAATTTGGACTCGCTCTCGCAGGTCGACTGGGAGTGTGCTGTGACGAAGGAAATTGATGATAGGCTTGCGCCAGTCCTCGATCTGATTTTGGCTAGCCGAGATAGGGAGAGATTCTTCTATCTCCTCCGTTAGCTCTTCTTCTTTTTCTTCCTCGAGTGGTGGAGGAATGACCCATCGTTCACAAATGGGAACTTGATTTGGCCGTTCGTCGAAGTGTGCTAAGCTGGCAGCAATGCTGGCTAATGCGTCGGCTGGCCCATTCTCGGAGCGAGGGACATAGTGGAGTGAAACTTCCGGGATTTGGGCCAGAAGTTCACCGACATATCTCCAGAGAGGTTCGAGCTCGAGTTTCTTGACTTCGAACTCGCCTGTCAATTGTTTGATGACCAAAGCCGAGTCACCGTAGATGTTTAACTGCGGCATTTGCATCTCGACCGCTATACCGAGGCCGAGGAGGATGGCCTGATACTCTGCTTCATTTTTCGAGCAAATTTGGGCTAGCACGAACGAATACGGCAGTAGATCCTTCTTTGGGGAGACGAAAAGGACTCCGGTGCCAGCTCCATTTCTCCGTGCGGCGCCGTCGAAATACATTTCCCAAGGGGGAAGCACTTCGACCAGGAATATCTCTTCGTCTGGGAATTCCTCTGTTAACTCCCATTCGGCCAGCACCGGGTGGTCGGCCAAGAAATCGGCCAGAGCTTGGCCTTTGATAGCTCGTTGCGGCACGTAATTGATTTCAAACTCAGAGAGGAGCAGCGCCCATTTTGCCAACCGACCAGAGAGGATTGGTCGCGACATAATGTACTTCAACGGATCAACTCGTGAAATGAGGTTCGTTGAATGCGCCAGGAGGTAGTGCCGAAGCTTTTGAACTGCGAGTATGAGAGCCAGACAGGTCTTCTCGATCGGTGTATAGTTGAGCTCGGCACCCACCAGTGTTCGTCTGAGATAATACAAAGAACGTTCTTTGTTGTCCTCATCACATTGAGCCAAAAGAGCTCCCACCGACTTCTCCTGTGCTGTGATGTATAGCAGCAGTGGTTTGTCGACGATCGGAGCTACGAGCACCGGTGGCTTGGTGAGGTATGCCTTTATGTTGTTAAAGGCGTTCCGGCAAGCGTCGTCCCACTCGAATGGTGTACCCTTCTTTAGCAGACGCGACTGAAAGGCTGGCACCTCCCGGCGAGGTTGAAATGAAGCGGCGGATGTACGCAGGTGACCTTGGAAGCTTTTAAGCTCGAAACGTTTCTAGGCTCCGACATCTTTTGAATGGCGCCGATTTTCGACTGGTCGATTTCGATTCCCTCGTGATGGACGATGAACCCCAAGAATTTGCCTGAGGTGGCGCTTAAAAGCACACTTCAACGGATTCATTTTGAGCTGAAACCGTCGCAGCCGCTCGAACACCGCCCAGAGGTCGAGAAGGTGGTCGGCTTCTGCTTTGTTTTCACCACCAAATCGTCGACGTAGCATTCGACTCTCTTATGGAGGAAATCGTCGAAGATATTTTGCATCGCTCGTTGATATGTCGCACCGGCATTTTTGAGTTCGAACGGCATCACTTTGTAGCAAAAGATCCCTTTTGGAGTGCGAAAGGCGGTGAGCTCCTCATCTTTTGGGTCCATCCGAATTTGGTTATAGCCAGAGGACCCGTCCATGAAAGATAGAGCTTCGTGACCTGTTGTCGCGTCGACCATGAGCTCAGTAATTGGCAGAGGGAAGTCATCCTTCGGGCATGCTTTGTTCAGGTCGCGAAAGTCGACGCAGACCCGAATTTGGCCAGTCTTCTTTTTGACTCGGACGATGTTTGCAATCCAGGACGGGTACTTCACCTCCCTGATGAAATTTACCGCGATCAACTTGTCGACCTCCTTTTCGATTTCTGGCACCAGTTCTGGCCGGAATCGTCGTTGTGATTGCTTCACTGGCCGAACAGAGGGATGAACCGCCAATTTGTGGACTGCCACGCGCGAGTCGAGGCCGGGCATCTCCGTGTAGTTCCAGGCGAAGATGTCTCGGTATTCATGGAGTAACGCCATATATTCAGCTTCTTCTTCGGCCGTCAGTGAAGCACTGAGGAATGTCGGCTACGGGTCTTCTGCTGTGCCTAGGTCGACTTTCTTTAATTCGTCGACCGTTGACTGGCCTCCTTCTTCGAACTCAGCAAGAGCCTCTTTCAAGACGAATTCTTCATCCTCTTGTTCCTCGTCGATGACGGAGATGTGGTTCACCGTGACTGAGTCGTAGGCACGAGCTCGAGCAATGACTGCCTTCAACGTATAGATGACGACTGGATCGCCGTCTTTCTTTGGTCGACTTCGATTGATGGCTGCTTTGGTGTAAATAATCACCGGCTTTGAAATATTTTGTTTCTCCGTTGGGATTTGGCCAACTGAGACCTGGTGCACATCTGCCGATGACTTTCTGGTTATCTTGACCGACTTTGCTTGGGCTGTATAGATTTTGATTGATTTTGGTCTCTCATAGCCGAGGCCCAGGCGACCTTGACTGATACGATGCCCTTCATTCTTCAATTTCTCCTGCTCTGGAGTGAAGACGGGTAAGGTCACAGGAGGTTTTGCATGAATCTCGCCTTTCGTGAGATTACCCCCCGCTTCGGCCATCAACCGGTAGGCGTTCAGGTCGAAGCCTTCATTTGAGCGTGTAGCCGGCAATTGTTGTTGGTTCGCAACCGCTTCCGCGATGCCGGCTCCTCTAATTTTGGCAGAGGGAGTGTGATTTTTCTCGGCAAAGGGGTCGGCTGGATTTTGTTGCAGGCGACTGGGGAGCTTCTCCTTTCTTCCTTTGCGATCGTGGAATGTATCGCAAGATGGGTATGTTGCGCCCGATTTGGTGTAGGCGCCGACCGCGGGTCGGTTTATGGCCGTGTGCCGACGGGCTGCTGCGCTTGGCGCCAGCTGTTTTTAGAGATACGACTTGCGCCGTGATCTGTTTAGGAGATACAACTTGCGCCGAAGTCGTGGTTTTGTGGACTGTGGACGACTATTGGAGTGTTGCATCCTGCATCGGTTGTTTGGATGATGCGGCCTGCGCCGGAGTGCTCTTGGCGTTTGCTGCCTGGTTCGACTCGGTGACAATTTAACCGTCGGCCTAGTCGCCGCAGAGAATTTAGCATCTGCGCGAACGATGCCTACGCCTCGCGGAATGGGCTTTTCGCCGGCATACACCGTCTTCGTTCGCCGCGTTTTCCCAATACTTGAAGCATTGGTGGAGTGTGGATGGTACAACTCCATTAGAGTGAAGCCACGGTCGACCCAAGAGCAGGTTGTATGAGGTCCTCGAGTCGATGACTTGAAGAGGCGTGTCGGATACCATGTCCCCAATGTGCAGCTTTAGGTTCGTCATGCCGAGTGTTCTCTGGCCCTCCTGGTTGAAACCTTGAATGAGGAGAGAACTTGGAGAAAGGTCACCAGCAGAGAGACCAATATTCTTCATCGTGCGGATGGGCAGAATGTTGACTGCAGATCCACAGTCGATGAGGATACAGTTGATTTTGTGATCCCTGATGTAGCCGGAGACGAACAACGGCCTGTTGTGATTCTTCGACCCCAATTGTGCGTCTTCCTCTTTGAATGTAATGCAGGGTGGGTATGTGACGGCCAGAGCTTCTTTTGACTTTGCGAGATGCGCTTTGGTGTAGGCATCTTCCTCTTCTTTTCAAAAAGGAGGGGTTAACCCGACTTTCGGCAGGTCGTTCTTTCTCATCAGCAACGTCTCGAGCTCGGCTTTGAGTTCCTCTGGTTTGTCGAGGAGTCGGATTAGGGCTTGTCTGGACCTGATGTCCAAATCGAAGTCATCTTCTATTTTGTTGAGATGTGAGATTTGTTTGAGCGACGCTCTAGGTCGTCGCATTCGACGACTGGTCTTTTGCCCTTCTCTTTTGTTGCTGTTTGCTCGGGAGGAGCTGTTGAGGAGGTTGCCACCATTGCAGGCGGTGAGAGGAACTCCTTCAGGAAGAACTCCGCCAATGTGACGGGTCTTCTTTTCTTTTTGTTTGCCCCCTGGATGTCAGTCCTAGGAGCTTTTCCTTGACGTTTCACGGCTCTTTTGTTTGGCCGCTTTGCTTTTGTTTTGATGGTCACCGGTGCCGGTTCGATTTCTCGAATAGGCTTCTTTCTCCGGGTGACCAAGATCCACCCCTCTGCGTCGGCTGCAGCTTCTTCGCGGGGTGCCGGTTTTGGTGCGACCTTAGCCGGTGGTCGTTTAGACGAACCATTTCTCCGTCGGGTGCCCAACCAGTCGATGGTATTTGCAAAAAATTGGATCTTTGCTTTTGGATTGGTCGCCAGGTCTTTTGACTTCTGGCAGCCTCAATAGTTGATTGTCGAGCAACTGGTCGAGCATGAAGGGAACGTCGGCGTCGGCAAAGGGATATGTCTTTGCCTGTCGTTCTTCCAGTGTCAGCTTCTTGAAGCCTCCCGTCAATTGTCGTGGGAGGTAGGTCTGCTTGACTTTACTTCCGACCTTGATCGGTTCGACAGTATTTGTCCCGAAAGAGGATTTTGATTTCTCTTTCGTTTCTTTGGGCGCGGTCGCAGCAGGTGCCTTCCCCTTTTTGCGAGGGTCGGCGGAAGAGGATCCTTCTTCTCCTCGTTCTTCTATCAAGTTTTCCATATTGTGAGCTTCTGTTGCGAGTTCCTGGAAATCTTTCGGCCTTCGGCTTTGTATGTAGCAAAGGAGATTCCATCGCATTCCCCGTGAACACATTTCTATTTCGGCTTCGAGAGACAGATTCGAGCTTTCTTTGCAATTGAGGCTCAGGTTCCTCCATCGGTTGATGTAGTCGACCACTTTTTCGCCCTTCTTTTGTTTGAGATTGGCGATCTCGACTAGTGTTACAGTACGCCGAGTACTGTATAATCGACTAAGGAATTCGCTCTCCAATTGCTCCCAACTGTCAATAGATTCTTGGGGCAGCTCGATGTACCAATCGAAGGCATTTCCCTTCAGCGATCGGCCGAATTGCTTGACCAATAAGTCGTAAATCAGGTGCGGCGTTGTTGCAAGTCTCTATGAAGTGAGCGGCGTGCTGCTTTGGGTGGCCGTCGCCGTTAAATTGTTGAAACTTGGGAGGGTGATAGGCGATTGGCATTGGGATGTTCTGGATCCCCTCGGTAACGGTCTCTTGTAGGCGACCGATTTGTGGTCGCCGGCGCTGTTTGCACTTGCACGGTTGACGAGCTCGCGGATGGCGTCAAGTGTGAGAGCAGACGGATCGACTTCTGGTCGGCCTCTGCGGATGGCCACTGGAGCGACGGGCGGCAACTCGTCGTCGGAGGAAGAGTCTTCTCGCGGCAGATCGGCTGAGGCGCTGGTAGCCGGCCGATTTTGGTCGACTTCTTGAGAGACGCCACCAGTGTTATTGGTGGTTGTGCCCATTTCAAGTCGTTCAAACATCTTCGCAATTTGATCATTGCGGGCTGCTAGTTGAGCATCACAGGCTGCAAGTTGCGCATATTTTATACGCAGCTGTTCGCTTTGCTCCTTTCTCGCAGCTTGCATTTCGGCAAGCTGTTGTTCGATAGTTTTGGCCGAAGTTGTCATTGCGGCCATCTTGACGGTTTGCGTCGGAGTAGTTGTTCTCGACGCGGCTTGGAGATATGAAGCCTTTGTTGGTGACTTCATTGAGAGTGCTATCGCTGTGGAGGACCGGTCAGAAGGACCAGTCGCAGGTTGATTACGGAGAGTGGCTCTGGGCGACGACTGGCTTGCAGTGATAGCCGCCGGTGAGAATCGAAAGGATGAGATAGGTGATGTTGCGGTAGGGGAGGTCGCCGGTGTTTGTCGGCGAGGTGAACGGATAGGTGGTGGACCAGCTGCTGCATTGAGTGCGGTCAGAAGGTCGTGTGAGACTAGCATAACCGGCGAGTTGTTTGTCGCCGATGTTCTCTGTACGGAGGAGGCTGGTATTGAGTGTGTTCTCGCAGCAGAGAGGGAGGAGGTACCCCGCTTTGCTCGTATCGTTGCACCAAAGTGGGAACAATAGAGCTTCTCCGTGATGGCGGCGACTGCGCCGGACTGGCAGTCGGGCTGCGAGGAGGAGGAGATGCAGTGACAGCCAGGTATGTTGGTTTGGCCATTGCCGGCAGCAGTTTGGCGGCGACCGCGCCTGGTTTGTTGGAGGCCGCGGTAGCCTGTGGCACGAATAAGGCGCTTGGACGGCGCGCGTCGCGCATGAAAGGAGCTTGTCCAGCAGACAAATTTCTGGCCATAGCTCTAAATCCCGGGCGAAAGTGGCGGTGGTGGTGAGGTAGGGGACGTTGAACGTTGGCGGCGGCGCGGCGGCAGATCCGCGAGTTCCAATAGTTGACCCTTGCACAACCCTATCTCCCCCTTTTTCTTTTTCTCTTTTCGCTCCTCTTCCCTTCTTCCGCATTTTTCCTGACTTTAATCTTTCCACCCCCTTCTCTTCACTTTTTTCCCCCCTTCATTTTTCTCTCTACGTACGGCCTTTTCTTTCATTGTTTTAGTCTTCTTCTAATTTTTCTAATTTTTTCTCTTTTTTTTTTTTTTTGTCTTTTTCGTTTTTCCTTCCTCTCTTCCTTTTTTTTTTTTTTTTTCAGTTTTCTATATTTCTTCTTTTCTTCCTCTTTTTAACCCAAACTCATGTCATACCCAACCCCTTAAAAAAACGGGTATCTAATAAGTTTTTATTGAATATCCATTTTTGTAGAGCCCGAATCTGTTGGCTAAAATTCAGCGTGGCCAAAGACAATCACGGGGCGCCCCTAATCCTACACGGGTGTTCTATGTCATGGGATGCGCTTTGGTCACACTGCATTTTTTGGCAGCAGATCCGGGCTCGTTTTTCCCATTAACATATGGGCTTGAGTCTATTATTTTGTTTCCTATTTCTCTTATTTATTAGATATCTCTTTTCATCGAAAATCCGGGTCCAAGAGGCGACGAGAGAAGTTTTCAATTACTTTAGAAAAAAAATTTGTTACAGGTGTGTTGTAAATATCAACGAACGCGGGTTCACTCTCCTAGGCTTCCTCCTCGATTCGATCTCGTGTGAATTTGGTGAAGTTTTGGCTCCCTACGAGGTCGTCGTCAAGACTTCGAAGTTCGTAAACGGGTGTACACGATCCGGTGTGGCTTTTTTATCGATTCGGACGGAGGTATTTGTATTCCGTGTGTTTCGACTTGTGGACGATGCCGGCGGACGGTGTAGAATTGCTTCGGTCGAGCTATAGAACCATTTAACTGCAGATGTTGAACTGCTGCGATGAAAGAACCTCTCAGGCGTGAGGAACTCTTTCCGGTGAAGGGAGTTTTGGACCTTCGATTTGGGAACGAGAGATCTGCCGACCGATGTTAAGAGAGTCTTTCCAATGTGATTTCTCCAACCGTAGGGATGAAAGTTTTTCCAACCCCGGAACAGGGAACTTCGGCCTTTTTGTAGCCATGCGTATGGTTGTTGAGGTTTTTGCACGGGAAAGGGGATCACGATCCCCTTTTCGCCGTAAAGTTGAGGGAGCGAGGGGAGGAGGGAGACCAGGAACTCCCCGTTGAGATCCCCCGGATGAGGATCGTGGCTTCTCTCGAGAATTATCCTCCCGTTTGAAATGGATGATCAGATCTTCGACTTCGTCGGCCGATGTGGCGATGACTCACCGAAGTCGTTCTTGACTAGACGATGACTCACTGAGTCTAAGATGCTGCGATGAGACTCACTGTGTTGATAATGCGGCGAGACGGGATCCTGGCAGTGGGCTGCGTCGGATTACTTCGAGAATTGTCGCGGCCTGTCCACGAACTTTGTTTACTGGGTCGTTGGACTATTGGACCTGTCGAATGTAGGCCATGCACATTTTGGTGCATACAATATCCAATAAAGGTTTTAAAGGGTTGGATCCGATTCGGGTTTGGACAGATCCAACCCAATTGCTATCCTAACTCTACGATCTGATGACCAATGGTTTTCTCCAGATTACTGGGTCCATGATTTTGCGGTTAAACCACGAAACCTGGTTTTGGTAGTTTTTCAGACCTGTATGAGTTTTGCTTTGTTTAATCTGGAAAACCAATTGAACAGGCCGGTCCGGGTTTAATACCACAGCAAATTACTTTTAATATTCAATTTTATCACATACCAATGTATATACTATCTATAAATTATCTAGTATTACAGGCCTCTCGACTGCTTCTCATGATATCCTATGTTATTCGTAGTTTACCGGACGATTTTATAATTTACTGATTCACCGCCGCACCGCCTCACCGTGTCATTTATCTTCAAAAATTATGGTTTATTTTTACTGATCTTATTTCTTCTCTTTGTCTTTTCTCATTTCTTCTTCTTTCGTTTACCAACTCTAGCCCTGATGTCTCGAAACACAACAGATCGGCAGCGGCAAAGAGGTCGTCGGAGCTTAAATCGGCAGAGGAATTGGGGAAACACGTGCAGGATGATCGATGGCAGAGACGGGAGAATAAATCCGCCAGAGGGGGCAGGTATCGATCTCTGCGATTATTTAAGTCCTGCTAATTCCTCCAAATTATGGGCGATGAAATTGCTGCTCCAACCTATTTTGAATTGTTTTTGTTGGACTCGGATCTGCTGCGAACAGCAGCGCTGCGAACCGGTACGAACAGCCAATCAATGCTGTGCCTACCATTTCAAAGCGCTGCTAGATAAGCAGCACTACATTTCAAAGCGCCGCTACGATGCTGTTCGCAGCAGATCCGAGTCCCTTTTTGTTCTGCTCTGAAACTTTCAGATTATATTTTTGGGTTGTCCGGCAGTGTTTGGTACTTGTTCGGCACTATCCGGTGCCGCCGTGATGCCAAAAAGGCTCACCGGAAACTAGCGACTCTAGCCGCGACGACGTTTGGCCGCAACGACAGCCGGAGAGGCGGGCATATAAATCGTGCTTTCTCTGCGCGTGTGCGTTGCTAGAGGTCAGGAACGACCTCTAGCGGTCTGAGTCAACCCGGTCGTTTCGGCCGGGTTGAACTCAGCCGTTTTAGCCGGGTGGAACTCGGCCGTTTTGGCCGAGTTAGCCGGGTAGAACTCAGCCGTTTTGGCCGAGTTATCCGGGTTGAACTCAGCCGTTTTGACCGGGTCGACCTCGGCCAAAACGGCCGGGTCGACCTCGGCCGTTTTGGTCGGGTCGAAATCGCCCGTTAGGGACTCAACTCGGTCTTGAGTTGACTCGACCTGCTTAGGTCGACCGTTTTCGTGGGGGTTAACTCGACCTAGCCAACGGCGTTAACTCAGGGCATTTTGTCCGAGTTCCCTTGGATTGAGTTAGCTAGGGCAACTCGAGATGTGGGCCGGTTGGCTCTGTATGGTCCGGTTTGATTCATAGAAACAAGTTTAGTTTGGTTTGGTTCAAATAAAAAAAAATAATTAGATCATATTAGAGTTGGTTTAATTAAATAAGATAAAGTTATATGTTTAGTTAATACAAGATGATGTGTCATTAAAAATATTGTTAAAATAAATTAAAGAGATAAAATTTATATTGGATTATTTTAAAAGGTTTTAAAAGATAAATAAAAATAATATGAAATTGAATTAAAAATCGGCATGGTTTGGTTTGGTTTAAGTAAATAAAATGAAATTAATTAAATAATATAAAATTAGATTGACTCAATCATAGAAAAAGTAGTAAAAACTGAATAAATGAGATAAAATAAGATTGACTCTAGAGCAAAAGGATATAACTTAAAGAACCTAAAAGTTTAAATAGTTAATAATATGTGAAATCAAATCAGTTCGGTTTAGTTTAACAAAACAGAAACTAAATTTTATTAAATAAATAAAAATATAGAGTGATTTATATAATTAAATGGAAATAAGTATAAACTATAAAGTATTCCAACTAACCGCTGGTTTGGCCCGATTAGCTAAACAAGAGTTAGTTTGGTCTAGTTAGCCAAACAACAGCCGGTTTGGTCCGATTAGCCAAACAACAGCCGGTTAGGTCCGATTAGCCAAACAACAGCCGGTTTGGTCCGATTAGACAAACAACAGCTGGTTTGGTCCGGTTAGCCAAACAACAGTCGATTTGGTCTGATTTAGTCTGGCTTGGTTCGGTTTGGTTCGGTTTGGTTCGGATAGCCAAACAATAGTTAGTTTGGTCCGATTTGGTCCAATTTAGTCCGATTTGGTCCGATTTGGCCCGATTTGGTCCGATTTGGTCCGGTTAGCCAAATAACAACCAATTTGGTCTGATTTGGTCTGATTTGGTCTGAATTGGTCCGAATTGGTTTGATTTGGTCCGGTTTGGTCCTGTTTGGTTTGATTTGGTCCGGTTTGGTCCAATTTGGTCTGATTTGGTCCAATTTAGTTCGGTTTGGTCCAATTTGGTCTGGTTTGGTCCAATTTGGTCCGGTTAGCCGAACAACAGTCGGTCTGGTCCGGTTAGCAGAACAACAGCCGGTCTGGACCGATTAGCCGAACAACAGTCGGTCTGGTCCGGTTAGCCGAACAATAGGCGATGCGGTCGCTTTAGCGAACAACAACAACCGGTCTGGTCCGCTTAGTCGAACAACATTTGGTCTGGTCCGGTTAGCCGAACAACATCCGCTCGGTCCGATTAGCCGAATAACATTCGGTTGCGGTCGGTTAGCCGAACAACATTCGGTCTGCGGTCCGGTTAGCGAACAACATTCGGTTGCGGTCGGTTAGCCGAACAACATTCGGTTCTGGTCGATTAGCGAACAACATTCGGTTTGGTCGGTTAGCGAACAACGGCGGTCTGGTCCGGTTGGCCAAACAACAATCGGTTTTGGTCGGTTAGCGAACAACGGCGGTGCGGTCGGTTAGCGAACAACGGCCCGGTCCCGGTCCGGTTAGCGGTTAGTCGAACAATAGCGGTCTGGTCCGGTTAGCGAACAAAAGTCGGTCTGGTCCGGTTAGCCGAACAAAAGCGGTCTGGTTCGGTTAGCCCGAACAACGATCGATGCGGTTTGATTAGCTGAACAACGGCGGTCTGGTCCGGTTAGCCGAACAACGGCCGGTTTGGTCGGTTTGCGAACAACGGCTGGTGCGGTCGGTTAGCCGAACAACGGCCGGTCTGGTTCGATTAGCCGAACAACAACCGGTCTGGTTCGGTTAGCCCGAACAACGACCGATCTCGGTTGGTTAGCGAACAACGGCGGTCGGTCCGGTTAGCCGAACAACGGCCGGTGCGTGCAGTTAGCCGAACAACGGCCGGTGCGGTCGGTTGGCGAACAACGGCCGGTCTGGTCGGTTAGCCGAACAACGGCCGATCTGGTCTGGTTAGCCGAACAACATTGATCCGGTCCGGTTTGTCGAACAACCCCGATGCGGTCCGGTTAGCCGAACAACATTCGATCGGTCGGTTAGCCGAACAACATTGATGTCGGTCGGTTAGCTGAACAACAACTGGTTGCGGTGCGGTTAGCGAACAACATTCGGTCTAGTCCGGTTAGTCGAACAACGGCCGGTGCGGTTCGGTTAGCCGAACAACAACCGGTCTGGTTCGGTTAGTCGAACAACAGCCGGTCTGGTCCGGTTAGCCGAACAACAGCCAGTCTGGTCCGGTTTGCCGAACAACATTCGGTTTGGTCCGGTTAGCCGAACAACATTCGGTCTAGTCCGGTTAGCCGAACAACATTCGGTCTGGTCCGGTTAGCTGAACAACATTCGGTCTGGTCCGGTTAGCCGAACAACATTCGGTCTGGTCCGGTTAGCCGAACAACATTCGGTCTGGTCCGGTTAGCTGAACAACATTCGGTCCGGTCTGATTTGTCGAATAATAACCGGTTTGGTAAACAACTGTCGGTTTTGTCCGATTAAGTCAAACAACAGCGGATTTTATCCGAATAAGTCAAACAACAACCGGTTTGGTCCGATTAGCCAAACAATAGCCGGTTTGGTCCGGTTAGCCAAACAATAGGAAGTTTGGTCTAGTGAACTAAATAACAATCGATTTGGTCCGGTGAGTCGAACAACAGTCTGTTTGGCCCGGTTAGCTAAACAACAATGTTTGATCCGATTAGCCAAACAATAGCCGGTTTGGTTCGGTTAGTTAAACAACTGTCGATTTGGTCTGGTTAGCTAAACAACAGCCGATTTGGTCCGGTTAACTAAACAACAGCCGGTTTGGTTCGGTTAGCTAAATAACAACCGGTTTGGTCCGGTTAGTTAAACAACAACCGGTTTGGTTAGCCAAACAATAGCTGGCTTGGTCTGATTAGCCCACATTTTCAATTACTGTTGGTTTACTGTTCGGCCCGGTTATTAAAAATAAAATGAAAAATTATAACACAATAAAAATTGGATTTAAAAAATTGGTTTAAGTTAAAAGGTTTTAAATTATTATTAGTTGATTCTGGTGCTTCTAATTTTATAAGCTATCTTAGTTTTGTTTTTGAATTTTATTTACAGATTTAGTGGTTGTGTTATAATGTCAATTTCTATTTATTTTTTGGATCCTAGTTCGTTTTATTTTTTGCTGTTGTTTTTTATTTTATTTTTCTGCTAAGTTTACCTATACTTAATGTTTTGTTTATGTTCAAGAATTGTATAGTTTTTTACCTTGCCGTGGTAGAATAGAGTCGGAATTCATGGCTGATTAAAAGTGATTTAGAACCTGTCTGTCAATTTGGGAGGTTGGACCTGACCGGATCGAACCGGCTCAACCCCTATTAGATAACCGATTTTGGTAATTAATAAATTAAATCAGTATATGAATTTGAGAATTGAGATATTAAATCAGTATATATGTTAATTTTAAATTAATAATTATTTTATTAAATTTAAATTTATATAAAAATAAAAATTTACCTTAAACTTATAAAATAATAATTTAAATTAATACTTATTAATCTAATAAAAAATTACGTGACCCGTCCAAAGTACGGGTTATGTTTGCTAGTCTATAAACTATCTAATGAAAAGTAGAAGCAGTCGGTGGCTGTACAGAGCCTCTCGACTGCTTCTCATCCTAACTTTGGTCATTCTAACGCTTCATTTCTTTACTTTTTGTCATAAAATATAAAAAAATCGAATCTTTCTTTGTCCACGATTCAGCGACCGCCCTTCCTGTTGGCTCTTCATCTTCCACGATTCAGCTGTCAAATAAAAAATTCTTAGATTCAGCTGTCAAATAAAAAATTCTTAGATTCAGCTGTCAAATAAAAAATTCTTAGGCTACGTAAATAAAACAGAATTTAACGAGTTCCCTTCCTCTTCTCTCTGTTTCCCTGATCCCTCTTTGATACGGTTTTGCTATCAAAATCGTTTTGGCAGCTTCGCTTTCCTGGTAAGTTTAAAATCGCTAGACAAATCTTTGATTTATTTCTCTTAGTCTCAAGCGTACTGCACTACTGCTTATATGAATTATTCGTGTTTATCTTTATGTTCTTTCTTTATTAATTGTTTCGTTAATCTTCCTGTAAAAGCGTTGTTGAAATGTAAAAGGGTTAATCTTCTTTTCGATTGTGTATTGTTTTTTTTTAATTCTGGTTTCCGATATTTCCCAATACGTAACTCGAGAACTGGATGGTCTCATCCATCTTCGATATTGGATGGGCTTCCAAAGTTCAAAATCGAAACGAAATTGTGAAAAAATGCTCTGATCAGGTGGGTCTCTGAGAGAAACCTCTCTCTGCGTCGCCTGAGCTGGAGGTCAGGGACGACCACCGCTCTGAGTCGACTCGGCCGAGTCAGTCTGTGCGACTCGGCCGAGTCAGTCTGTGCGACGCGGCCGAGTCAGTTCGGTCGAATCGGTCGAGTCAGTGCGGTCGAGTCGACCGAGTCAGTCAGGTCGACTCGCCAGAGTCGACTCAGTCAGAGTCGAACTCGGTCGTTTTGGCCGGGTCTTACTCGGCCGTTTTGGACTCAACGAACTCGGTCGTTTTGGACTCAACGAACTCGGTCGTTTTGGACTCAACGAACTCGGTCGTTTTGGACTCAACGAACTCGGTCGTTTTGGACTCAACGAACTCGGTCGTTTTGGGCGGGTCGACCTCGGCCGTTTTGGCCCGGTCCAACTCGGTCGTTTTGGCCGGGTCGAACTCGGCCATTTTGGACTCAACTCGGTCTTCAGTTGACTCGACCTGCTTAGGTCGACCGTTTTCGTTGGGGTTAACTCGGCCTACCCAACCGGGTTAACTCAGAGCATTTTGTCCGAGTTCCCTTGGATTGAGTTAGCTAGGGCAACTCGAGATGTGGGCCGATTGGCTCTCTATGGTCCGGTTTGATTCATAGAAACAAGTTTAGTTTGGTTTGGTTCAAATAAAAAAATAATAATAATTAGATCATATTAGAGTTGGTTTAATAAAATAAGATAAAGTTATATGTTTAGTTAATACAAGATGAGTTCCCTTGGTTGGCTCTCTGTGGTCAGGTTTGATTCATAGAAACAAGTTTAGTTTCGTTTGGTTCAAATAAAAACAAAAATAATAAATTAAAGAGATAAAGTTATATGTTTAGTTAATACAAGATGATGTGTCATTAAAAATATTTTTAAAATAAATTAAAGAGATAAAATTTATATTGGATTATTTTAAAAGGTTTTAAAAAATAAATAAAAATAATATGAAATTGAATTAAAAATCGTCTTGGTTTGGTTTGGTTCAAGTAAATAAAATAAAATTAGTTAAATAAGATAAAATTAGATTGACTCAATAAAAAAAATAGTAAAAATTGAATAAATAAGATAAAATTAGATTGACTCAATAAAAAAAATAGTAAAAATTGAATAAATAAGATAAAATTAGATTGACTCAATCATAAAAAAATAGTAAAAATTGAATAAATGAGATAAAATTAGATTGACTCTAGAGCAAAAGGATATTACTTAAAAACCTAAAAGTTTAAATAGTTAATAATATGTGAAATCAAATCAGTTCGGTTTGGTTTAATGAAACAGAAATGAAATTTTATTAAATAAATAAAAATATAGAGTGATTTGTATAATTAAATGGAAATAAGTATAAACTATGAAATATTCCAACTAACGGCTGATTTGGCCCAGTTAGCAAAACAACAGTCAGTTTGGAATAGACTGCTTTCTCTGTTACCTAACCACTAATGTCACATCTTAGTATAATTGTTTCCATTGTCTTACCTTTCTTCATGCTTCTGCATATGTGGATGAACACTTTGGTCCAGTTAGCCCAACAACAGTCGATTTGGTACGGTGAGCCAAACAAAAACTTTTTTTTTCCGGTTAGTCAAACAACGGTTGGTTTGGTCCAGTTAGTTAAACAACAGCCGATTTGGTCCAGTTAGCCCAACAACAGTCGGTTTGGTCCAGTGAACCAAACAAGAACCATTTTTTTTCAATTAGCCAAACAACAATCTGTTTGGTTCGGTGAACTAAATAATAACCGGTTTGGTCCGGTGAGTTAAACGACTCCCGATTTGGTTCGGTTAGTCAGTAGTTTGGTCCGAGTAACCAAATAACAATCGGTTTGATTTGGTTACTCAAACAACAACCTATTTGGTCCGAGTAGCCAAACAACAGTCGGTTTGATCCGGTTAGTCAAACAACAGTCGATTTGGTCCAGTTAACCAAACAACAACTGATTTGGTCCGGTTAGGCAAACCACTGTCGATTTGGTTTAGTTAGCCAAACAACAGTCGGTTTGGTTCAGTTAGTCAAACAACAATCGGTTTGGTTCGGTTTGTCAAACAACAATCGGTTCGGTTAGCCAAACAACAATCGGTTCGGTTTGGTTCGGTTAGCCAAACAACAATCGGTTCGGTTTGGTTCGGTTAGCCAAACTACAGCCGGTTTGGTTCGGTTAGCCAAACTACAGCCGGTTTGGTTCGGTTAGCCAAACTACAACCGGTTTGGTTCGGTTAGCCAAACTACAACCGGTTTGGTTCAGTTAGCCAAACTACAGCCGGTTTGGTCTGGTTAGCCAAACCACAACCGATTTGGTTTAATTAGCTAAATAACAGTCGGTTTGGTCCAGTTAGCCAAGTAATAGCTGGTTGGCTCCGGTTAGCCAACAACAGTCGGTTTGGTCCGTGAGCCAAACAAGAACCGTTTTTTTCTGGTTAGCCAAATAGCAATCCGTTTGGTCTGGTGAACTAAATAATAGCCGATTTGGTCCAGTGAGTCAAACAACTCCCGATTTGGTTCGGCTAGTCAAAACACAATTGGTTTAGTCTGATTTACCAAACAACAACCAAAAAAATAACCAGATTACTCCGGTTCACCAAATAATAAACGGATTAGTCCGGTTAGCTAAACAATAACCGGTTTGGTCCGGTTAGCTAAACAATAGCTGGTTTGCTCCGGTTAGCCAAACAACAGTCGGTTTGGTTCGGTTAGCCAAATAACAGTTGATTTGGTTCGGTTAGCCAAACAACAACCGATTTGGTTCGGTTAGCCAAACAATAGTCGGTTTGGTTCGGTTAGCCAAACAACAGTCGGTTTGGTTCGGTTAGCCAAACAACAGTCGGTTTGGTTCAGTTAGTCAAACAACAATCAGTTTGGTTCGGTTAGTCAAACAACAATCGGTTCGGTTTGGTTCGGTTAGCCAAACAACAATCAGTTTGGTTCGGTTAGCCAAACAACAGTCGGTTTGGTCCGGTGAGCCAAACAAGAACCATTTTTTTTTGTTAGCCAAACCATAGCTGGTTTGGTCCGGTGAACTAAATAATAGTCGATTTGGTCCGGTGAGTCAAACTACTTCCGATTTGGTTCGGGTAGTCAGAACATAGTTGGTTTGGTCCGGTTCACCAAACTACAACCAGTTTGGTCCAAGCAATCAAACAACAACCAGTTTGGTCCAAGTAATCAAACAACAACCAGTTTGGTCCAAGTAATCAAATAACAATCAGTTTGATCCGGTTAGTCAAACAATAATTGATTTGGTCCAAGTAGTCAAACAACAGTCGGTTTGGTCCGGTTAGTCAAACAACAGTGAGTTTGGTCCAGTTAACCAAACAACAATTGGTTTGGTTTAGTTAGCCAAACAACGGTCGGTTTGGTCGGGATAGTCAAATAATGGTCGGTTTGGTCCAGTTAGCCAAACAACGGTCGGTTTGGTCCAGTTAGTCAAACAACGGTCAGTTTGGTCCAGTTAGCCTAACAATAGTCGATTTGGTCCAGTTAGTTAAACAATGGTCGGTTTGGTCCAGTTAGCCAAACAATAATCGATTTGGTCCAATTAGTCCAATAATAGTCGATTTGGTCCAATTAGCCCAACAACAGTCGATTAGGTTCGGTGAGCCAAACAAGAACCATTTTTTTTTTGTTAGTCAAACAGCGGTCGATTTGGTCCAGTTAGCCAAACAACAGCCGATTTTGTCCAGTTAGCCAAACAAGAACCATTTTTTTCGGTTAGCCAAACAATAGCCGGTTTGGTCCGGTGAACTAAATAATAGTCGATTTGGTCCGGTGAGTCAAACTACTTCCGATTTGGTTCGGGTAGTTAGAACACAGTTGGTTTGGTCCGGTTCACCAAACAACAACCAGTTTGGTCCAAGTAACCAAACAACAATCAGTTTGATCCGGTTAGTCAAAAATAATCGATTTGGTCCGAGTAGTCAAACAACAGTCGGTTTGGTCCGGTTAGTCAAACAACAGTCGGTTTGGTCCGGTTAGTCAAACAACAGTGAGTTTGGTCCAGTTAACCAAGCAACAATTGGTTTGGTTTAGTTAGCCAAACAACGGTCGATTTGGTCCGGGTAGTCAAATAACGATCGGTTTGGTCCAGTTAGCCAAACAACGGTCGGTTTGGTCCGGTTAGTCAAACAACGGTCGGTTTGGTCCAGTTAGCCTAACAACAGTCGATTTGGTCCAGTTAGCCCAACAACAGTCGATTTGGTCCAGTTAGCCCAACAACAGTCGATTTGGTTCGGTGTGCCAAACAAGAACCGTTTTTTTCCGGTTAGTCAAACAATAGTCGGTTTGGTCCAGTTAGTCAAACAACAGCCGATTTGGTCCAATTAGCCCAACAACAGTCGGTTTGGTCCAGTTAGTCAAACAACAACCGATTTGGTCCAATTAGCCCAACAACAGTTGGTTTGGTCCGTGAGCCAAACAAGAACCATTTTTTTCCGGTTAGCCAAATAACAATTCGTTTGGTCCGGTGAACTAAATAATAGCCGGTGTGGTCCAGTGAGTCAAACGACTCCCGATTTGGTTCGATTAGTCAAACCACAATTGGTTTGGTTCGATTAGTCAAACCACAATTGGTTTGGTTCGATTAGTCAAACCACAATTGGTTTGGTCCGATTAGTCAAACCACAATTGGTTTGGTCCGATTCATCGAACAATAAAAAAAATAACCGGATTAGTCCGGTTCACCAAATAATAATCGGATTAGTCCGGTTAGCTAAACAATAACCGGTTTGGTCCGGTTAGGTAAACAATAGCTGGTTTGCTCCGGTTAGCCAAACAACAGTCGGTTTGGTTCAGTTAGCCAAATAACAGTCGGTTTGGTTCGGTTAGCCAAACAAAAGTCGGTTTGGTTTGGTTAGCCAAACAACAGTCGATTTGGTTCGGTTAGCCAAACAACAGTCGGTTTGGTTCAGTTAGCCAAACAACAGTCAGTTTGGTTCGGTTAGTCAAACAACAATTGGTTTGGTTCGTTTAGCCAAACAACAATCGGTTTGGTTCGGTTAGCCAAACAACAGCCGGTTTGGTTCGGTTAGCCAAACTACAGTCGGTTTGGTCTGGTTAGCCTAACCACAGTCGATTTGGTTCAATTACCCAAATAACAATCGATTTGGTCCGGTTAGCCAAGTAATAGCCGGTTGGCTCCGATTAGCCAACAACGGTCGATTTGGTCCAGTTTGCCAAACAACAACCGATTTGGTCCAGTTAGTTAAACAATGGTCGGTTTGGTCCAGTTAAACGATGGTCGGTTTGGTCCAGTTAGCCAAACAATAATCGATTTGGTCCAATTAGTCCAACAACAGTCGATTTGGTCCAATTAGCCCAACAACAGTCGATTTGGTCCAATTAGCCCAACAACAGTCGATTGGGTTCGGTGAGCCAAATAAGAACCGTTTTTCTCTGGTTAGTCAAACAACGGTCGATTTGGTCCAGTTAGCCAACCAACAACCGATTTGGTCCAGTTAGCCCAACAACAGTCGGTTTGGTCGGGTGAGCCAAACAAGAACCATTTATTTTCGTTTAGCCAAACAATAGTTGGTTTGGTCCGGTGAGTCAAACGACTCCCGATTTGGTTCGGGTAGTCAGAACACAGTTGGTTTGGTTTGGTTCACCAAACAACAACTAGTTTGGTCCAAGTAACCAAACAACAATCAGTTTGATCCGGTTAGTCAAGCAATAACCGATTTGGTCCGAGTAGTCAAACAACAGTCGGTTTGGTCCGGTTAGTCAAACAACAGTGAGTTTGGTCCAGTTAACCAAACAACAATTGGTTTGGTCTGGTTAGCCAAACAACGGTCGGTTTGGTTCGGTTAGCCAAACAACGGTCGATTTGGTATGGTTAGTCAAACAACAGTCAGTTTGGTCCTGTTAGTCAAACAACAGTCAGTTTGGTCCGGTTAGTCAAACAACAACTGATTTGGTCCAATTAGGCCAACAACAGTCGATTTGGTCTGGTGAGCCAAACAAGAACTGGGTTTTTTCGGTTAGCCAAACAACGGTCGATTTGGTACGGTTAGCCAAACAACGATCGATTTAGTTCGGTTAGCCAAACAACGATCGATTTAGTCTGGTTAGTCAAACAACGGTTAGTTTGGTCCGGTTAGTCAAACAACAGTTAGTTTGGTCCGGTTAGTCAAACAACAACTGATTTGGTCCAATTAGGCCAACAACAGTCGATTTGGTCCGATGAGCCAAACAAGAACTAGTTTTTTTCAGTTAACCAAACAACAACCGTTTTGGTCTGCTTACCCAAACAACGACCAATTTGATCTGGTTAGTTAAACAACAACCAGTTTGGTCAAATTTGTTTAATTTTACATTCAATTGTTAGTTAATTTTAAAATGATTGTTTGTAAATTTTAAAATAATAAAAAAATTTATTTAAATAGTGTCCTTACAAATAATTTGATACTAAATTGTTAGTTAATTTTAAAATAACATTAAATTGGATTAAATAATCAAGTTAACATTAAAGTGAATTTTAAATACTTTTTAAAAATATTTTGAAGACAAGAAATTTTACATTAAATTGTTAGCTAAGTTCAAAATAATAGGGTTAAATAATTAATAAAAACCAACATAACAAGCAAATAAAAAATTTAATTAAATAGTGTCATTACAAATAATTTTACATTGAATTGTTAGTTAACTTTAAAATAACATTAAATTGGATTAAAAAATCAAAATAAGATCAAAATGGATTAAATAATTATTAAAAACCTTTTTAAGTCAAGAAAGTTAAAATTAAATTTTTAATTAACTTCTTTTGAAAATGGAGAAGTTGTTTGTTGAAATACTTCGATGATTTTTTTTTTTTCTGAAAATTGATTGGAGGTTTATGTGTTCCAACTCACTTCAATTAGCATCCACATTTTCTCTAATCTATCGGTTGTTATTCTTAGTTGATTATGGTGCATCTAATTATATAAGGCATTTTACTTTTGTTTTTGAATTTTATTTACAGATTTAGTGGTTGTGTTATAATGTCAATTTCTATTTATTTTTTGGATCCTGATTCGTATTATTTTCTGCTGTTGTTTTTTATTTTATTTTCTGCTATGTTTACTTATGCTTAATGTTTTGTTTATGTTTAAGAATTGTATAGTTTCTGACCCTGAAATATTAAATCAGTATAAATGTCAATTTTAAATTAATACTTATTCTATTGAATTAAAATTTATATAAAAATAAAAATTTGACTTAAACCTATAAAGTAATATTTTAAATTAATACTTATTAAGCTAATAAAAAATTACGTGACCCGTCCGGGTTGTTTCCGCTAGTTTAATAAATGGGAGAAGCAGTCGGTGGTTGTATAAGGCCTCTCGACTGCTTCTCATGCTAGCCTATGTTAGTTTTATGTTTAGATTGTTCTAGATAAATATTTGCTTTCACGGACCCGGATCCGCTGGCCACAACCATTTATGGCCAGCGTACGCAGGGCCAATGGCGGAGCGCCCAGGCACGAGGTGCCCGTGCGGCGCTCCACCATGCGCGGATCTGGGTCTCAACCGGGTCGTTCAACAGACAAAAAAAAAAAAAAATTTAAATCGGCCAAAAATTCGGTTCGTCGCACGTCCGGTTCGGCGCACGATCGCGCCAAAGGATGGCGCTACCTTAGGCGCATGCGCGCTGCAATGTTGCCTTAGAATGGTATATAGTTATACGAATGTTAGTACAGAGTTGTGTACCAACGTAGTATATAGTTGTCCAAAAGGCTGGTATAGAGTTGGTCTTAAACGTAATATATAGTTGGTAGACCACAAAAAAAAATGCTCCAATGGTATAGAGTTGTGCAAAGGATGGTACAAAGTTATAACTAAACGTAGTAAAGGGTTGTTAGACCACACAAAAAAAATGCTTCAATGGTATAGAGTTGTGCAAAGGATGGTACAGAGTTGTAACTAAACGTAGTAAAGGGTTGTTAGACCACACAAAAAAATGCTCCAATGGTATAGAGTTGTGCAAAGGATGGTACAGAGTTGTAACTATACGTAGTAAAGGGTTGTTTGACCACAAAAAAAAAATGCTCCAATGGTATAGAGTTGTGCAAAGGATGGTACAGAGTTGTAACTATACATAGTATATAGTTGTTAGACCACAAAAAAATTAGACAATAAAAAAAAATATATTATAATAATATATAGTTATCCAAAGGCTGGTACAGAGTTGTTACTAATCGTAGTAAAGGGTTGTTAGACCACACACAAAAAATGCTCTAATGGTATAGAGTTGTGCAAAGGATGATACAGAGTTGTAATTATACGTAGTATAGGGTTAGAGGATGATAAGTGTCAGGACGTGCGCCGAACCGGATTTTTGGCCAGTTAATTTTTTTTTTTTTTTTTTTTTTGTGTTGAACGACCCGGTTGAGACCCGGATCCGCGCATGGTGGAGCGCCGCACGGGCACCTCGTGCCTGGGCGCTCCGCCATTTGCCCTGCTTACGCTGGCCATAAATGGCTGTGGCCAGCGGATCCGGGTCACAGCCTCAATTTCCTTCTTACGTGCGTTTATTTGTGGTTGTCTTTCTATCACTTCTTCATCGGTCATGAATTTGTGTAATTCTGCAAGGTATGTATCTTTTATTGTTTTTTTTGTTTGATTTTGGAGAAGTCGCCAGAAGAGGCGACTTGATTTTAACTTCCAGGCCGCAGAGATCCACTCCGTCTAATTAACTTCCAGGCCGCAGAGAAACAAGGGTTTCTCTGCGCTGAGCTTCTGGTGTTCTCGGGCCACCATTCGCCGGTTTGACGGTACAGGCCAGTGCCGGAAATGGTCGTCAGACACCGGCGATGTTAACGGCAGTGGTGGTTCACCGCCTGAGCCACGAAAGTTGCGCGCAGAGAAACGAGGGTTTCTCTGCGTGTCATCAGGGCTGGAGGTTAGGGACGACCTCCGCCCGGTGAGTGAACTCGGTCGTTTTGACAGAATCTGCTCATGTACGCGACTCGGTCATTTTGACCGGGTCGCGTCGGGGGTCTCGGCCGGGTTAACTCGCCAATTTTGGTCGGGTTAGCTTGGCAATGTCGGTTGGGTCAGCTCGGTTGTGTGGGCAGGGTCAGCTCGCCTGCCTTGCCCAACTCAACTCGGCCGTGTTGGGCCGGGTCAGTTCGGCCCGACAGCTCTAATTAAGTGCGTACTGTGATTACAAATAATTTTCATTAAATAACATTAAATTGGATTAAATCATTATTAAAAATCTTTTGAAGTTAAAAAAAAAATACATAAAAATTTTAATTAAAATAATTAAAATATTTTTATCGAATGAAAATAAGAATATTATGGATTTAAATTAATAAAATTGCAAAACATATGAGATTTAAAACAAAATACACTAACATTAATAATTGATAAATTAAATGAAAAGATCAAATAAGACCTGATTGGCCAGTCAACTTGATTATTCATGATAGACGTTCTAACCGCGGTGTATTTATAAGCGAATGGCGTGAGGTTATCAAGAATAATGCATTGCTACCTGGATATGTAAACGATGGTAAGCGTAACAAACCAAACATCTGCATCTACATATTCTACGAGTACCTCGAAAGTAATGAAAATAAAAGTAATGAAAATAGGGTCTTACTTTCTTAAATAGACGAACAGAATATTCACAGTTTTTGTAGTTTTTATTAACGTAGAGTTTGATGATAGTTAAATATCGACTATTTTCTTTCATAAATATATAATTTTTTATTAATAATAGTTGATAATAATTTAATAATAATTAACAATAATTAGAAAGTATTATCTTTTATTAATATTACGGGCTTAAATCCGCTAGTATATCGAACAGCTGTTTTAATATTACGCAATATTTTTTCAAATCAATCAGCCCAAAGTTAGAAGATTCAGCTTAGATAAAAAACCTTCACGCCTCAAAGGATAGGACTCAGTTGCAGTCTGATTTTATTTTATTTTTCTTTCCAATAACATATTTCTCCATTTGTTCTTTCCTTTTCCTTCGTCATGAAACCATCTTTTTATTTTAAATGGTCCATGATGAACCACTTTCCTTGGCTTCCCCTCATCCCTATTTTTTATCTTTCAGCACTTCTCATTCTTCCTTAAGCAAATAGCCAGATCAGTTCTGTTCATCTTCCTTGTAGTGCAGAACTTCCGGAACTAGAAACACGAGGCAAGCAAATCAATAGAATGGAACAAAAGACAATTCTCACAAATCTTCATCTTTTATTTCTACTGAAGACTGATAACAAAGAGGAGCATTTTCAAGTAATTGAAGAATTACAGAGGTCATTCTTCACCAAATCCCTCAAGTCAATTACCCAATTAAAAAGAAAGCAGACAAAAAAGAAAGGAAAAAAAAAAGACTTCGAGACTAGGAAAAATAATGATTGACGCTACATGTAAGATGCCTCCCATGGTAAATTTGGATGCTGAAGCTGCTTTGCATGCAGGTTCACGTCAGGTTGATGTCATTTTTCATTTGATCCTCTGGACTCGTCAATGAAGCAACTCTTACATGCCGAAATGCCTGCTCTTAGTGTGTTCAACCTGCCGAACACTAAAACAGACAACATGGAAACTGAGGTCAATTTGGCAACTTTAGGTAAATTTAGGATCCTAAACCTCCTTTTTCAGGAGCATAATGTGGCTGGCTTAATTATCAAAGACCAACCTCCCAGATTCCATAATTAGATGTTACTAGGTGTCCTTCGTAACTGTGAATAGAAGACAACAAAGAGAGGTGCGCATGGAAAAAGACTTTCAAGCTTTTGATTATGCATTGTACAGATTCTAAGTGTTACATGTATACAGATTAGAATGCTCTTGCCTAGGTACAGTCTCAACCATTAGTGGGGACAGTAAGTTACCGCATCCCACCAAAAAACTATCGAACCTCCCGAAGTAGTTTACATGAAAGGTTGAGTGATCACTAAAACTAACTAAGAGCCTTTTTTCTTGGCCACCCTCCTCATCAACTCACCTGCATTAAAAATTGGATCCAAATCCTTGATCAGCTGCAGCATTTAAACAATATGATAAATACTTTAAAAAACAATTTTAGTAAAATCACAGAAACAATGATAAAGTTTGTGATACATGCATGGAAGCAGAGCCTACTTCTGTTTGGTGTGGTTCACATTCTTCTTTATTAACAAGAAGAGTAGGATCTGACCTTCAGAAATAATTTTTCGATTTCTTATCAAACACATTTTTTAAGATGCTCATTCCACATGCACACAACTGTATCATACAGTTCAACAATCAGTACTTTAGTAAAAGTTCAGTTCATTTAACATAGTTTAAGGAGGTGCTGCCAATTGTCAATATTGTAGACCATGACAATATGACCCATAATGTTTTCTTTTTCAATCCCAGTACAATAACAAGTAAAACAGGCAGACATGGCTCAAGAAATACTAAGAATTAGACAATAAAACTAAGTGTTCAAGAAGTGAATACCATACCCCTTTATCTTTTACATAATCCTCTGAAGGAGAAGTAGTAGATTCTGAGCGACACTTAACGTGTACAATAGGGCCCAATAGAGCAGTGTCTATGCCCTCTACAGATCCATCAGGTGCATTCATGTATACAGCCCCTCTATACATCCACTCCTCTGTTTCATCACTGTAAAAATCCTCGAAAGGCTCACCACATAAGGCACACACATTTTGGTTCTCATCTGCAGGGACTGCCATTTCCTCGTCAACCCGTTTTTCAACTATGTTTTCAGTAGGCAGAAAACCAGGGGCCACTTCTGTTCCTAAGGCTTCTGCACCACTAAGCCATTCTTTGACACTAACAAACCATCTTCTAGAAGGATTCTGCTTTCGGTTTTTAGACATCCTATTTTTTGTCACGTGCCAGTCCATGTGACAGCTATGCTCTTCTTTACATTTAAAACGCATCCCACAAGTGGTACACTGTCGAGGAAGATCAGCATAAAGAGCATTTATAGCAGACTCATGACGAACTTTAAGGAGTTCCACATTGAAATCAACACCCAAGGGATCCTGAGAAACCACATTAGAGGTGTGAGACAAATCATAAAAAATACATCAATCACAGTAAGAAAATGCTCTAAGACAAGGGAAAATAAAACCCATGGAATCCTTAAAGGCCACATTAGAAGTAAGAAATAAATTATAAAAATACAACAATCAACAATAACGAAAATTTTGTAAGACAAATGAAAAACGATATGGTAACAGTTGCTGGAAAGTCAACATGCATCCTAGGACACATTAAAAGTATACAGAACTGATAAGACCAACCCAGGCAGCACAGATACATTTGGAGGATCCATAGATGAACCAAAGCTCAAAAATTCCTCCGCTACACCAACACTAGAACATGGCCAACAACTGATGACTTTAAAGTCTATGGCTTTCAAAGGCAGCCCAACCATAAACGTTAGTGCAACTTAAAACAAAATGCATGGCCTTGGTTTGGACCTTTGGCTCAAAGATCATGTCGTGGTGGTGACTGTGGTGGGGGTGGGGGTGGGTGTTCCAACATGAGATTTTCAGAAGGTCTCAACTACTGTATCTGCCTTCAATATTAAAAAAAATTTAAAATTTAAAGAAATGCAGTCCGCCTCCAACTTGTGCTTGTTAATATGTGCATGTATTAAATTTTTAACCATAAATTGCACTACACTACCAGCATTAGACATTAAGCTGAAGATACCTGAGATGAGGCCGGTGTTGCCAAGGAAATCAAACCCTGAGCCATTAGTGAACTAATCAGACCTGAAAATGCATTCCCAGGAGGATTAACTACTGCAGAGGCGGAATTTTGGGACATAAGTCCTGTCTGAGGTAACACAGGAAGTGGTCCTGGAGGCAATGGGGGTCCAGCACCTCCATGCAACTGCGTGGAGGTTTCACGAATACAGTTGGCTCCCATGGATGAAGACACTCCAGAATACAAATTCGGCATAAGCATATTCTGAATTGCTCCTTGACCTTGTATAGGTGCAGACTGTTTCGCTATGAGAGCGGAAACCCGGGCATGGTCCTGATTTGGTTGACTTAACGAAATTGACCTGGCCTGTTGATGTGACCACTGTACCTGCTCTGTTGACTGTAGCATATTCCTTGGGCCTTGATTCACAAAATGATGCTTCTGGTGCAAAAGACTAGGTACTGAAGATGCTGGATGATGAGAACCTGCCATAGGCAGGCCTGTCATGGATGAAATGGGAGGCAAATGAGGCCCCTGTGCATAATGTTTCTTTGTTGCTGGTCCACTCTTCACATGCAAATTCAGATTTGAAGATGCAGGTCTTTTACGACCACTCACAATCGTCTCAATTGCTGAATCTGAATCTGGTTGACTATCAATAGAAACTGGAGCTTTTTGAGTGGTAGGAGTCACCCCATCGGCTGCTGGAAAAAGCATTGAAGTACTAGTACCAGATTTTTGCAGGACATAAGGAACAGAAGGTTGGGAAGAACCATGAGGCAAGTTCCAAGAATCCTGAGGATAGCCAGCACGCCCGTACTTAGCTAGGAGCTCATGTCTCATTCCTGCACTAGATGACATCTTGCTGAGTGGCCCATGACCAGACTGAAAGGATGAAGAACATTTGTTATATTCTCAAATAGCAATTTAAACAATACTGTTTTACAATAATACAGGCAAAAATAAGTATTACTGATGAGTAACTCTAATATTAATGACGACAGAAGACTTCCATGATTCGATAGTGATGGAGCTAACCTAGCAAAACAAATAGATAGAAAACCATACCCCAATAAAAGGACCCCTATCATCGATAGTAGCAGATGAATCATCAGCCAGAGGCAGGTAAGCATGACCAGGCCAATCTCTGTTTCGGGGCTGCATATCTGAATGTGGTCTTCCAGGTCCAGTAATCACATGTAAACTACCATGAGTTGGACCTGGAAGATCATTACCAGAGCTACGGCTAGCTAATGTTGGACTCATATCCTCCCAATCATATTCTTCTTCTTCAACATTCTGCCAATTCCTTGCAGCGGCACCATTATTTATGGCATTCACATCAAGCTGTTCAATCTTTGGACTTTTATCTGGCAAGATACCCTTTGCTCTGTAATTTCCATATGAGTCAATTAGACCTCTTTGGGTTCGCTGACTGTTTCCATTGCTAATCTGGTATGAGCTAGAAGATTCCCTTTGTTGTGTGCCATCCTCAGACCAATGTCTTTCCCACCAACCATTCCTCTCTCCATTCCTTAACCCAGGCCTAGACTCAGGGGAGATCCTGTCAACAGCACTTGCAGGGGAAATATCCCTTACAAGCTTACCCACTGCGGGTGATAAGGGCCTTGATGGCTCAAGTCTAGAAGGAGAAGACAACCTCATCACAGCTTTCGACTTCTGCCTTTCAGCAGCAACAACAGTGGATGGATGTCCAGACAGAATTTGTGGGGGGTCAACTCTTCGGAGCATATCTGCATTGTTGAAATCATCCCCACTGTACCCAGTAATTTGTTTTCGGCCATATGCCTGCACACTAGATGAACTTCCCTTCCCACGAGGAACATCCTGCAGAGAAACAGCTCGTTATGATTACATTCCCTTTAGAAACAAAATATAACACAAATAAAAACAGATTATCCATTGACAGTGATGAGTTTGTACGGAAAACACTATTAATAACTTCCTACAAACTTCAGTTCAACTACCTTAGAAATAGAAAACAAATTTAATTTGTCATATTATTAGAAGCAAGCATTATTCAATTATATTAAACTAAAAGTTTCCTACGAGTGCACTTTCTGCAATAGGAGAAATTAGAACTTCTGATCAGAATACTGTTCACTTATTAAATTCTATAAAAAGTCTACCCCCCTGTCACTTAGAAATGTATTGAAAACTTTACATGAATTTTTTTTTTTCTTTTCGTGAAAAAGTTTATTAGCTGTTTCCTATGCTAATAAATGTATACAGCACTTGACCGACCTAGAAGCTCTACTGGGCCACATTCTAAAAGAGAATGGCCCTAAAAACCGTAAACTCAAGTCTACTCTAGACAAGTCAATAGAATTTTCCAACACAAACAGTTCTTTTATGGCATAACACAAATTATTAAAATGGCATCCTAACTTTACATACACTGATAGTGATTTTCTTTAAACATTCTAATCAAACCATAAAACAAGTGAAACATTTAAAACGATGTAAGACTGATTTCCACTGATAAAGTCATGTGTTTACCGATTTAATAGTTTAAACTAGTTTATAAGTTTCACTGGTTATACAAGTTCTATAACATTGATTCCTAGGATATACTTTTAGAAGGCCAGTCCAAGTTATTTCTTCTACAGGGGCTAATCCTAGCCTTTCAATACAAAATTCACAAGTCAGCCATCACAAAGACGATGAGGACATTTACTGTGCACCAATAGACAGATATCTCAAATAGGTAATATCGTACAGCATACGAGCATTTGAAGAGCCATTTTATCCCAAAGGATCTTTTAGGAGGAAAAGAAAAATCAATAGTACATGAAATATATAAAAATTTCTTAGCATATAAATTGAAAGAAACAAATTACACACAATTATATATATATAATGCATACAGAGGTATAAATACATAAGGTCTGTTCAGCTCAATTAAAGAACAATCCACAAAGCAACTAACTTCCAATCTGATGTGTACGTAAATTCTTTTCCTTCTAAAGTTCACACACACATGATGTTAGAAGCCACAACACCATGACAACAATTAAACTCCTAATAGGGAGCCAAAGACTAGATCCACTCATAGATACCTAAAAAAGATTTCATCTTCTGGTGTCCCACAGTACCTATATAGGCGATACATTCATCAATAAACAATGGAAAAAATTCTTTTTCAACGGAATCTGCAATATTGCCATTATAAAAACTACAAAGAGAAAAAAGAGAGAAATATACCTCTGTGGAGTGTTCAAGCTGCCGTCGCTCTACATAATTTAGATTTACATGAATACCATGACCTGGACGAGGAGATGGCAGCTCTGAAGACCTCACAGAAGCAGTGCCAGATGGTTGACGGGTCACAGGAGGAGAAACTTTTATCTCTCCATCAATTCTGCTAAGCACCGAACTTGGGAATACAGCTGACCATGTTCCAAATAGATGGTTCATGGCAGGATGTAAATTGGGATCAACCTGCTTGTATGCCTCACAGAACACCTACCAGATTATATTAAAAAAATAATTTCATGCAACCATATCAAGACATTTCTCAAAAGGTTCACTACAGTCGGCTCAGGCTAGAAGATAGCATACGCAGGGTCACAAACATTCAGATAGTTTACTTATAAGGAGGAAAGCACACCACTAACCTAATTTACATTATAATTTACAATTTAACTAACCATATAATCTGCTACACCCATCTTTTACTAAAGTACAATATACAGGATAAAAAATAGTAACAGAAAGACTGCATTAAAGGATAGAGCAAAAAACAATTTCCTCACAAAAAAAAAAAAAAAAAAAAAAAAAGGATAAAGCAAAAACAATACACTCACCTGCGGGAGACGAGCAGCAAAACACCTCACATAGTCACCACCAATGTTTTTAACAATACTATCCAGAAGGTACAGGGAAGGAAGTTTTTGCTCAACAGGCACCTGCAAACAGAAGTACCAAAAACTCAGTTTTATGAAATACCGCTGAGGATATGCCCTGCAACTCTTGAGTAGGAACACAGAGTAACACCAATCAGTAGTTCTTTATCCATCCGATGCAAAGCTTTCCAACAATTCAAACAAGAAAAACAACAGATTTGTCACCCTAGGGCATGCCACAGGAACATTCATGAGTCACACAATTAAACAGTAATGATAATGACAATCAGATACACCGATTTCACAAACATTCATATGTGAGTCAAAGTTATGGTACATGGTATGATGTACATTATCAGGTAATTGCAACTTCTGCAAGCACCAGCTCAGTAAAGCATTCTGAAAGATGTGATCTGGTAACCTCCACAGCTTAAGCATTGGAAAAGATAACAGATAAATCTTCCTGCAGAACTACAAGAGTCACTTTTCAGAATAGGAAAGTTAAGATTAAGATGAAGAGATTGGTATTGGAAGATGGAAGATCCTCGGGATAGAAGCTCACATCTGTCCCATTATTTCTATTATGAAGAACCTTTGTTCTGAATGGGATACTGACAGCCGCGTTAGTCGAGTATAAGCAAGTATTGCCACTATTTTCATCCAGCAATGGAACTGAAAACCAGTTGTTTGATCTTTGAAGAGAAAGAAGACATGACAAAAATTAAAATCCCTCCTACTATGTTGCTCCACATAAACAACGACGAATAACTCGTTCCCTGAAATTACGATCATTTATCTATTCTCGAATGGAAAATTAAACTTTACAAATTAAGAGGCTTGCACGAGTCAACGGCGGTGCGGTAAAAGGCTTTGATACCGATCCAGTACAGCAAGGGATGGCCTTTTGAACGAACGAATAACTTCTCTGACGTCGAATTTTTAGTTGTTACATGATGTGGGGAAGAAAGATAGAGAATCCCTCTCGCTTAACGGGTAAAGAATGAACGCAAAAGAATCGAATTACTTAAGTAAAATCTTAAAAATGCAGATACAAGAGTGAAGCGGCGGCTACAAGGTCTACAGAGACGAACAACACAAATCCCCCTTTTCGAACACCAACAACGAGAGCTGCGTGGAAAAAACAAACAGACGACATCCAATGCCAGGCAACGTGTCGGATAAAACCCAACCTCAAGAATCCGAGCGCAAATAGCTTCAGCAATCCCTTCCGCACATTGGCTCTGCTCTCCGGCAATAATGGTTAGTTCCGTAATAATCGGCTTCGAATTGAACGTTAATTCCGATAAGACCTCTTCGTATAAACGGACGACGTCTTCCACCGGGACGCTCGACCCCATATCACCTTCGGTAAGCCTCACTTCCTCCTCCCGCTCCCTCAGCAGCGCTCGGAACCGTTCGAGAATCGAAGAAGTAGGTTTTTGGGCGAGATCGGGAGCGGCAGAAGCTGTCTTGAGGCGCTGATCAGAAAAGTACCCTAGGCTTTTAGGGTTAGGCTTTCGGTCGTCTTCGTCCATGCCGAGTGAGAGTTTAGGGGCGAGGAGTGAGAACATATAAGAAGGGTAACGCCATGGTCGAACGAGAATAGATTGCAGAGAGAGAGAGAGAGAGAGAGAGAGAGAGAGAGAGAGAGAGAGAGAGAGAGAGAGAGAGAGAGAGAGAGAGAGAGAGAGAGAGAGAGAGAGAGAGAGAGAGAGAGAGAGAGAGAGAGAGAGAGAGAGAGAGAGAGAGAGAGAGAGAGAGAGAGAGAGAGAGAGAGAGAGAGAGAGAGAGAGAGAGAGAGAGAGAGAGAGAGAAATTAGTAAAGCGCGTCTGGTCGCCCGAAATCAGATTCGTGAGAAGGATTCGACTTCCCTACACCGAACGCGGTCTTTTAGCAGAAAAACAAGGGAAGGTTGCTTTCCTCTCCGCAACGGTTTTTAAGAATAATAAAAAACTGCTCTCCTATCCGCCCGTGGACCTCATTCGTCGCCCTTCTCTCTCTCTCTCTTAAATGAGCCCATGGGCCTCGTTCATAGTCATTCAATTGTTCTTTTATCTTAGACTCTTTTGTTCCAGCCATGGGCCTTATTCGGGGACTTCACCCCTATCCAGAATTGTGACTATTTAACAATTTTTTATAGTGGGCTTTTGGGTTGCCATGTGGCTTGTAATCTTAACCCGTATTACAAGCCCAAGTTTTGGTTATTCAACTCTCGTGGGTCAAAGCTCGAAATAAGCAGCCACCGCGGTGGGCTCCGCCGTCAAAGGAGAGAACAAAGAGTAAAGAGACGACAAACGCGGTGGCGCAGGGAGTGGCTCTGCGGGTCCCTCCGCCGTGACGGTGCCCGGAAGGTGGAACCGTAGCCATCGTCGAAATTCAGAGCCATCACACCAGAATCAGGAGGCTTGTCATCTTTCCACCCGCGCGCGCGTGAGTTCACGCTGTTCCTGGTAGGACTTCCACCAGTACTCTCCACTGTCGACGGCCACGCTCCGCCGTTGAGCCTCTGTCGGACCCAGAGCTGTAGCTGTCAGCCGCCACGGCGGCACGGCTCAGGGATCCAAATGAAATTCCCCAGGACCGCCTCGCTACACAATACAATACTGCAACGACACGACAAGAGCACAACAAATAAAATCGGAAGCCACATTTGATATTTCTCTCCTTTAGAGTACGGCCAAGGAGCTTGGGAGAAAACTACTTCGTGACCGACACGTGAGGAAGACTCAAGACTGGTCGCCATATCTAACGAAGAACTGGGATTAAGAGACTAAGAAAGATTACATTAGGAAGATTGCGATTTAGGGTTTCATATATATATATATATATATATATATATATATATATATATATATATATATATATAGAGAGAGAGAGAGAGAGAGAGAGAGAGAGAGAGAGAGAGAGAGAGAGAGAGAGAGAGAGAGAGAAATCGGAGGCGGGTGCAAGTGAGAATCCAGGGCCTGCCGGCCGTCGAAGAGGAAAAAGATTTAATATCACTGACCTTTTTGTTTCTCAGGTCCAGAGCATATGCAGGGAATATCTTTCCGCTTCTTCAATTTCCCAAGAAAAAGCTTTCCATTAACTTATGTATTACCCTTTCCTCTTCTTCTCCAACTGATCAAGTTAAAAGGGTGCCGAATTATTCCCCCAATTTGGTCTAATTTAAGGAATTGAAACCCTAGTTTTATTGAGGAAACAAAAAAGAAAAGAAAAAGTCATGAATTGAAATGGCTTTCCAAATAAGACCGACTAAAAGTGGGTCCGTTTTCATTTAAGCCCGTTCGTGCAAATACATATTAATAATTCATCGGCCCATCTAATCGAACCGTGTCAAATTCCGGTTTCCATTTCCGGGTTCCAATCATGGGACGTTCGAGGGTATTTTCGATAATTCAGCACGAGAAGTACGACGTACGAGCTCAAAAGTGTGGAGAGTAGAAGACAAAGCAGTCTCATGTACGCACACATGGTTCGACATCGACTCACGGGTCCGATCCGAGATTCCGAGCCGGATCCACTACAACTAAGCCACCACCTACATCTTCCGTCGACATTCAGGGCTATTATCGTCATTGCCAAACTGCTCGTCTGCCTGCCGCCTTCTCCGCTGTATAAAATAATGTTGGGGACCTTCGCCTCTTCGGGTTTTTAATACCTGTACCAGTTTCGCTTCTCGTCTCCAAGAGAGAGAGAGAGAGATATAGGACCGAGGAGACTGGAATTTTAGGGTTCTTTATTGATCGCTCGTCTGATCCGGCCTCGTTCGCGAAACTCTCGTTCTCAGACGCTGGAAATTGGTCGCCTGCTCGTAAAGATCGACCGGTTTCTTGAGGTTTCCGTCGGACAGCCAGCGGGAGGCAGATCGCCCGGTTTTTTGTAAGTTTGCTTTGGTTTTATCGCCGGGGAAGGGAAATCGGAAAGTTTTTCAGGGTCTTGTTGGTTTCATCGTCGGGGAATCGGGTTTTAAGACTCGTCTTCTTTTACTTTGTTTGTTGTGGCTCTGTTTTGTGTCGTTGATCATTTTGATTGTTGATCGGTCTGTTGCAGAAAAAGAAGTGAGGATCGTCTTTATTCGTCGACTACACAGTAAGCAATGGCGTCTGCGGTGAATCAGTCTCTGGCGTCTTTCGCTAGTTCTGGTCTCTTCGTTCCCAAGTCCCCCTCCTCGAGAACAAGATTCATTTCGCTTCCGTCCCTCTCTTTGTCGAAGACGCCTAAATCTGGTCTTTCCGTGAGGAGGCCCCTGTACTTGACGCAGGCGACTGATTTCTCTTCCGGATCCGTCGAAAGTAGTGAACCTCGGAGGGCGGAATTTCAGTGTGAAGCTTACGAAGCCGATCGCGCGGAGCCCGTGAACATATCTCAGCGGAGCGAGGCGGCGCAGAAGTTAAAGATTGGAATTTATTTTGCTACTTGGTGGGCGCTGAATGTGGTCTTCAACATCTACAACAAAAAGGTTTTGAATGCTTTTCCTTACCCCTGGCTAACATCTACGCTCTCCCTCGCTACCGGATCACTTATGATGCTGATCTCTTGGGCCACTCGTATCGCGGAAGCACCCAAGACCGATCTGGAATTCTGGAAGGCGCTTGCACCTGTAAGTACTCTGTTCTTCGCTTGTTTGTTTGGCTCTTTAGGTTCTTTAGTTTGTTCTGATCGAGGGTAATTTGAAATTTCTCCATCTGTAGGTTGCGGTGGCGCACACAATCGGCCATGTTGCGGCCACGGTTAGTATGTCCAAAGTTGCTGTTTCTTTCACTCATATCATTAAGAGCGGGGAGCCGGCGTTTAGTGTGTTGGTTTCAAGATTTCTTTTGGGGGAAACTTTTCCGGTCCCTGTCTATTTATCGCTGTTGCCGATCATCGGAGGGTGTGCCCTTGCTGCTGTCACGGAGCTCAATTTCAACATGACTGGTAAACACAGTTTATAGAGATCTCAAAATTATTTAAAATTTTCAAAAAAACTTGTTTGCGGTTTCTGGTATAACTGATAGGAAGCTTTACCTTAGTAGGCAGATTCCTGTTTTATGAAGACAGACGAATTTCTACAAAAAAAGATTGAGTCCCATCTTGAAATCAATTTTAAGGGGATCGCTCTTCTCTACGGAATCTGTTTGTCCTCCCTTGAGATTTCTTCCTTGATTTAGGTTGCACCATCCGCTTTCCTTGTTGTTTCCTTAGATTGGTATCTCTGGTACGACTCTTTTGTATCTTGCATTTGTCTTTGAGGACAAATTCAACCAGAGGTTGCTTGAATTATACGATCTTCTATGCAAAATTCAGCGTTTCTACATTAGAACGTCTTTTTTTATGCCTGGTCGTTCATAATTTCTCCCCGGGGGATGTTGAATTTGCTGAAAGTGAGGTTTCCTGGTATGTTTGTCTTGTTGTCAGGGTTTATGGGAGCGATGATATCAAATTTGGCGTTTGTGTTCCGGAACATTTTCTCGAAGAGAGGGATGAAGGGGAAGGCGGTTGGTGGGATGAACTACTACGCTTGTCTGTCAATGTTGTCCCTCGTGATTCTTACGCCTTTCGCAGTTGCAGTTGAGGGCCCTCAGATGTGGGCAGCTGGCTGGCAAAAAGCACTTTCTCAAATTGGACCTAACTTCGTCTGGTAACCACAAAAATCAACCTCTTTGTTATTTTCCTTTTTTCCATGAACTTATTCTTGTAACCGCCTGGTCAGAAATGACTGGCTGGCATCCTACCTATCGGCTTTAAATTGATGAGAGTGATTGTTATTCCTAATGTTGTTATAACTTCATGGAACTTTGATTTTGATGAGAACCACCTAAAGCATTATTTATCTGCTAAATTCAATTGGTCTAATCTACTTTCCATGCTTTTCTGCACTAAAATTTGATTTTGAACAATGATTTTTCGCTTTTGTTTAGTGTTCTTCTTATGTGGTAGAATAAAGAAAATTCTTTGAATTTGGGTACTAGGGAATTCCTTTAGAAATAACTGGTTTTTTCATGCCTTTGTCTTTCTGAAGGAATTAATGGGGTGTGCAAATTGTTATCTTCTGGTCAACTCATGATGTCAAGTTGCGAGTGTTGACTACTTGTGTGTTTGTTCTGTTGTTTTGTGATGAAAATGGTCTTTCATTGGTACGTGATTTTGACTTTGTAGGTGGGTGGCGGCCCAGAGTGTGTTCTATCACCTCTATAACCAGGTCTCATACATGTCCCTAGATGAGATCTCTCCCTTGACATTTAGCATTGGAAACACCATGAAGCGCATCTCTGTCATCGTCTCATCAATTATCATCTTCCACACGCCTGTGCAACCTGTCAATGCCCTTGGAGCTGCTATTGCTATTTTCGGAACCTTCCTCTACTCTCAGGTAATTTCTTTTCTTACTAACGAACTTCAAGGTGAATGTTAGCATGTACCTACTCTCTGTAACCTTATACCTGAACTGGTGTCATGATGTCTGGGTGGTGCAGCACCATCTTTTGTTCATGTTTATGAACTTACAGATGATGATCTGTAAGGAAAAACTTGGTAGAGCCGTGGCAATCTTTTTATGGTTAAGTATAACAAGCCTCTGCTTCGTTCGCTCAGTGAAAGAATGGAGCAGGAATTTTGCTCCATTTCCTTCTGCAAGCAACAAGAGTAGCTACATATTGTGCCCAAGAGACAGATGCATGACTTCTGTCTCTTCCTTCTAACATTTGCTGAGCTAAAGTGAGAGGATATTTTCTTGGCCACAAAACTAGCAATAAGAGAAGTGCTTTTTGGAAGTTGTTTTGCGTATTGATAGACTGGAATGGCCAGCCACATGAGAGTGGGGGGGGGTTGGGGGTTATTAATGTCAGGTCTGGGGAATGTCACATAGGACCTATTCTTCAACCAAAAGCGCATATAGTTGATGAGAAAAAACTAAAATGGAAAATTATTAAGATGTGTTGGTACTAAACCGTTTTCTTTTTATTATGTCTTGTTTTGCAGGCCAAGCAGTGAGGGCAGTTGAATAAAACTGTCGTTGAGAGTATCCAGTGATTGGAAGGCCCTGACGATTTTGCATTATCTCGCCCTGACGCTTCTCGTCGCAGGGTTTCCGCTCAGGTCACAATTGCTTGTTGTAGATAGTATATATAAGCATCCCATATGTATTTAGTTTTACCGAGGTTTTGGCATGGTTAGGAATTTAATTTAGCAGGCGGATGGAGAGGATGAGATTTACCTCTGAATTTTCCTTTTTGTCTTTTTTTTGTTTATTTTCCTTTTTGTCTTTCATAAGAGGCGTGACAGCCCTTGTCGGTGGTGTAGTGAAATGTCCAAAGAAGAATAACAATTTTGGAACTGGTAACACTTTTTGTGATAATAAAAGTAAATGAAAAAGGTCTACCCACTTGAATTTTCAGTTTCGTCGAGAAAGCTCTGATGCCAAAACAGGGTCTCGTGTGCTACTTGTAAAAGGAGGAAGAAACAGTAATGGTGGCTATTGAATTCGGCGAAAAGGTACGTAGCTCTTGCCTCTCTTCCAAGCCCCTTTTGAATGCGGATGGGAATCGGATGTGGTAGCCTTTGGACGTAATTAAGGGGTGGGTCATTGGTCAAAGCACAAACAGAGTAGACTGCCCCGCCAAACAGTCGAGATTTTATTCTGGAAAGAGTACTAATCTTTTAATGTGGACCCGAGGAAGTGATTCTTAATTAATTAATTATACCGATTTTTTAGAGAATGAATATCCTTCTTCGCTGGACTAAAAAAGAATTTAAAATTACTTAATTAGTCCTTTGATGTTTAATAAAAGATATGCCTCCATGAATAGCACTAAAGTTATTATCCATAGCAATTAATTAATGGATGAGAGGCTGCTGCTCTGTGATTCATGAATTATTAAGGTGTATGTATCTGTGTTTCTTTGCCTGTTTGTGGTGTAAGCCTGTAATGATCCTGACATGGATGGATGGGTCACCCGCAGGCGCAGGGGCGGCCTGCCCCGACCGCGCTTGAAAGGCTCAATTGCTTGAGCAAATTTTCTGAGCTAGATAGCTTATGATATTTGAGGGAGGTCCGCACTCAACAGTCCAGCGGTCTAAATTGCGTAACATTCTCGATCGATGTCAGCACTTCTCCTCCTCTTTGACGGTTTGAACTTTGACAGTAAAATACAATAAAAACTTAGTAATATATATATATATATATACTCACAAGCGGTACAAGAGTCACTACATGGCATCGCAAATCTACTAAAAATTTTGTCCAGTTCTTATCAGACGGACTTAATCATCACCAACCCCCTTGGCTTTTGACACATAAAACCTTGGGAGGTTCACACTTATTCCCACAACGAGTGGGTAAAACTCTTGACTACTACCGCAAATAATACTTCTTACCCGGAAGATAAAAGTCAAGCACCGAAAAAAACAATAGCGAGGTCGCATACGAACACAAGTGACGATCGAACGCATATTAAATACTTTTGACTGGCCTACTAGCCCTACTACTCCTTTTTCTATTACAGCTACTTTAGCTGCTACTTATTGGGATTACATTGATGCATATTACAATGCATTTATGTACAATAATACTACCAGATCCCATACAGATCCGGATCTTCTGCGACTACGACGCTAAAGCTCCAAAACCATCATTGAGTCTACTATTCAATGACTGGTGTAACCTGCATCCCGACTAAGAACGACTAACGGCTCGACTGTATGCAACACGGATGGAAGCCACCTTCTTCATCACACATAATGGTACCATGGATATGGCAAGTCCAATGGGAAGTCAACAACGCCAACAACAACATTCCAGCAGACTCGGAGGCTATACGACATCTAGAGATGGATTAACTACTACACCGCCCAGATCTGCGACACAGCTCTCGACACCATCAAGGCCGACCTAGCCGAATGGGGCAAAACTCTTCCACAAGAAGACCTTGCCGAACCTACCAGTACAAATCCAAGGGAACTTAAAGAGCAATACATGCGAAAGTTTCCTACGGCCACAAAAGCAGAAGCAGCCACCTACTGTGCAACAATCATACAAAGATGTTTTGCCAGTACGTTTCCCACTCACTCTCCTGTTCTTACATCTTCAGCAGGAAATAGTGACTCAGAAGGAAGTGTTAGACTCGGTGATACTAAAGCCAAGACAACTCTACGAGAAGATGAATAGAAGGCCCCGACCCCTACCTCTCGACATCTTAGAGAAGAAATACTAAGACAAAAGGTATTTATACAAGGTCAGACAGATAAAGAGAGAAATACGACAAGATTTCCCTCACTGGGCCCACCTTACAAACACCGTACCAGAAGACGAAGATCCATTTCCTCTGACGGTACGCAACCACTGGGATTATCCACCCAACTACATGAAGGAACGTTACCTCTACGTTAAAGAAATTTTGGCCCAAGCCAAAGAATGGCAAGCCTACTTTATTGCAGGCCATCTAGAAGTCCACATCAACCAGATGGAAGAATGACACACCTGAATTCTGACAAAAGACAGTTTGTCATTATTTCTACAGTGAACTACTATTCACTGGCCCACATAATGCCACCTTGCAAGGATTGACATCACTGATGACCTCAGCCACAAGCATTAAGGATCACTTTGTCTCCCACTTTTGACTTTAGAACTTAGTGGATCACCTTTCCACTATTTAGCCCATTGATTTGAAAACCACTAGGAGGTATTACCCATGGTTTTCTAAAAGTTATCAGCTGGATTGTATATTTCCTTTGGGATCCGGTCTATCCTTTCACTATAAAAGGAGACCTTCCCCTCACTTGTAAATCATCTTTCGCTTCCCCTTCTTTTCTTCTGCTCCTCTCTTGTATATCTCTGAAGCTTTCAGTTTGAAGTTTCTCTTCTGTAAGTTTCTTTATTTTGTATTTACATCTTTTGAATAAAAGTTTGAAGTCTTATTCAACTTTTGTTTTTAATTTGTCGGCGAGCTTTTGTCGATCCTTTTCCTGGTATCAGAGCCATGAGAGGCTAACCGCCTCTAGAGAGAGTTCGTAAGACTTAGTATGTTGTATTAATACTGTGTTATATACATGTTATTCTCTTAGCCCTTTGTGCTAAATGCTATGTTATATATATGTTATTTTGTTCGTAAATATGTGATGATGTACCCTTAAGGTATGACTAGTTTATGCATCAAGAGTATCGTGGACTTATTTAGTAAGTACCCTGGCAGCCTTGTTGCTCGTAAGCCCTGTAAGTCCCGAGGTGAGGCGAGGCTGAGGTTTGGGCTGCTATTGAAGCTACTGAGATGGTAGTGAGTTGGCTTGCCAACGGGGTTCTCTTGATTTATAAACTGATTGTATCTGAGGATATTTTGTTGCCTATTTACTTCTAGAATTCCAAATACATCTTATAGCATAAGATCAAAGTTGCTTTCAGAATTCCATGTATACTATATAGTAGCAGTATCAACTACTAGAGTTTATACGGACTACTCTCGCCGGCTCTTGGTGCTCCAGTTGCCCCGGTCCCTTTTTTCCCTTGCTAGAACTACCAGCATGAATGCGTCGCTCGACGAATACACCGTCGACGTACGTGACCTTACCCGATGGTCTCTCCCAAAGGTACCATCAAGACACAACTACGACATAGGGTCCTTTACTTTAGCCTGGTCACACCTGGTTAAGACCCTAGAACAGACCATTACGATCGAAGATACGGAACAGGCTCTAGAGTTGTTCTCCGAGTCTGATATCCAACCCTTCAGAGAGAGGTACAAATTCCTACACATAGGATGCGTACAAATTGCGCTCAAGCCACTTACTCTCAAAGGCTTAAATACCTCTCTGATGATGTCTCTACGAGACGCGAGATGCCTCAACTGGGCAAACTCGCTGATGGGTGTTATGGAAACCAGCCTTACAAATGGCCCAGTTTACTTTAACATCTATCCAGACTTAGCGCTGTCTATGACAGACCCCCACTTGCTGAAAGCGCTAAGTTTAAACCTAATAACCCATAACTACGAGTTTAGACATGGGTCAGAGACTATTGCCATAGTCTATCGGATCTATTACAGGGTCTTAAACACCCTGGCTTCACATGTGAAGATAGTATCCGAAAAGGGTAAAACCACCCTGGTAGAGTCAAACATCGTCTCTACCAAGACGGCCGTCCCTACCAAGACGGCCGTCCCTCGGACACTCCGTTGGGATGAGATCGAGTTTCCGTCTACCTGGCAGATGGCGGAAGCAACTGTTCCACAACCCTTAGACAACAGGGATGTGGAGCAGATTGTCCAAGATGCAGAAGGTAATGTAGAGATTACCTTTGCGCCTAACTTATGACGAAAAATACCCTTGATAACTGCCGGGAGAAGATCGACTGGATCAATCTCCAACAGCGAGACAACCTCGCAACCCGAAATGGAAGGGTTAACCACCGACTCTTTCGGGAACTTTCAGCCTATCTACAATAGGCAAACCACTCACCAATCCTTTAATGATTAAGGCTGAAGAATTGGTGAAGTACTCTCCACGTAGGACTCTTCTTTCAGATGAGTTCCAAAGACCAATTAATAAATGGTTTAGAGACTGGTAATTTGCTACATTCGATGGTCCCACTCTTTTATACATAAAAGATTGGTATTACGAAGACCTAGTAGGAAGAGAATATGCTCTATTCTTTATTCCTTGGTTTTTTGAGAAGTTTACTGACTGTTGTTCTCAGCATATTTCTACTTTAGAACAGCAATGGCAGCTTAATACAGGAGCCGTCATCCAGTCAGTATTCCCTCCGAAAGATGCTCTCACTATACAAGGTGTTAAAGGAGCATCGATGTCTATCATTCACCCAATAGAAACGACGAGTACTCCAACCATGACGGAGTTACTCCATGCCATCAACCAGCTGGTTAACCAAGGCAACTTTGCCAACCTTACCTTGGAAGCAGTTGGAAAACAACTCCAACAAATGGAAGGTAAGATTAACTAGTTGTTAGCCCAGAAGGCTGCAAAGCCAACATGCTCTGAGGCGTCTACTTCGAAACAGGTAATCAAGTCCCCCTTGATACACCCACCTATGAAGCTAGAGATGCTTCCTGAGGACAGAACTGCTGACCTTCTCAAAAAATTCCTCGAGAAAATAGGTTCCAGACAGATAAACACTCTGCCTGAAGAAAGAACCTTTCAGCAGGCTCTACCCTTACTTAATCAAGCTGTTCATGTGAAACAGGAACATAGCCGGGTTTCTTCAAGTCGACCTCAACCTTTCGACTTGAATACAGAGGAAAACCCTCTTGTTTACGCTAACAGTTACGATGCTAAGGTTATCTATGAATGGAACATAGATAATCCTACACCTAAGAAGGTTCAGGACCCTATACACCGAATGCTAATATATTCGAATGTGTGCAGGTCCAGAGGAATGACCGAACCCATAGTGGTCAATCAGATTGTTGCAGGACTTTCTGGTGACTTATATGGATGGTGGTACAATTACCTCGATGAACCTTACCGTAACCATATCCTCTATGCCGTCAAAGCCGACGCGTCAGGAGCACCTCTCCTAGACTCAGAGGATAAACCCATCTCCGATGCTGTGATGTCACTACTGATCAGCATCGTATCCAACTTCTCATGGGATCCCTCTCGGCAAACAGAGACTACAAAGTACCTGTTACACAACATCAGGTGTAGAACTCTGACCGATCTGAATTGGTATATAACCACTTTCAGAAGTAGGGTTATGACCTTACCAGATGCGGCTAACCCGTACTGGAAACAAAGGTTCATAGAAGGGTTACCAACCCAGTTTGCCACTAAGGTCAAAGAAGGCCTAAGGCAAAACCCGAATGAAGAGGTTAATTGGAATTCTCTTCATTACGGACATCTACAGGCAGCATGCACACAGCAAGGCCTAGCTCTGGGCAACGATCTCCGACTTAAGAAACAACTTAAGCGAGATCATATCTCTGCCAAAACATTGGGCGAATTTTGCAAACAATTTGCATTCGACCCAGTCCCCGCCAACCCGTGCGGCAACTGCTCTGCTAAAAGGCCTGCTAAGCCTTTTAAGCAGGGGGGGAAGAGAGGCCGTCGTCTCCCTTTTTCCAAAAGCCGAAGACCAAAAGAAAAATCGGCTGAACCCAACAAAAGGGCTTTTACTGCAAGCCCATGGCTTCCACCTCGAAGCCCAGTTGTTACAAGTGTGGCAGACAAGGCCACTTTGCCAGAGACTGTTTTGCTAGACAAAAACAAAAGGTCACCGAACTGGCAATCGATGACAAGTCGAAAGCCCTAGTGTTACAGATGCTAGAGGAAGAAGAAGAATACGGCACTTCTTCTGAGTCAGACCAAGAACTCAAACTCATCGAAGTCCTCTGACTCATCCGCTCTGATGTCTTCAGACCACGAAGACAGTGACCAACTAGAGCAATTAGAAGCCATGTTTAGGATGACTACTTCTTTAAACATGCTTACTACTGATGATCTGTCTGAGTTATTTTTTAGGTTAACAGATCAGAAGGACAAGCAACTACTGCTTGAGACTGTGCTTAGAGAACACAAAACAGAAACCTCTAAGTACTGCGACAATCATTACACTATGCCAGCTCTGTACAAACGAATACAGAAGCAAACGGCATCCACAATTCCTCCTGATTTACAGAAAGAAATCAAGGACTGTAAACGAGAGATACAAGAATTGAAGATAGCCTTTTACCAGCTGTCTACCAGAGTACATGCCTTAGAAGAACCAGTTACTCTTGGACTTCAAGCTTCCTTCCAAGGAGAAAGCTCTCGGCCAACACCTCAACCGGAGATTGTTCATGCCAACCGAAGCACTGAACAATACCTTCAACAGATGCTACAAAGTATCATTCAGCAAAAATGGTATGTACTTGTTTATGTCTTTATACACGGGAAACTAGTCCTTCGGAACATAGTTGCCCTAGTAGACAGTGGTGCAGACCTTAACTGCATTCGCGAAGGAGTGTTACCAGCACACTTTCTGCAACCGTCCACAGAGACTTTAAACTCAGCCTGTGGAAATGCCTTAACCATAAAAGGCAAAGTAGACGAACTATTCGTCTGCAACAAGACGAACGGACAGATGTTTGTTCATACTCCGATGGTGGTAGTCAAGAATCTGTCAAACAAAGTAATTCTTGGCACTCCCTTTCTACTGAATATCTTACCCTTTTTAGTAACAAAGGAAGCCATTATCACCACCAACCTAGGAGAGCCTTACCATTTTGCTTTCCTCTCTGCCCCTACATCAAGGGATTTGAGCAGTATTACCTCTGAGCTGCTCAACGAAAAGGAACAATACCTCTATTCCTTAAAGGCAGATCTAACTTCTAAACAAATAGAATTAGCTCTGAAAAACCCCTCCTTTCTAGAAAGAAAACAGAGCTTTCTAAAAGAACTACTAAGAGATGTATGTAGCGATGTCCCGAATGCATTCTGGAATCGTAAACAACATATTGTCTCTTTACCATATGAATTTGAGTTCTCTGAACAGGATATACCTACAAAGGCACGACCATGCCAAATGAACTCAGAATACCTGGCAATGTGCAAGAAAGAAATTAATGAGCTCCTAAGCAAAGGACTCATTAAGCCTTCTCAGTCACCCTGGAGCTGAACTGCTTTCTACGTCAACAATGCAGCCGAGAAGGAACGAGGAAAATCGAGGTTAGTAATTAATTACAAGCCTCTTAACAAGGTTTTACAGTGGATACGATATCCTATTCCAAACAAAAGAGATCTGCTTAACCGACTAGTTAAAGCAGAAGTATTCTCTAAGTTCGATATGAAATCTGGATACTGGCAGATTCAGATAAAACCAGAAGATAGGTACAAAACCGCGTTTGTAGTACCTTTTGGACATTACGAATGGACAGTTATGCCCTTCAGACTTAAAAATGCCCCTTCTGAGTTTCAACATATTATGAATGATATTTTCTCGCCTTACTCCGAGTTTATCATTTCTTATATCGATGATGTTTTGGTCTTTTCACACACTATCAACCAGCACTTTAAACACCTTCGTATTTTCAAAAACTTGATTTTGAAAAATGGTTTAGTACTATCTGAACCAAAGATGAAACTGTTTCAAACGGAAATCAGATTTCTCGGGCACACTATAGCCCAGCACACACATACACCTTTTCAACGAACTATCGAGTTTGCTTCGAAATTTCCCGATGAGATAACTGATACTAAATAGTTACAGAGATTTTTGGGAGCACTCAATTATGTGGCAGATTATTACAAAAATCTGGCTGTAGATACTGTTCTTCTTTATGCTCGACTAAAGAAGAAGGCACCTCCCTGGACTCAAGCTCATACAACAGCTGTCCAGACTATCAAGGCAAAGGTTAAACACCTGCCCTGCCTGGCCCTAGCTGATCCACGGTTATCCAAGATTGTGGAAACCGATGCTTCGGATCATGGCCATGGAGGAATCCTGAAACAGAAAACACTTGAAAACAAAGAAGTGTTAATACGATACTATTCAAGATTCTGGAACCCCACACAAAAGAACTACTCTACCGTCAAGAAGGAAATGCTTTCTATTCTTAAATGCATTTCAAAATTTCAAGACGATTTACTTAACCAACACTTTTTGTTACGGGTTAACTGCCAGGCCTGTAAACATATTATCCACAAGGATGTGCAAAATCTAGTTTCAAAACAGATTTTTGCAAGATGGCAATCTGAACTCTCTGTTTACGATTTTGACATTGATTATATTGCAGGTACCTCTAACTCTCTGCCTGATTTTCTTACTAGGGAATTTTTCACAGGCGCTACTGCATGATCCCCTCACCGGGGAGAGGGTCCGCTTTCCCCAACCGGGGAAAAGGGCCTATGGCGGCCTCAAGGCCATCTACTTCTGGTACACACGCCAGAAAACAACAGGTTACTTCAAGCCGAGCCTCGAGCTCAGGCAATACAATTATTGGATCGAGTGGGTATACAAAACCCCCGACCATTAATAAACCCCTGGCCTTCTGCACTACAGAAGAGCTTCAGGCTATACTCGATCAAAGGAGCCAAGCGGCTACTACCGCTCCTCCTACTACTTTCTCACAAGCGGTACAAGAGCCACTACCATGGCATCCTAAATCTACTAATGATTTTGTCCAGTTCTTACCAGACGGACTTAATCATCACCAACCCCCTTGGCTTTTGGCACATCAAACCTTGGGAGGTTCACACTTATTCCCACAACGAGTGGGTAAAACTCTTGACTACTACCGGCAAATACTACTTCTTACCGGCAGTATAAAAGTCAAGCAACAGAAAAACAATAGCGAGGTCGCACGAACACAAGTGACGATCGAACGCATATTAAATACTTTTGACTGGCCTACTAGCCCTACTACTCCTTTTTCTATTACAGCTACTTTAGCTACTACTTATTAGGATTACAATTGATGCATATTACAATGCATTTATGTACAATAATACTACCAGATCCCATACATACTACTTCCAGCCTCGAGCTGCCTTACTATCTCAGCCCATCCCGCCCTGGTTCTACCATTGGTGGTCTTCGATGGGGAGATCCGGATCTTCTGCGACTACGACGCTAAAGCTCCAAAACCATCATTGAGTCTACTATTCAATGACTGGTGTAACCTGCATCCACAACTAAGAACAGCTAAAGACTCCGACCTGTATGCAACACAAATGGAAGCCACCTTCTTCATCACATACGATGTACCATGGACATGCAACACAGATGTTTTGCCAGTACGTTTCCCACACCCTCGCCTGTTCTTACATCTTCAGCAGGAAATAGTGACTCAGAAGGAAGTGTTAGACTCGGTGACACTGAAGCCGAGACAACTCTACGAGAAGATGAATAGAAGGCCCCGACCCCTACCTCTGGACATCTTCGAGAAGAAATACCAAGACAAAAGGTATTTATACAAGGCCAGACACAGAAAGAGAGAAATACGACAAGATTTCCCTCACTGGACCCACCTTACAAACACCGTACCAAAAGACGAAAATCCATTTCCTCTGACGGTACGCAACCACTGGGATTATCCGCCCAACTACATGAAGGAACGTTACCTCTACGTTAAAGAAATTTTGGCCCAAGCCAAAGAATGGCAAGCCTACTTTATTGCAGGCCATCTAGAAGTCCACATCAACCAGATGGAAGAATGACTCACCTGAATTCTGACAAAAGACAGTTTGTCATTATTTCTACAGTGAACTACTATTCACTGGCCCACATAATGCCACCTTGCAAGGATTGACATCACTGATGACCTCGGCCACAAGCATTAAGGATCACCTTGTCTCCCACTTTTGACTTTAGAACTTAGTGGATACTGGCAAAACATCTTTGTATGATTGTTGCACAGTAGGTGGCTGCTTCTGCTTCTGTGGCCGTAGGAAACTTTCGCATGTATTGCTCTTTAAGTTCCCTTGGATCTGTACTGGTAGGTTTGGCAAGGTCTTCTTGTGGAAGAGTTTTGCCCCATTCGGCTAGGTCGGCCTTGATGGTGTCGAGAGCTATGTCGCAGATCTGGGCGGTGTAGTAGTTAATCGATCTCTGGATGTCGTATACCCTCCGGAGTGCTGGAATGTTGTTGTTGGCGTTGTTGACTTCTCATTGGACTTGCCATATCCATGGTACTTCGTACGTGATGAAGAAGGTGGCTTCCATCTGTGTTGCATACAGGTCGGAGCCTTTAGCTGTTCTTACCTGTGGACGCAGGTTACACCAGTCATTGAATAGTAGACTCAATGATGGTTTTGGAGCTTTAGCGTCGTAGTCGCAGAAGATCCTGATCTTCCCCCCCCCATCGAAGACCACCAATGGTAGAACCAGGGCGGGATGGGCTGAGATAGTAAGGCAGCTCGAGGCTGGAAGTAGTATGTATGGGATCTGGTAGTATTATTGCACATAAATGCATTGTAATATGCATCAATGTAATCCCAATAAGTAGCAGCTAAAGTAGTTGTAATAGTAAAAGGAGTAGTAGGGCTAGTAGGCCAGTCAAAAGTATTTAATATGCGTTCAATCGTCACTTGTGTTCCTGCGACCTCGCTATTGTTTTTCTGTTGCTTGACTTTTATACTGCCGGTAAGAAGTAGTATTTGTCGGTAGTAGTCAAGAGTTTGACCCACTCGTTGTGGGAATAAGTGTGAACCTCCCAAGGTTTGATGTGCCAAAAGCCAAGGGCGTTGGTGATGATTAAGTCCGTCTGGTAAGAACTGGACAAAATCTTTAGTAGATTTACGGTGCCATGGTAGTGGCTCTTGTACCGCTTGTGAGAAAGTAGTAGCCGCTTGGCTCCTTTGATCGAGTATAGCCTGAAGCTCTTCTGTAGTGCAGAAGGCCAGGGGTTTGTTAATGGTCGGGGGTTTTGTATACCCACTCGATCCAATAATTGTATTGCCTGAGCTCGAGGCTCGGCTTGAAGTAACTGTTGTTTTCTCGGCATGTGTACCGTGAAGTAGATGGCCTTGAGGTCGCCATAGGCCCTTTTCCCGGTTGGGGAAAAACGGACCCTCTCCGGTGAGGGGATCATGCAAGATAGCGCGTGAGAAATTCCCTAGTAAGAAAATCAGGCAGAGAGTTAGAGGTACCTGCAATATAATCGATGTCAAAAATCAAACGAGAGTTCAGATTGCCATCTTGCAAAAATCTGTTTTGAAACTAGATTTTGCACATCCTTGTGGATAATATGTTTACAGGCCTAGCAGTCAACCCGTAACAGAAAGTGTTGGTTAAGTAAATCGTCTTGAAATTTTGAAATGCATTTAAGAATAGAAAGCATTTTCTTCTTGACGGTAGAGTAGTTCTTTTGTGTGGGGTTCCAGAATCCTGAATAGTGTCATACTAACACTTCTTTGTTTTCAAGTGTTTCTGTTTCAGGATTCCTCCATAGCCATGATCCGAAGCATCGGTTTCCACAATCTTGGATAACCATGTGAGAGGTTAAGGGTTGTATAACTAAAGACAACAATACATTAAACCGAAAGAGAAAAGGATAGCAGCAGTGAGGGAAAAGAGAAAGTTTGAGAGGTGGAGAGCGTGGGAGAACCTACCAGCAGAGCACGATTCAACCAAGAGAAAGTTTGAAAGTAGGGTACCGGCAATAATCCCTGGCTTGACAGCAACAAATGCCAAGTTGAGTGCAATGAATCCCCGGCTTGAGAGCAAAAGATTCGGCAAATAAGAGAAATTGAAGTTGATTAAGAGGGGAACGGGGAGTGAAGTGAGACGAAAGGGAATTTCAAGGGACGAGCGACTTCAAAAAAAGGAAACTCGATCTTTCTCACGAAGTATTTTAATTCGTGAATAAAGGAGCATTTTTTTGTCATGAAAGATGTAATTCGTGACAAATAGGCTCCTTTATTCATTACTTAAATCTATAAACATCCAATCTTGAGTTTTTTTTGTTTTATATGATACAAATTCCAATTCACAAATACCATATATTATTTTCTAAAAATTCAAATAAGTCTTAATAAAAAATTATATATATTTTGTTAATTTTGACCGGGCTCTTCTTAATAAATTAAATCTCACAGACATGTACGATCCACAATCACGTTGTAATAAGCTAAAACTAGAAAAAAGCCCGTGCTACGCACGAAAAAAAAATAAAGAAAGCATTAAACGTTAAAAAATATAAAAATGTCTTACTTATCATTTGAAATGCACATGTTTATTAGTACATAACTTTATTAAATATTATTTTTAATTGATTAAGAAAATTTAAATTTAATGAGGAATGTCCTAAATTTTTAAATGAGAATGATCTTTTAAAATTAGCACAAAGGATATAAAAATAAAATAATAAAATATTTTTTAAAAATTGTTTTGTTATTAAAATTTGTAGATTATTCTAACCTTATGTTTTGATTTACTTTTCATTTGAATAATTGGTCATTTTCTTCATTATATGTAAGAAATTGATATTAATTTTACTTTTTAAATTATTTTATTAAATATAGGTTCTCAAAAATTTATCTAGTACTGTTATATTAACAAATATTATTCTAATTAATATAAATTTTACTAAAGAAATTCTGCTAAAAAGTATTATAAATTATCCTTTTTAACCTCAAATAAGTCCCAATTAATTTCAATAATCATCATTATCCATAATTTTTAACCTCAAATAAGTCCCAATTAATTGGGCCAAGTATCCTATTAACTTGTCGCAATATCGTATACCCACCCAATATGTAACCTACAATTCCCGGCCCAGTCCCACTAACAGACCAACCTAGTCCCAGTGATAGGCTTGACCCGCCCTACTAACATGTCTGATTGGGCCACACTAATAGGCCCAACTCAACCCCATTGATAGGTTTGATTGTGCCGCATTAAAAGGCCCAACTCAACCCCACTAACACGCCTGACTACTGCTCCACTAACAGGCCCGACCTAGCCACGCTACTAATCTCGATCCAACCTTACTAACAGCTCTACCCGGACCCAATGACAGCTCCACTTGACCCCACTATAGGCCCAACCTAGTCCCAGTGATAGGCCCAACCTAGTCCCAGTGATAGGCCCAACCTAGTTCCAGTGAAAGGCCCAACCTAGTCCCAGCGATAGGCCCAACCTAGTCCTAGTGATCAGCCCAACCCAGTCTAAACGATAGGCCCATAAAAAAAAATTAAAATTATGTTTAATTTTTAATTAATATATTTAAAATACAAGAAGCTATTTATTTGGAGAATAATTAATAAAATACATGTTTAATAATATATAATTTAATTTTAAATTTTTGTTATTATTAGTAAAAATATTAGGGTTTAGTTTTACTAAGCGTGTACAATAAATTTAATAACTACAGTCAAATTTGTTAATGTTGGTGCTTGATAATTAAAATTAAACCTAAAGGAAATAAAAATAATTTTAAAAATATAATATTAAATAAAAAGATAGTTTAAATGTTTGACAATAGTAAAGAAAAAAAAATATTTATCTAAATATAAATGAAAAAGATAAATAAAATAATTTATTAAATATATGATAGTGTTTACATTTTATTAATAATCCTTTATATTGATGAGACTAAGTTTTAACTAATATATAAATGTTTCAAATCTACCTGTTTATGTAGCTAACAAATATGCCCTTTATTAATTGAAAGGTATATTAAATGAATTTGTTCAATTCATATCACTAAGAGTAATTTTTATAACTTTAGGTATTTATATTTTTTTACCTTGGAAATATATTCTCTTTATTTCTTATTTATATACTGATCATTACTCACAAAAAATAAACATTGTAAAGTGTTGTGTCTTACATATAAATATGTTAAATATAATTTATACTTAAAGCCCCCAGATGAATTTGGTAACATGATATATGTAATAACTAATTTCTTTTAAAAAGTTATTAATACTATTTAATAATTGGAATCCACTTATGCCTACTTAATAATTGGAATCATTTTTTCCCAATTATCTCTAATCCCTTCTACCTTTAGCTAGCCTCCGAGTAAATTGATACTCTCTAACCAAACGATGCTCAATTACAATAAAATACTACATACATATCAATTAGAATTCACTAGTTGAAATAACACTAATTTAAAATATGAAACATAAAAAGAAAACCTTATCTTAGTTTAAGATAAAGACCCACTATCAATTAAAATTCAAAAGTTTAATAATAATTTTAAAACACGATACATATCAATTAAAATTCAAAAGTTGAAATAACACTAATTTAAAATATGAAACACAAAAAGAAAACCTTATCTTAGTCTTAGATAAAGACCCACTATCAATTAAAATTCAAAATTTCAATAATAATTTAAAAACACGATCAAAAGTTGAAATAAAAATAAATTAAAAATTCACCATAAAAATAAAAACCTAATATTAGTATGCTTATCTATAATTAACATCTATTATTAGTACCTTTTAATATTATATTTTTAGAAGTAATAATAATAATTTAAAAACTAAATATTTAAAACAAAACATTTTCTTATTTACACAATAACAATAAAATACACGTACATATCAATTAAAATTCAAAATTGAAATAACAATAATTTAAAAAATACACCATAAAAAAGAAACGACTATTATTATTATCTATTAATATTATCTTTTTGGATTTAATAAACAATAACTACATGTTATAATAATTTCTTAAATAAATAAATAACTAATGTATTTATCATGTAAATAGAAAAACAATTAACAGTTGAGATGAGACATATAATTTCTTAAATAAATAAATAACAATTGTACAAAAAATTAAATACAAAATCCCTTGTCAGACTGAGTTGCCGACTTCTTTTCCTTTAATACCTGAAAAACAAAAAGAAATATTTGAATTGGCTTCGCATTACATAGAGAAAGAATAAATTGACTGAAGAATAAAAGGTAAGAATTAAGTTCCTTTTATATCTAAAAAGCAAAAAAAAAGAATAAAAGTTACCCAAATTGATTGGAGAATAAAAGGTAAGGAGTCTGGTTCCTTTTATATATGAAAAACATAAAAAAAGAGAATAAAAGTTATGCAGGATTCTAGTTCTTTTTATATCGGATAAACAAAAAAAAAAGAATTAGAATTGGGAGGATCTGTCGGAGGCCACCATTGAAGAATTTTTTCGTCGAGACCTTGGAGCAGGAAGGAAAAAAAGGAAGGAAAAAAAGGGACCTAGGAGGAAGAAGAGGTAAGAGGGAAGAAAGAGGAATAAGAGCACCAGGGAGGAAAAAGAGGGCAGAGCGAAGAAGAATAAGAAAGATGGAGGAAGAAGAGTAAAGACGGAGGAAGAAGAGGGAAGACGGAGGAAGAAAAGGCTATTGCAGCAACTCACCTAAAGGCTGCTGCAGTAACTCACCTGAAGGCTGAAGACTCTGGATTTGTCTTCCATCTTCCACATACTCTGACTGTTACGGATCAGTCTCCTGCATTTTCTTAAAAAGAAGTTGGGTTTGTTAAAACATGTGTTGAAAAATAAAATTGGAATTTTTAAAAAGAATGAGGGTCGTTGGGAGAAGCCACCTCAGCTTTTTTCTTCCTATTTTCACTCGACCCCATTTCTATAATATATATACTAGCTGAAAAGCCCGTGCTAAGCACGGGACTAAAAAATGTTGAATAAATTTTTTTATTAAATTATTTATAAATACTTAAAAGTTATTTTTATAAAATAATTATACAATTAAGTGTTCACTAATATAAGAATTTAAATTTAATTTTTAATAATAATTATTTCACAAATATATTTCAAAGGATAAATGTTTAGCACTACTTGATTGTGTAGAATATTTGATAGGGGTAATTGTATTTGTAAATGTTAATGTATAATAAATTAGTAATTTAAGTTATGCATAAAAGAAAAAAATAATTTTTTAAATAATGCATATATATAGGGTTGTTTTAAAAAAAAACCCCCTCTCTCGAATGACATCAACTCGGATCCCACCCTATAACGCCAACTCGGATCCCATCCCATCACCCCAACTCGGATCTTATTGCAACCCCAATGCATGACCCTACCTCGATCTACTCCTCACCCAACTTTAACCCCAACTCCACCTCTACCCCAATCACACCTCGACCCACCTTTACACCATTGTGACCCCTATATATAACTTCACCCTACGACCTCGTCCCTTAGCCTGCCCAATGCCCTAACAAAATGCCCCACCTCCTCGAGTCTGTCTAACACTCCTCCGCATGCCCTTACATTGCGTTCTTACCCTACGATCTCACCCAATGATCCCATCCCACAACCCCATGATCCCATCCCATGGCTGAAACTGAAGGAATATGGGAAGAGGTGAAGATAATATATATACTAACATGTTGAAAACTAAAACGCAAGGAGGGAGAAAAAATAGGAAATAAAGATAACTAACATTCTTATTTTCCTCTATTACCTCTTTCCACTCACCACTCATAAATTACCTATTTATCTCCCCACTTATCTCCGCACTTAACTCCCCAGCTAGGGATGGCAATGGGTACGGGTTAGCGGGGAACCCGCCCCGACCCGACCCGCTTAAAGCGGGTTTGGGTTTATGTTTTTACCCGCGGGTCGGGTTCGGGTTTTGGGAGCAGAACCCGTCACGGGTTCGGGGCGGGGACGGGTTTCGCCCCAAAAACCCGACCCGACCCGCTTAATTCTTATGTAAAAAAAAAAGTTTTAGAGGGTATTTAAATAATACAAAGTAAAACCCTACTTTCTTACGTTCTCCCCTTATGTTTGACAATATGTTTAGGTATTTATATGTTAATATTATTTATATTTAGAATTTTTTTTATATTTTAAAAATTTTAATATTAAACATAGAGGGTCGGTTCGGTACCCTGGGCGGGCGGGTTTTCAGCGGGTTGGGCGGTTTTTGCCGCTGGGCCGGACGGGTTTAGAAATCAAACCCAGCAGTTTTTTTTTATGGGACGGGTTTCCCGGTTTTTTTGGGGGACGGGTTTCCCCGGTTTTTTGCGGGGCGGGGATGGGTTTCCAAAAACCCGCCCCGCCCCGGCCCGTTGCCATCCCTATCCCCAGCTCTACAGGTCAACCATCTTCTATTCTCCCTATTTTTTCTCTTGCATTTTTTATCTCTTAATTTTCTTCATTAAATGTTTTTACCGGGTTTTTAAAATTTATTTTATTAAATTTAAAGGGGTCATAAGAGAAGCCACATCAGCATTTTTGTCCCTATTTTTTTCTCAACCCCCATTCCTATAATATATATAGATAGATAATTAATAGTTTTATAAATAAATATAATAAAATCAATTATCAAAAATTGCAATGGATTTCTAATTTTAAGATTTTTGATCTTTAATATCACTAAGATATGTAAATCAGTAGTATGATATATAGTATATTTTTTAGATAAATCATATACACATTTAATGGCTTTATTTTATATATTAAATTAATTTATTTATCAACCTAATAAATTAGTTTTAATAAATTGTTGACTTACATATATAGATTTTATAAACATCCTAATTTTATTTTAAGCTAATTCAAGGATTTAAAAAATCAAATTTTATTAAATGTTATAATTTTCAATATTTGAGTTTATTTAAAATAATTATTAAGAAACTATTTTAATATGGGATTTAACATGTCATATTTTATAAAAATATTTGATAAAAAGTAGTAGTGTTTTTAAAAATAATCGAAGCATCATGTCCGACCTATTAAACCAAATCGGAGCCCAATTCGGTTCTTATTGACATAACTATTTTCAATATATAACCACCACTAATTTTTGCATGTTTTGATCTATTGAAATATTAAATATATGAAACTATACAATATAATATTCAATGGTTGTACCATTGGTATAGCCCGGTCTAACCAGGTTCGACTGGACATATTGGGTTTAAAGGCCGGTTTGGTTTTTAAAACACTAAGTTGCACATTTTAAATATAAATTTTATTAATTAAATAAAAGTGATTTAAAAAATTATCACAAAATTTTAATTTTTTTTCAAAAATTAACAACATTTAACTACGAAATTAAATATACTAGCAACTATTAAAAGTGGTAAAATAAAACTTTTTTGGGGATCAAAATATAGTCATGAAATTAACTATTGTGACAAACAATGAACTTATTTGTCACCAAATAGTAATTTTGTCATACAAAAAGAAATAAACAAATTAATACGAATTTATTTATCACGAATATCAAATTTTGTAACAACAACTTCACACGACAAATAGAAAATTTCCTGCGTTTCATATTTGTCACGATTATTAAAAGTTCGTGACAAAAACAAATTTATCTGTTACGAAATTTTTGTCGTAACAAAATGTCTATTTTATAATTTTTTTTCTGTTACGAAATGTCCAATTTCGTAACTATAAACTTTTGTGGGAAGAAAAAAATTTCCCGCAACTTTTAGTTGTCACGAAACTGAGTGTTTCGTGACAAATATAATCATTTTTAAAAAACATATTTTAATTCTTCACTTGTTATTACGAAATATGTCATTTCGTAACAAAAATGTTTTTTATTGTCCCAAAAAGGATTTCGTGACAAAAAAATTGTAACTACAACTTTTTTTTTCTCATAGTGAGCCCCATGTTCTTTGCTTGGATTTGCCAAAAATCTATTAACAACACCGAAAACAAAAGCGATGTATGGTCTCGTACATACCATGGCATACATCAAACTATTTACTATTGAGGGGTAGGAAATCTTTTCCATAACTTCTTTTTCCTTCTCTCTTGAAGGACACTGTTGAGAATTTGAAATGATTTGCAAGTGGTGTGCATAGCGGTTTTGCATATTTCATGTTGAACCTCTCAAGTACTTTTTCAATGTACTTTTGTTGTGACAACCAAATTTTCTTCTTTTCTCTATCACGAAGGATCTTCATCCCCAAGATTTATTTGGCTGCTCCTAAGTCCTTCATATCAAAGGACTTGTCAAGATCCTTTTTCAACCTGTCAATCAAAATCATATCTTGTCCAACAATTAGCATATCATCAGCATACAACAAAAGAATTATAAAACAACCAGTAGAAAACTTCTTGAAGTAAACACAATGGTCTGTAGATGTTTTTTTATAACCTTGACCCACCATAAAGAAGTCAAACTTCTTATATCATTGGCTCAATGCTTGTTTCAATCTGTAAAGACTCTTTTCAACTTACAAACCATATCTTTTGTACCTTTCACTTCGAATCCTTCTAGTTGTTCCATATATATCTACTCTACCAAATCACCATGGAGAAATGTTGTTTTGACATCTATTTGTTGAATCTCTAAGTCTATACTAGCAGCTAGGTTTAGAACCAATCTAATTGATGGCATCTTCAGAATAGGTGAAAAGATTTCTTTAAAATTAACTCCCTTCTTTTGGTTGAAGCCTTTCACGACCAATCTAGCTGTGTACTTAATTTGATTCCCCCCTTCTTACTTCAATTTATAAACTCATTTATTTTTCAAGGTTTTCTTGCCATTAGGCAACTTCACCAACTCAAATATATGGTTCTTATGTAAAGACTTTATCTCCTCTTGCATAGCTTTCACCCACATGTTCTTGTTTTTATCTTTCAGAGCTTCTTAAAAATTTTAAGGTTCACTTGCATCGGTGAGAGTAACATACTTATTATAAATGTATTTTTTAGAAGGAATTTTACCACTTTGAGATCTTCACAATTCTGATTCATCCACTGGATATTCACTAGGAGTCTCTTCTTCAACTTCTTGAGATAGTTCATTTGGTTGTACCCCTAGCTCAACATCATTAGTATCTTCATGAATAACATCCTCACTATCATCATGATGGAATTCTACACTCTATTCAATAACTGGTAGAGGGAGAGACACTAGAGGCAAATGTGAAGTTTTTGTAACACTTTGATTTCTATCATCTTTATAAATGCTTTCTATGGTCTTGTCTTCATGAAAAACCACATCTTTGCTTCTGTACAACTTTTTGTTCTTTCGATCCTATAATCTGTATCCAAATTCATCATCTGCATATCCAACAAAAATACATGAAATAGACTTCAAAACAAGCTTTTTTCTTTAGGCACTTGCATGAAAGCTTTTTTCTTTACCTGTCCATACTCTTTGAGGAATATCCTCTCCCAAAGGGTATGAAGCAGATAAGTTAATCAAATACACTGCAGTTCTTACTACTTCCCCCCAATAAGACTTAGGCAGCTAGCTGTAGAAAGCATACACCTTACTCTTTCCACAATAGTGTGGTTCATCCTTTCAGCTACATCATTATGTTGAGGGGTTATAGGAACTGTCAACTTAGAAATGTATTCACTACCATTATCACTACGTAAGCATTTAAGTTTCTTACCTATCTCCCTTTTAATCATGGCATGAAATCTTTGAAATATCTCAAATACTTCTCCTTTGAATTTCATAGTGTAAACCCAAACCTTCCTAGAAGCATCATCTATAAAAGTAACAAAGCACTACCAAGAGACTTAACATCGATAGAGCACACATCCAAGTAAACAAGTCAAGAATCCTTGTATCTTTATTTTGAACATTTCTAACAAAGTCAACTCTATGTTGTTTACCAAACAAATAATGATCACAAAGAAAGATTTTCATACCATTTGATAAAAGGTCATTCTTTGTTAGAATTTGTAACCCTTTCTCACTAAGCCATAGACTTGATGAGTGCCCTTCTAGGGTAGCAGTCATACCCTCATTAATGACTTCCAATTGAGTCATATAAAGGGTGATGATTTGATTTCTCTTGCCAGTATAAGAGATCCCTTGCAAAGCTTCTACTTGTCATTGCCAAAACGGCTCTCAAATCATTCATCATCTAATACACCTGCAGAGATAATGTTAAAGCAAAGATCTCGGACATACCTTACATCATGGAGAATCATCTTGCACCCAAGATTAGTTTTAATAACTATGTCCCTATTTCCTTTAATTTCTGAACAACCTGTGTTCCTCATTTTCACAGTTCCATAGTAGCCAAACTTAAGCATGGAGAAATACTTCGAATGAGGGGTAACATAAAAAGAAACACCACTGTCAACTATCCAACTTGTTTTAACGTCACATGATAGAAGACAATCTATATCACAAGTCAAGGTAGCAGCATCTCCATCTAACACTGTATTATTATCTACTTTTTTAATCTCTTTTCCTTTGGTAGTAATTTTTCCTTCATTTATTGCTTTTTTGTAGAACCGACATTCACTTTTGATGTGTTCTTTCTTGTGACAAAAATAGCACTCAAGGTCTTTTCTTGACTTTGACTTTCCTCTACACTTTCCTCACTCTTGAGGTTTTCTACTTTTGTTTCTACCTCTATTCTCAAACACATATGCTTGAGCGTGGGATGAACCTTGTCTTTTTCTTCTTGTTTCTTCTTTCAACAAGCAACTAGAGACAATACTCATACTCAAAACACCATCCGGAACTGAGTTGCTTAAAGACACCACTAAGGTTTCCCAACTATCCGGTAGAGAACTCAATAACAAGTGTGCTTGAAGCTCATAATCAAGTGTCATCTTCATAGCTGCCAATTGGTTAACTAAGCTCTTAACCTCATTTAGGTGTTGTGCAATAGAATCATTCCCATTATACTTCAAGTTTATTAGCTTTCTAATAAGAAAAGTCTTGTTTCTAGTCGTCTTTCTCTCATATAATTTCTCTAATTTCTTCCACAATAAATTGGCTGAAACTTCACTTGGCACATAATGAAAAATACTATCATCTACTCATTGATGTATATGTCCAACGGGTTTTCGGTCAAGTATTTCTCAATCATCATCTCATAATTTTTTGGGTCTAATTCCTCTAATAGGTGCATATAAATCTCTGCAAAATAAATAATCTTCCATATTTGCTTTCTATGTCGTCTAATTTTCTCCATTCAAACTAACCATTGTAGTAGCCATATTTGAATTGTTCATTGGATAAACCACAAGTCAAATAACCTTGCTCTGCTACTACTTGTTGCGAAAAAGGTAGGGGACTGTCAATTGTGTGTTAAATCAACACACTACTTTATAGAAGCATTTCATCAAACTCCATATATGCAGAAATTAAAAACTTACATCAAAGAAACATAAAACAATTTGCCAAGCACATTTAAAGACATAAGAACACATAAATTTACATGGAAAATTCTTCGGTGTAAAAGGAAAAACTACGGGGCAACTCCAAGTAATCTTCCACTATGTAAAATGGGCTTACAAATAGGAATATTGTCTCTCAAGTTTTGCCCAAACTTGAGGATTACACATACAATAGAGGAAAGAGACATATATCATCAACATGTCATTTTAACCATTTTCAACAATCAACAAAGGTTAGATTTCACCAAATATGAGATTTGAGGTATAGAAAGGGTTTTTAAGAAAGATCTTGAGACAAAGGCTTCTTGAAGCTGGGACGAAGATGGTAAACACTTTTCTCTTTCTTCCATTCTCTTCTTCTTTTCTCATTTTTTCTTCTTCTTCCTTCATTTTTCTTCTTCTTTCTTTCTCTCTTTTCTCTTTTCTTTTTCTCTTCTCTTCTCTCTTCCTCTTTCTTCCCCAAGCTCACTTTCTTTTTTCTCCCTTCGAAAAAGTCCCTCTCATAAAAAACCCTAAGTTCCCCTTTTATATTCCTCTCTCTCACGTGGGCTAAGAGAAAAAGGAGTTAAGCGGTGGGGCCTCTCATGGGCTGGACCCATCCCTCCTTATATATAAATAATATATATATATATATATCGAAACATTTTCTATACGAAATATGTATCAAACGGGGATGGGGTCGACAAGGACTGAATTCAAGACCTGTATGGTCCGAGGGGTCGGGTCAGTATACTCGTCTCTGTCTGTGTTGATGTAAAACAGCTCCGACCATCGTGCAAAATCAACAGGTAAGCCGCAAATGCACGTCGGAAATGGCATTGGTCGATTCAGACAAATCTCATTCATCTCCTTCCATCCTTCCTCATATAAGTGTTTGAAGAGGACTTTCACCTCCTCCTCATCCGTAATTCCCTTCTCTTTCATGAAACACTGGACAGAGGTCACCGTATGCAGTCTCGCTTCTTCAAACTGCATGCAACACGATTAACAGATTATATAATATAGTATATATATATATATATATACATACATACCAGCTGCTAGCTTGCGACCATGTACCTTGTGGCCACAAAAATCGTTTGAGAAGCGACAGACGGCTGCAGAAGCCACGAGGAGCCTCGGACGGGATTTCCACCGTTCCAAAGCCTCGATTGAAGCTTCTTTCTTGAATAACATGGTGGGGAGAGCAGCTGCGTGGTAACTAGTTTGGTCCACCCCGACACGATTATATTCTTCTATCCCTGGTGTGTAACCACTTCGACACCACTCCGCTTCGATCAAGTAATATCTGATTAGTTCTTGCATCTAACCCAATGACCAGCCACAAAAAGAAGGAAAAAAAAGAAAAACAAAAAAAAGAAGACAATATTTAATAATGCCTTGATCGATACATGAGTGTGTGTGTGCGTGTGCGTTAATTACTTGTTTGTGAATGTATGTGTGTGTGTAAATTAACAGCATATATGGAAGGCATACGTACGGATTCCTTCATGTAGTCAAGTTGGTGGTAGCATCCTTCCCGTTTGAGATCCTCTCCAGTTTCCTCAAACAGTATTAGCAATTCGTCGTAAATGGGCTTCATGTACTCAGGCAACTCATCCATGGCCGCATGCTCCCACCTACGTACGTACAAGTGTATATTATATATATACAACCCAGTGAAATATGTATATATCCAGAATATATATATAAATTACTTTGAGAGATCGATTCAATGTTTTGTTTATGTTTAAACAGTAATTATATAATTGATGATCATATATATCACAGCTAGCTGGAGGCCAGTTATGTGGTGTAATTATGTAGTAATTAACCTGTTGATCGCTTGTGTGAACTTCTTGAGGTCATCAAAATGTCCGAATGCACCGTTTCCAAATGCATCGTAAGTGTCATCCACTAATGTCATCATCGTGTATATTTTGGAAGCACATATTCTAGTTCGGAAGAAGCGAGGTTGTGGAGCTGCAGACAAGCTCAGAAAATACCCTTCAACGATGCGCTCTCTCGTGTAAGGTAACTTCTCTGCCAACCCTTTCTGCTTCCACCAGCTGCAACATTACAAATATATACTATTATGTATATTACTACAACTTATATAATCTTAGGAATTGTTATATATATATTAATATTACTTACAGGGTGAGTTCCTTGAGCTCCCTTTGGTATGCGGCTTGAGCGAGATTGAAAACCAACTCGGCATATTCAAGTAGCGTTCTCATGTCTTTGGATGTCTTCGTCCCCGAGGCCTCCTGATGATCAGTACAGCTCCATTTGTAGAATAAGATCATGTCTCTTGCATTTTCGATCGGTAGTCTCTTGTGGGTTGGTATTTCCAGAGCCCGTTGGACGCGTTTCGCTAGAACTGGATGGAGATGATCAGTAGTAGTAGTATTATTAGAAGCCAAGATGGACTGGAGATGTTGAGTAGTGAAAGCAATGGCTTCGTCTAATATGTCTTCCCCACGTATTCCCAGGAACGCAGCTTCGTACAGACCCAGCAAGCCATTCACATCCTTGGTCAGGCTGTCTTTGAATTTTCTCCCTTTCTCATCCTTGAACCTTTCAAATACATCTGTAGCAAACAATCTTTTATATAAACTACAGTATACTACTTTTAATTGATTGAGTCTATGTATATATATATACCTGCGGGGCCCTTGTATCCTCCTTCTCTCAGTACGCGAAATCGAAGGGCCTCCTGGTGAAGATCACAATCGTGATCGTCGTCATGACTGACATTCAAGTCCTTATTGTTTATTATTCTCTCAAGCGCTTCTTCTATTTCTGATTCGAATTCGTCTCCTAAACCAATACGTTTCATCACATCGACCAAGTGAATTTCGGATGGACTTCCCTCGGCATCCTTCAAAATCTCCTTCACCTTCTCTTTCAGGACTTGAGCTCGTGCAGTCCATTCATCCAACTTCTGTATATATATATATATATATGTATATATCATGACGATTAATTTTAATTAATCACGTATATATATAAAATACGACATTAAGAAATATTATATATGAGCTAGCATGCAGTATTTAATTAATTAAGATAATAAAAATTTCTTTTAGTAATTAATTACCTGTTCATCTTGACGATATTCGAGGAAAAAGTTACCCCATCTACATGGCGCAAACTGAGTTGAACGCCTGGCCATCTCAAGCTTCACAAAGTCAGGTTCCTGGAGAGCTGTACTAGTCTGCGTCGTCGACATTAATGACCGTTGTTTGCTACTACGATTCACAACCGCTCGCCATCTTAAGCCAGTAATATTATTATTAGTACTGCAAATTAATCACCAGGAGCTAATATATAATTACTTATGCAAAAGAAAAAATGATTGTCCGGTATAATTAATTAAGTTGATAAAAACACTAAAAGATCGACAAATGGGCACTGAGGATTGAGAGTTTTTCATAGGTTAAAAAAATAAAAAAATAAGAAGAAGAAGAAGAAGTAAAAACAACAAATGGGCACTGAGGATTAATAGACATTAAAAAAAAAAAAAAAAAAAAGTTACCCGCTTGTTGGGCTCGAAAGGAGATCATTTTGCTCTGGTTGGCGCTTTTGTTTAGACTGCTTGCAAGCGGAGGGCGGGAGTGAGAAGGAAGAAAGAAGATTAATGGAGCTCATCTGGAGGGAGCAAGGGGCACCTGATTATGGATGGTTATCGACAGAGTGAGTGACAGAGGAAGTCCCCTGATGGAGAAGGTATATAATTATAACCTCAGTGTGTGTCTATATATACATATATATATATATATATATATATATATATAAACCTGACAATTGATGAGATTAATTATGATCAGAAACGTCATGAAATATTGCTAATTAAATTACTATTGCTCATTGCCTCTACTACTACGCCCGTCGGAATCAGCACAGTACTACTGTCGACTGTGCTGATTAAAGGGGATCACTAGTTCAAAAAAAAAAGATACATACATGCATGGAATTAATCTGCACCCTTTCCAAAAACATTTATATAAGTTCAATATCGGTAAAAAACATAGAAGTTCGATATTGGTTAAAGATTGAGCTCGCGCGTCTCTATCCTAAAACAATTGCCAGGCTTATTTTAACCAACCATTTCCAAAGAGTGGGTGTTGATGTGATGCCATCGTTTGCAAATTGCTAATAGTTTTTTGGTTATTGATATAACGTTGCCAGGTATATTATATTTAGGAACCTAATTAATATCTTTCTTGGCATCCGGCATTTAAATAATTAACACAATCCACTTGTTCTTATTAATTTCAAAGATCTCTTTGGTACGCGGTCGCGCGGGTCAGGTTTTTGAAAAACCCCAAGCCTGAATAAAAGCGACACCTGATGATTCACACGCAAGTTGGGGTGGCTTCAAGCTGAACGAGCTCGTGCGATTTTATCGAACTCGAGCAGAAAAAATAGAACATACGACCACCAAGAGTGATGCTGCGGATAAAAAATAGAAGAAAATGTCCACCCCTACACGAAAAAGCCAAGCCAAGCTCGAGCTACTCGCAAGCTGGCTTGGCTCATGTCCACCCTTACACGCAAGCCTTTTCAAATAATAGGCAAAACAAACAAAAAAGCCGCTCCGCCATAGCAGGTCGGTTGGTTCCTCGGTCCTAGTCGAGGAGCTCTTAGCTGCTGCTGTTCTAACCTCTGTCGGTCAGTAGCTATTATCTTCCATTAATTTATAGTTTATAATATAAATTATCTAAAAAATATTTAAAAACCCATGAGTTGAGTTCGGGTCCTTCGGGTTTACATTCGATTGAAACTCTAAACCGACTTTTTTTGGGTCAGGATGGGTCTGCTCTGGTTTGTTACCCAAAAAACCTAGTGCTTACGGGTGGAATCGAACCCAAATTATTCGCCAACGGTTCGGGTTCAATTTCGGCTAAAAAAACAAGAACTAGGTTCAGCTCAATTGATGGTTCGATCTGGCCGTGGAAGGGGAGAAGTAGATGTAGTCTTGTAGATAACAAGAGAGAGTCTCGTTTTAGGAAGTGAGCAGCAAGCTGCAGAGCAGTTGAGACTCCTCCTCATGAAATGTCAACGCTCATGTCTTTGTCTCCACATCTTTTAATCGTTCTCGTGTTCTGCAATTTATAGGATATTAAAACGTCATCCACCTTTGGGATGACTCATCTTCTCGTCTTCTGCGATATATATATGCAGATTTGGGGGAGACCGGTGTAACGATTCATACGAATAGACAGAAAAATATTTAAGATGAGGACGAACTAAACTGGCTCTACTCGACTCTCGGGAATCTGCACCACGCCGCTCTCCAGGGAATAAAAACAAAATGCTTTCATGGGTCGGTTGATAAAGTTGTAAATAACATTTTAACATTTTTAATTCTTCCTTAAAATTTAGATACATGATCATTCACATTGAAAACTTTACCTATATGTGTGAACTATGAAGTAGTTCTACTAAATTAAGTTGTAAATTAATAATGAAATTTCAGCTGAATTGGTAACAAACCAATTGCTGTTAATTACTCATTTTCTTCTAGTTTGGTGTTAAGCATGTTGTATATATCATCCAAATAGAGATAAATGGGTATAAGAAACTGTAAATACAAGCATGTGGGTTGGTTATTTATGACCAAAACACTTTCCACGTGATGGGTTTCTGATTGACTTACCGGAAAGGAAGTTGGCTGTCAACAGAATACAAAGATTGTCAGAATACCTTAATTTCAGGTGATTGCCATAAATGGCTGGGTTTTACGTGGAAGTTTGTGTTGAATTAGAAAACCAGCTGATATTTAAGTTGGAAGTTTGGGTTGGAACAGGAAACTAGAACGAAGCTGGGTTCTATGATTACGAAGTTGGGTTCCTTGATTAGAGGCTGAGATAATTAGAAGAGGGGCAGGAATGTAAAATGGTAATATAACCCTAAACCTATAAAGTGTTATCTCTGAGGTGGATTAGGGTTACGCAGTGATTAAACAGAATTAACGAAGGACTGTTTGAGGGGGAGTTCTTAGGAGCTTATGATCGTGAAGTAACCAGATTGAAGATCCACACTTGTGCTGAAAAGAAGAACGTCATTGGCTTTATTGAAGCGGTTGGCAAAAACGAAAGCGATCTATCGTCTTGAGTAGTGCATGAAAGACATCCCTCTTCGGAGGGATCACACTAAGGGGAGAGCCTTAGTGTGAGGGGTATCCAGAGCTTACGTTGGAAGTTTGAAGCGGGAAGCTACAAGACTAGGAGAGTTATGTTCAAATTCAGATGGAGGAGAACTCATTGTTGTAAGTGGTTTACTCACCATTACTTGTTTGTAAAACTCTCTAGTGGATTTACGGTACCTGGGGCGAGTGCCCCCTTGAGTAGGAACAATTGGTTCGAACTGCGATAACATTCTCGGTGTTCGTGTGTTTTTAAGTTTTAACGACAAGTGTAATACGCCAGTCATTGGGTGTAAGTACACTCCTGCGTACATGTGAAGCTTAATACGTTTTCAAGTGGTATCAGAGCAGGCCCCAGATTAGTTTGGAGAGAAAAGATCTTAAGAAGCTTCACCGCTAGAGAATATGAGGTCATATCTGAAAGAAGGAGCCTCAAATACCAGACACCATTGTTTGATGGGTCTAACTACTCCTATTGGAAGGCCAAGATGCAAATTTACATTAAGGCGCAGGACGAGAAGGCCTGGAAAACTATTGTGAAAGGATGGTGTCCGCCTACAAAGGTGATTGGAGAAGGCGCTGACATGAAGATTGTTGAAAAACTAGACACTGAGTGGACAGAAGAAGAAGAGAGACTTTCAAATTGTAACTCGAAAGCGTTGAATGCTATTTTTGGAGGAGTAAATGAGGAACAGTTCAGGAGGATCTCTTCCTGCACCACTGCTCAAGAGGCATGGAAAATTCTGGAAGTTCACTACAAGGGGACTGAAAGTGTTAGAGTGTCGAAGTTACAGATGCTTACCACTTAGTTTGAACTTATGCGGATGAGAGAAGACGAGTCCATACTGGAGTATGAAGGTAAAATCAGAGATATAACAAATCAATCTGCAGCTCTTGGAGATAAAATCCCTCAGAATCGGTTGGTAAGGAAAGTATTACGATCTCTGTCATCAAAATTCAAAATGAAAAGAGTAGCTATAGAGGAGTATAAAGTTACTGATAATATGACCCTAGATGAGTTGATTGGATCTCTTAAAACGTTTGAGATGAATGAGGAAGCAGAAGATTCAGCAGAGAAAGGGAAGAAAGAAAGTATAGCCTTACAGTCTGTAACGAATGCAGGTACAGTACAAGTAACAGAGAATTGTGGTTCATCAGCAGTAACTCTGGCTGAGTTAAGTGAGAAAGTCTCATTGCTGGCAAAAGGAATGAACAAGTTCATCAGAAGGGGAAGTAAAAAGAATTATGTACAAAGCACTGCAGGGAATGAATCCGCTGAATTTGCATCAAAGAGGAAAACTTTAGTGTGTTATGAATGTGATGGAAAAGGTCATATTCAGTCAGAATGTCCAACTTATCTGAGAAACCAAAAATCCTTCAGCGCTACATGGAGTGATGAGGACAATAGTGAGATGGATGAAGATGACTGCAATTTTGTTGCGTTTACAGCAAAAGTGGAACAGAAAGTAAGTTTATTCCCTACATCTCGAAATCACACAGTTGCAACCAGTAGAGAGGAAGACACTGAGGATGAGGAAATTACGTTGAAAGATATTATTCAGCAATGGGACAGTGTGATCGAGTGTACTAGGATTCTTAAGGAGCGTCAAGGTGTACTTGAGGAGGAAAATACTGTACTTAAGAAACAGATTGGAGAGATGGAAAAGGAAAGTAATGAAGAAAGAACCTTGAGAGATCTGATCTCCTCTCTTGAGACCGAGAATCTTATACTGAAATAGAAGATTACTGAGAAGGAAAAGATGGTGTTGAAACTAGAGGAAGAGCTAAAAAATTCACAGGAAGTGTTCAAGAAGTTTGACAAAAGCAGATTGGATGATATCTTGATCAAAGGAAGGAGTAGTTGCAACAAACAGGGGATCGGATACAAAAAAAACTTGAACAACAAGACTCAGCCTAGACAGAGGGTGTCTCAAGTACAAGTATGTCATTATTGCGGTGCATATGGTCACATTAGACCGTCCTGTTATAAGCTGTATAGAGACTGGAGATGGAGTGGAAATCAGACCTTATCCAAACCTCCTTCAAACTGTGTGTGGATGAAAAAAGGAACAAGTCTATATGCAACACATACTGCTGGAAAGACAAGCTCAGATGGAACATGGTACTTTGATAGTGGATGTTCTAGGCATATGACGGGAAATGCAAGAAATCTGACTGACATACACAGAGAAGATGGTGGCCAGGTGACTTTAGGAGATGGTGCTAAAGTAGCAGTGATTGGCAGAGGAAGTTTAAGAGTTGAAGGTTTACCGAAGCTGGAGAATGTTTTATTAGTGAACGGGTTAAAAGCAAACTTGCTCAGCATTAGTTAGCTCTGTGATCCGAATTTGCATATCAAGTTTACTAAAGAAGGATGTATAGTGGAAAATGAAAGGAGACAGTCAGTACTACAAGGTACCAGAACTGGTGACAGTTGTTACAAACTGACACCGAAGAGGAGTTTCCTTGTGGAACTCTAGTGTTGTGTTGAACGTGATGATGAAGGAGGGCAGTGTACTTACAAGTGTAAGTACACCTTGAGGTGTGTGTGTGTACACTGGTTGTTATATGTTTAGCGTTGTTTTTTAATAAAAAAAATAAAAATAAAAAAATAAAAAAAGAGGGAAAGGCAAAAAGGTAAAGTTTTTTTTTCAAGACTGCATTTTTACTAGGAGGAGGGAACAGCAAAAAGGCAAGATTGCATTTTTACTCCTTTCCACTACGGTGACGATCTTTTTCGAGCGTGCACAAGCTGAGCGCGGGAGTGACTTTTTCGCATCGCCATGGGCACTGCCTCTTCGTCTCCACACCAGGAACAGTCATCGCAAAATGAAATAACAGGTATGAGGTCTATGACCCTGTCTTTACCATCTGCTCCATTATCGCGTGAGGATTGTGATGTTCGTGAGGAGAATCCCGTACAGCTTTCTGAAAAAGGGGATTGCGTTGGGACGCTTGAGAATCCCTCTTGGAAGGTCGGGACCCCGGATGGGGTTGATGATGACATTGCCGAAGCATTGGAAGATTCCTATTTGAATGGTGTAAAAAATGTGTTGAAGGTTGGAAGTGAGCCCTATTGTCTTACTGCTAATCATCTGCATGTGGGTAACGAAAGTGATGATGACATGTCCCTTCGTCAGTTCTTGGACAATCTTGTTAGCAGCAAACATACAGTACAAGCAACGCTCAGATGATGAGGATGATGCACCCTTGATCATACCTCGTCGCCGAAAATTGAAGTTTTTCGAGGCTGTAATGACAGACAGAAAGTCTCGTTTGAGTGATTCGACTCGGTGGAAGAAGCAGAAGCCTATGCCTGCCTCAGTTTCCCCAATTCATGTGGACGACGATGAAGACAATGCTGAAAGGGTTATTGAAACTCCTCGAGGTATGCAAGATACAACTCCTGTCGAATGTAATAAACCTATGGTGTCGAATGAGTTACAGGGTCAGAAAGTGCATTGTAAAGGAAAGCGTAAGATATCTCCACCACAGCAGGCCTCAGCCAAAAGACAGTCAAGACAGAAGGGAAGTCAACGGCTCCAAAAGAAAGAGGGTTTTCGTGGTGCATTGAACTTGAAGTTTGTTGATAATATTGCTGTTGTGAGGTATGAGATTGTTCTTAAAAAGGAGTTTAGGCCTGAGACAGACATTACTGTATCTGAATTTCAGATAGTTATTCCTTTGTTAGAGAACTTGGGGTTAATGCGTACAGTAACGAACATTGGTCTGTACTCTTTGGATGTGGTGCAAGAGTTCTATGCTAATTTGGGCAAGTTAAAGCACAGCAAACAGAGCCAAGTGTATGTGCGTGGACACTGGTATGATTTCAGTGTTGGACAGATTGTTGAGTATTTAGGTCTTCCACTTCCAGATGATGAGTCTCTTAGTACTGATGCCCAGACATATGCTATAGTGTGGGCCTGTGTGCTAGATTTCAAGCGTGTCCCAAGGAGTCTCACGTGAAATCAGTCAAGAGGATTATTCGGTATGTGACTAGTACAGTTAATCTGGGAATATGGTTCTCGACTAACACTAGTAATGTGTTAGCAGGGTACAGTGACGCCGACTGGGCAGGGGATGTTGATGATAGAAAAAGCACATCAGGAGGATGTTTTTATCTGGGTACAAACCTGGGATCTTGGTACAGTAAGAAACAAAATTCTATATCACTTTCTACTGTTGAGGCAGAATACATAGCAGCAGGAAGCTGTTGTGCACAACTGATTTGGATGACACAGATGCTATCAGATTATGGAGTGCACAACAATTCTATGACTGTCTACTGTGACAACACAAGTGCCATAAACATATCCAAGAATCCTGTTCAGCACTCGAGAACTAAGCATATTGATATACGTCATCATTTCATAAGAGAACTTGTGGAAGAAGGACAAGTGTTGATTGAACATGTGTCTACTGAGAACCAGTTAGCTGATATTTTTACAAAGAGCTTGAATGCAAAAAGATTTGAGTTCCTTCGTGGAGCTCTAGGACTGTGTTGTATATGATGAAAAGGTGGACAATGTACTTATAAGTGTAAGTACACTTAGGTGTGCAAATGTGTACACTCCAGGTATTCCTTCTGGTCGACATTATTTTTGTCTCTTTTCGACAAAAAGGGGGAGAAAACATATGTGAATCGGTTATATGATGAGATGAGAATCTGTGTTGTGCTACTTGAGTTACTCTAGACATGACAGTGAATGGCTATTTTGTGACATGATAAGTTTGGGAAATGGCAGTTGTTATGAGTTTCAGTTGGAACGTGCAGTAAGGTAAAGCCATGTGAATTCATAGATACTACATCATGAAGTGGTGAAAGATGTTTTTGTCAAAAAGAGCCAAAGGGGGAGAATGTAAATACAAGCATGTGGGTTGGCTATTTATGACCAAAACACTTTCCACGTGATGGGTTTCTGATTGACTTACCGGAAAGGAAGTTGGCTGTCAACAGAATACAAAGATTGTCAGAATCCCTTAATTTCAGGTGATTGCTATAAGTGGCTGGGTTTTACGTGGAAGTTTGTGTTGAATTAGAAAACCAGCTAATATTTAAGTTGGAAGTTTGGGTTGGAACAGGAAACTAGAATGAAGCTGGGTTCCTTGATTACGAAGCTGGGTTCCTTGATTAGAGGCTGAGATAATTAGAAGAGGGGCAGGAATGTAAAATGGTAATATAACCCTAAACCTATAAAGTGTTATCTCTGAGGAGGATTAGGGTTACGCAGTGATTAAACAGAATTAACGAAGGACTGTTTGAGGGGGAGTTCTTCAGGCTTATGATCGTGAAGTAACCAGATTGAAGATCCACACTTGTGCTGAAAAGAAGAACGTCGTCGCTTTATTGAAGCGGTTGGCAAACAGAGCAGTCTATCGTCTTGAGTAGTCTGCATGAAAGACATCCCTCTCTGGAGGGATCACACTAAGGGGGAGAGCCTTAGTGTGAGGAGTATCCAGGAGCTTCTGTTGGAACGTTTGAACGGGAAGCAACAAGACTAGCAGAGCTGTGTTTGAATCCTAATGGAGGAGAACTCATTGCTGTAAGTGGTTTACACACCATTACTGTTGTAATACTCTCTAGTGGATCTCAGGTACCCTAGGCCGAGTGCCCTGCAGAGTAGGAACAATTGGTTCCGAACTGCGATAACATTCTCTGGTGTTCTGTGTGTTTTTATGTTTTTAACGACAAGTGTAATTACGCCAATCATCGGGTGTAAGTACACTCCTGCGTACATGTGAAGCTTAATACGTTTTCAAGTGGTATCAGAGCAGGCTCCAGATTAGTTTGGAGAGAAAAAATCTTAAGAAGTTTCACCGCTAGAGAATATGGGGTCATATCTGAAAGAAGGAGCCTCAAATACCAGACCACCATTGCTTGATGGGTCTAACTACTCCTATTGGAAGGCCAAGATGCAAATTTACATTAAGGCACAGGACGAGAAGGCTTGGAAAACTATTGTGAAAGGATGGTGTCCGCCTACAAAGGTGATTGGAGAAGGCGCTGACATGAAGATTGTTGAAAAACTAGACACTGAGTGGACAGAAGAAGAAGAAAGACTTTCAAATTGTAACTCGAAAGCGTAGAATGCTATTTTTGGAGGAGTAAATGAGGAACAGTTCAGAAGGATCTCTGCCTGCACCACTGCTCAAGAGGCATGTTGATTACTCATTTTCTTCTAGTTTGGTGTTAAGCATGTTGTATATATCATCCAAATAGAGAGAAATGGGTATAAGAAACGAATGAGAAAGGAAGCATTATTTACATTAAATGATGCGTTAATTAAATGTTTAAAGTTAGTAATTAGATGGACCTTCATGAAACAAAATAGGATTTTTCAAATTTCACGGAAGAGGGATCCGGGTGGACTCTCTCCAAGTTTTTTTTATTTTTTCTGGAGCAGCCATGTCAGAATTTGGGCCTCATATTTCCTTTTATCTCTCGATATTCCTTCTCTTGACCTCCACTTTCCCCTTACCTCTCCCTATTCTCTCTCCTTTACCCTTATCTCTCCCTATTCTCTCCTTTACCCTTATCTCTCCCTATTCTCTCTCCTTTACCCTTTATCTCTCTCTATTCTCTCTCCTTTCTCCTTATCTCTCCCTATTCTCTCTCTTTTCCCCTTCATCTCTCCTGCTCATAGGGGTGGGCATCGGGTCACGTTTTTCGTGTAACCCTACCCGACCCGAAAAACCCGGGTTTGGATTCCCAAATCCAACCCACAGGTCAGGCTCGGGTTTGGGAATCTAAACCTGACCTCGGGTCGGGTCGGGTTCGGGTTTACCCAACGACCCGCAGGTTTTTATTTTTATTTTTTTATATTTTTTCTTAATTTATTTAAATAATATGTATAAAAAATTTGGGTTTTTCGCATCGGGTTCGGATTTTGCCAAAACCCATTGAGTTTTGGTCAGGTCGGGTCAGGTTTGTAAAATCGTAGTTCAAGTCGGGTCAGGTTTGTAAAATCGTAGTTCAGGTCGAGTTCAGGTTCGGGTTTTAAAACCTGTGCGGGTTTTTCACGGGTTCGTGTTTCGGGTAATATAAGTCAGATTGGGTTCGGGTTTTCAGAAACCCGACCCAAATCCGACCCGTGCCCACACCTACCTGTTGTCTCTCCTTACCCCTTATCTCAATTTCCCTTCAATGACGTATTTTCCTCTTTCTCCCATCTTTCTAAATCCTCTATATATACGCGACCTATTATCAAATTCAATCTTTTTCTCTTTATCCCATATTTCTAAATCCTCTATATATATCCGACCTATTCTCAATTCAATCTTTCCTCTCTCCCATCTTTCTAAATCCTCTATATATATCCGACCTATTCTCAAATTCAATCCACAAGTGACTTGCTCTCAATTTCATTTGATAAGCAACTTGCTCATATTTCAATCGACAAGTGAAAGAAAAAAGGTAGACGTTTTGGAATCCTAGTCGATTGTGACAAACATGGTAGACCGTATTGGGTGATACGTAAGTTGTATACATATTGGATTTCGACCAGTCGGAAATTAGCTTAAAGTGTTAAATTACAAGGAATTTTAAGTTAAAATTTTAGGGGTGGGAAATTGAGTCAATTTCGCATGTTTCTGTTATACTTTTACCTATTTTAGTTACCAAACTAAGGAGAATTTCTCTTTGAAAGATTAAATATCCATCGATACGGTTCAATTAGCTTAAAATATTAATTATTCTAAAATTAAATTGAATTTTAAGGTGAATTTTAAGGTGAACTTCGACGAATTGCGAGTTGCTTGAACTCCTTCGGCTCGAGAGAGCTTATGTGCATGAGAGTATTTCTCGACAAAAGAATTTTTGAACCCTTTCGACAGAATGTTTTTGGCTATTTGTAGCCGTTTCTATCCACTTGTCGGGGGTCGATCCTTGGAATGGGGATCACGATCCCTTTTCTGCTGCTTCTCTTGAGATGGGAGGACGACTTGGCCGCTCCTCCTTTTCCTCTGTTGGATCCATCGAATGAGGATCGTCGGTGGTTTTCTGGTTTCTTAAGTTGGCGACCAGGCTTGGTCATTTAGATGCTGAAGTGGCATGTAAGGTGACTGGCTGCTGAGTGGCGATGACTCAATGAGTTGTTGCTGACTGTTATAACAATTGTATTGATCATGGGGTGAGACGAATGGGTCCGGCGATGGGCTGCGTGTGGTGACTTTGAAAATCGGTGGAGCAGATTCATGACGATCGACCGATGGACTAGTGGGCGTTTGGGCTAGCCGTATTTGGATCGACCACATTTTGTGTGTACAGATTGCCCCCTTCGAGAATTACTCGTTCGGAGAGAATGAGCAAGTCTCGAATATGAAAACACACAACACACACACGCACGCGACACTTTTTTTTTTTGGACCCTCTTACTCTTTTAGGGTCATTTATCTTTTCGTGAACGTATATTTTTCTGTCATCTTACTCTTTTAAGACAGTGTATATTTCTCTCTGTACACTTGTATCTTGTATATATTTTGTTCTTCATTTTCTTTCTTTTCATATTTTTTTTTGGCCCTCTTGTTGTTTTAGGGTTGTTTGGTTTTTTTTTCAA